>VZTZ01011546.1:110514-173311 GCA_013400955.1 Drymodes brunneopygia | reverse complement strand
AAAAAAAAAAAAAGCCACAAGTCATTGAAATCCAGGTACAAATTACAAAACCTGGAAATCCCCAAAATCCAGCCTCACATTCCAGCCACAGACCACAAAACCAATTGCAAATCACCAGAATCCAGCTACAAACCACCCCAAAACTGCCCCAAATCATCAAAATCCAACCCCAAACCACCAAAATCCAGCCCCAAATCACCCTAAACATCAAATCCAGCCCTAAAACATCAAAATCCAACTGCAAATCACCCTAAACCAGGCCCAAACACCAAGTCCAGCTGCAAATCACCAAAATCCAGCTGCAAATCACCTTAAACTAGCCCCAAACACCAAATCCAGCCCTAAATTGTTAAAATCCAGCTGCAAACCATCAAAATCCAGCCCAAAATCTAATCCCAAATCACTTGAGTCCAGCCCAAAATCCACCAAAAATTAGCCCTCAAATCACCCAAATCCAGCCCTAAATCACCCAAATCCCGCCTCAAATCATCAAAATCCAGCTGGAAGCCACCAAAATACAGCCCCAAATCACCCAAACCAGCCTCAAATCACCCTAAACCAGCCCCCAACACCAAACCCAGCTCCAAATCACCCAAATCCAGCCTCAAATCACCCAAATCCAGCCCCAAATCATCAAAATCCAGCCCCAAACACCCAATCCAGCTGCAAACCACCCAAATCCATCCCAAATCACCCTAATCCAGCCCCAAATCATCAAAATCCAGCTGCAAACCACCCTAAACCAGCCCCAAACATCAAATCCAGCCCCATACACCAAATTCAGCCTTAAATCATCAAAATCCAGCTGCCAATCACCCTAATCCAGCCCCAAATCACCCTAAACCANCCCCCCATCCCATAATGACTCCAATCAAACAAATAAGGGCCCACTGGGAATAATGTCCATGAAGTTCCGAGTTCTGGGAGCGCCGGGGCCCTGCCAGCCCCAAACTGTGGGGCCTTTCTGCTGCGGGCCAGCCAGGGCACAATGAGGGATTGTCCAGCCCCACATCCCAATTGAGAAGGGCAGATTCTCCGGGATATATAAATATATTTATCCCGCTCCCACAGCTGTGCAGTGACCAATTCTTCTCCCGGGAGAGGAGGGGGATTGAGGATTGGGGACAGTAATGGGTCTATTATTTCGGGATGGAGAGAACGAGGCCCTTTTTTCTCCTCTCTCTCTCGCTCTCCACATTAAGACAATTGTTATTCCTTGCTCCCCTTGTTGCTGCTCTCAGCCCCTCGTTTTGGGCACAAGCTGCGTGGGAAGGAAAGGAAATTCAGGGAAAATGGATTTTTCCCGGGAAGCTGAGCTTCAGCCAGCCTGAACCCTGTTAGATGTTGGTCCGTAATATTTTAATTAAATAAAGATTAAACCCAGCACTAAAGTCAGAATTGGACTGGATGATCCTTGGGGGTCTTTTCCAACTCAGGATATTCCATGATTTAGAATCCCAGAATCCTGGGATGGTTTGGCTTGGGAGGGACCTTAAAGCTCATCCATGGAATTATTCAGCTGGGAATAGCCCCAGGCCATGAGATCCTGCTTTACAAATTCCAGGGCCATGTTCCTGTGTCCCTTGCTCTGCAGGACACCGGGAAAATCCAAGTCAGGACTCACCTTCCTTGCAGAAAGAGCCTAGCATCCAAAGGGCAGATTTCCACACTATTCTGGCTCAAACATCCAAAATATTCAGTATTTGGGATATATCCTTGACTGAGTGCCTCCTCTTCCATCCCTGTTATTCCCATCAGCTCCCCAAAATTCCCTTGTACTTAACTTTGCTTGCACTAAAATCCTTCTTTTTATATGGCAGGATGACTTTAACTTGGGATAACTCAAAGCATCAAGCTCCTTCCTTGATTTCCTTCTCCACTGAAGGAGATTCCTAAAACTGATCTTGAGGGACAGGAATCATGGAATCCTGGAATGGTTTGGGTGGGAAGTGACCTTAAACCCATCCAGTTCCATCACCACTTCCACAAGTTCCTGCCTGTGATGGCGTTGGACCATAAAGCCAGGTCCAAGGAGGATCAAAAGATTTGGGAAAGGACATCGAGTCTGGATTTGGATCCCTCTGGATTGTCCATGCTGGCCTTGGCCTGGGATTCCCCATCCTAAGGTGTTAAATCCTGTGGAGCAATTAATTTACAATAAATTGACAATAAATTAATTTACAATAAAAATAGGATGCTTCCCTCCTTTCCTTAGGGACGATGTCAACACTCCCACATCCCAACCTTCCTGTAAGACAGCTCCCAAGTGCCACACACCCCTTACCAGACAGGAAAATCCCTTTGGGAAGGGTTCATTAAGGATTCAAATCCTCAAATTTGAGGGTTCTGCACTCACTGAGCGGCTGCCACTCCTTTGGATATATCCCCAGGAATCCTTGCTCCTTTCCATCTTTCCTCTTTCCCTGGTGCCCAAATCGAGGTGTGGATGATTCACATCCTTCTCACCTGAGTTTTCCTCCTCCCTCCCAGTCCTGCTCAGCTCCCACTCCCAAGGAATTCTGCTCTTTCCTTTCCCAGACCAGATTAAAGGGAAAAAACCCACTGGAAAAACACACCAAGGGATGGAGCCAACCTCATCCATATAGGATGGTCCAGCTCCCTTCCTGCAGTGAGCTGGGAATGCAGCACTTCAGGGATGGACTTCTGTGATCCCCAAGGGATCCTAGAGAGCTCCGAATCCCAAAAAATTAAGGGCATTGCTTTGATCTATATGGAGACAGTTCCAGCACTTCCAAACTCAGTCCCTCATTGGTTTTCCTTTCTCTTGCCCTCTGTATTTCTTGCATTTCTCCCCCTTCCCAATCCCCTCTGGGTCATGCTCCATTTCCTACATTTCTCCCCCTTCCCAATCCCCTCTGGGTCATGCTCCCTACAAACCCTGCTCTCCCTATCCCACGTGGCTTGGCCAGGAGCACGAGCCAGGAAGGGGTGGAGGGATATTACTTGGGATATTACTCATGGAAGGTGCGGCCAGGGCTCCCTCCGGCGCTGAATTTCAAAGTCCAGTTTCCAACAAAACAATAATTCAGGAATTTCCCCCTCCCTTACCCCATCCCTCCCCACATCCCAACCTCCAGCTGGGATTCCTGGGCGTGACTGGAAGGATTTGGAGTCTAATTTTAGTCCTCTTCTACCAGCCCTGAGCATGGACACCTCAGTCTCTGGAAGGGTGCCAGAATCATCGATCCGGCTCACATGAGGCTCAGCGGAGCAGGGATCCTGGATCCAGGGATATCCAATAGATATAACACCTATTTCTCCTGGTGGGACCAGGTCCCAGAGAAGCTGCTGTGTCGCTGTTGGAATACTTGGAATCTCCTACTCACACATCACCCCAATCCAGGCACAAATTCCCCAGATCCCAGGTGGTTTGGGTGGGAAGGGACCTCAAAGCTCATCCCATTCCATCCACTGCCATGGGCAGCGACTCCTTCCACTCGCCCAGGTTGCTCCAAGCTTTATTCAACCTGGACTTGACACTTCCAGGGATGAAGCAGCCACAGCTGCTCTGGGAAATCCTTCCCAGCCCCCAGGGAAGCTCCCACCCTGCTGGAGGCGGAAGCAGAGCTCCCTCTGTTATCTCCTCCTGGCAGGAGACCCACGCGGATCAATCCCTTCCTGGTTATCCATTAACTCCAAAGGGTTCATTCCCGAGACAGAAACAACACTTCCATTGATTTCTGAAAGAACAAAGGACCATCCCTCAGGGAGGAACACACGTCCTGGGAAACCTCAACATCCCGGGAGACCTCAGGAGCTGGAAGTGTGAGGACTCAACCCAAGCCTGGAGGAGGGAAGTGTCACCCACCTGTTCCATCCAGGCTGCATGGAAAACCCCTGTTCACTCTCTGCCAGGACAAACGAGGCCACAAGGGCTGGATGAGTTTTCCAAGGAAGTTCTGTGGTGGGAAGGATGTGTACAGATTACTGGAAAATCCAAGGAGAGATTGTTGAAGAGGCAGGAGAACTCAAATGCTGCCGGAAGAGGAATTGCATCTGGACCATCACCCTCAGATTGTTTCCTTTCCCTCTTTTCCAATGGAAACACAACCTGGAATGCTTGGAAAAATCCTGAGAACTATTTGTGCCATACTGGTTTCCACTGAATTAATTAACAATTAGATCCCAGCTTTAATTAATTAAATATTCCCATCATTTCCCATAATTTTCTTTGCGTGCTGGGGAACACTTCAAAAATTGTTGGAAAATTTGGTGATTTTTCTATAGTTCCAGATGGGGTTTTTTTTCAATGGAATGGAAACAACTTTTCTCAATAAGCTGACTTTTTTTTCCTAAGGCCACCAAACACACCCAGCAGCTGGAGAATCTCCTTGGAAAACACAACTACATCCCTAAGGAAGGCTTTTAATAGGTTTTATAGCAGCATCCTCCATTCCTGCTGTGTCCACATCCATATATTTTCATCCTTAAAAACGGAATTAAAGCAGCCTCTCCTAAACATGGATTATTCTGTGTTTATCCAAGGATAGCAGCCAGAGTTGGATGTTTTCCTTCCCCAGGAGAGGAAGGATTTCCAGAAGAGCCAATATCCTTTTATGAGGCTGATATAGCTCTGGGTAGGGAAAAAAATCCCACAAAACCATCCCAAAACATCAGGCACTTCAACATTCCAGCACTTTTTATAGGCATTTTTATAGGAACTCAGTAGTTCAGCCACCTTTGAGCTCTTAATTCCCTGATAGTCCCTTCAGGAGCAGCCATAAAAACAATTCCATGCAGCCATTAATAGGATTACACACTTCCAGGCATTCCTTTTCTCCCTGGATTTCTCCTGGCTGGTCAGCAAGCTCCAGTACTCCTCCTGCCCTTATTCCCTGACCCTGCAAGCCACAATTTCAGCTTTTCCCTTTTCCAGAATATGAATTATGTGGAATTATTCAGCTGGGAACAGCTCTCAGTCAGTGAGATGCTGCTTTACAACTCCAGAGCCGTGTCCTGGGGGACACTGGGAAAATCTCAGTTTGGACTCACTCGGCTCACAGAAGGATCCCAGCATCTTGATGTTCATCCAAAGGGGAGATCTCCACACTGTTCAGACTGGGATATCCAACAGATTGAATATTTGGGATATGTCATTGACTGAGAGTACTCACGCTCCTCTTCTAGCCCTGTCATTGCCATCCACTCCCAAAAATTTCCTGATTTGCACTAAAATCCTTCTTTTTACAGGACAGGTTGGAATAACTCAAAGCATCCAGTTCCTTCCCTAATTTCCTTCTCTACTGAAGGAGAGATTCCTAGAACCCATCTGAAGGGACAGGAATCATGGAATCCTGGAATGGTTTGGGTGGGAAGGGACCTTAAAGATCCAGTTGCATCCCTGCCATGGGCAGGGACACCTTCCACTACTTCCAGGACAACTTCCAGCTTGCTCCAACCTGGCTGTGGGATGGCAAATCCACAACATCTGGATATTCCCCCAAACGTTTTCCTGCTCCAAAGGCTGAGATCCAGAGCAGAGAGAGCTGGAGAAGAGATAACCAATCCCCAGTGATTCCCTGGATCCTTCCCAAGAGCCACACACCAAATTCCTGGTGTCCTTCCCACCTCTCCAACTCACTCACCACCCTTTAAGGCAGAAACCTCAGGCAAACCCCAACCATCCGTGTCCAGGACATCCTTGGGAACAGTCACATACTCCAGCCATGCTTCCAACATCCATTTTATACAGAGTGCCATAGAATATACAGAAAATTTATATACATCCATGTTTCTGGAATTAGGTTATAATTCATCATCCAGACCTTTCTTTACAGCGGGATTAGTTCAGATCTTTCATACAGAGGTACAAAAAAAGTCACATGGAGAATGAAGGGCACATGAGGAGTGCCAGAGTTTCCTTGGAATCTTCATGCTGGGGCAGCTCGGAGCAGGGATTCAGAGGGCAGCATTCCTGGGATGAGCATGGGGACTCAGGATACTGGGCTGTTTTCCCCCTCAACTGCATATCCAAGTGCTCCAAAGCCCTGCCAGAAGCAGTGGGAGCGGCTCAGAGCTCCCTGGAAGGGCTGGTTCTCCCAAAAATGCCAAAGGCTTCAGCTCTAAGGAGGCAATTAGGATCCAGCAGGAAACAAATCCGGAGGTATCCTGCTCTGAGCTGCCCCAGCACGAGATGGGACACAGGTGACAGGCAGGAAGGGCTTTTCCAGAGAGGCAGAGCCAAAGGAAAGGGGCAAAACATTCCAGACAGGGAGGCACAGCCCATTCCCAAATATCCCTGTGCCATTAGGGATTCCGCTCAGTGCCAGGACAGGAGCTTGAGAGTATTCCCTGGACATGTGGAGGGAAAGGCAGGAAGCTGGAGCTGCAGGTGAGGCCCCTTTGCCACCACCAAGCGCTGGGGAGATCCTGGGAAAGGAGTTAGGAGCCAAAGAGTGTGGCAGTGTCCTAGGAAAAACTCCCTGCTGGGATCCCTTTGTACACAAACTTCCCAAAATTGGATATCCCAGCAGGACAGACCTGTGCCACCCCCACCTGGCACTTCCGACTCTGAGCCACGGGAACTGGACAAAGCCCAGGATGGGAAGCAGGGAAGTGGAATCCCAAGAAAAACCAATGTCAAGGCTTGTTCCCTGTGCTGCAAGGATTTTCAGGAATCAAGAGCTGGAGACAGGAAGAGGTTCCCTTCATCCCACAGGTGTGCTGGGAAGGTGGGAAAGTCAGGACACGGAGCATGGCGTGACATGGTGACATCAGAGGGATTGGACACAACAAGGAAAGCAGGAAAAATTCCCAGGAAGCTTACCTTTGGAAGGGGGCTGCTCCAGAGCCAGGGAGAAACGCAGTGTGGGTTGGAGGAAACCACCTGCCTCAGGTCAGGATTTGCTTTTGGCACTTGGATACGACCTCAGGCAGCAGGGAAAAGTGGGAAGATGTGGGAAGTCCTGGCGAAGGCAGAATGGGAGAGCTCGGGAGCAAGAGCAGCTCCTACCAGGCATTGGCCACGCTTCCATACTCCCAGAGAAGTGGGAAAGGAAGGTGGGAGATGTCTGATCCCAGAAATCTGGGACCTGAAGCCAGGGAGAACAAAGGCACAAATAGGTATGAACTCAAAAAAACATGGAAAAAACAATGGGAATGGAGACAGCAAAGTGCTCGGAGGCTGATGATGATTTCCTATGACAAAGCAAGGAATTGCCCTAATCCTTGGATGTCTGGAACTTCCAGCCCTTAAGCAGCTCCTTGGAGCTGGAAGAAGGGGAAAGACATCAGTCACTGCTGATCCAGCCCCTTTCCCATCCCTCTCTCAATCCATAACTCCCCTGTGGATCTGACTGGAGAGCAAAGGGCTCAGACTGAATTCCAGCTCCCAGCTGCAATATTCCCTCTTCTCGCCCTTCCCGCAGCTGCCAAGGATGGGCAGTGTTTGCCTCCAGCAGGATCCATGCAGCATTGCTTCCTCCACGCAGGAGCCATGAGGGGGAGCTTTGGCACAAAACATGAGGCTCTTCCCAAAATCCAGCAGCTCTTCCCAAAAATCAGCACTGCACAGGCTCTGGGAACAAAGCAACGAGCCCAGTTCAAGGCAGTGCTTTCCAACTGCTTCCTTAGAGGAATTTCTCAGCAGAGCAATCCATGCAGAGGTGCTGCTGGAATTCCAACCTTCCCTTTTCTGCAGCACTGCAAGCAGGGAATCACAGAGCTCCAGAATCATTTGGAAGCTCCTACCTGCTGCCATGGGCAGGGATATCTTTCCCTAGCCCAGGTTGTTCCAAGCCTTATCCAACCTGGCCTGGAATATTTCCAGGAATTGGGGGGGGAGTCCACACCTCCCTAGACAACGTTTGGATGTTCCTCAAAGGCTGCAGTTACAAGCACCATCCCTAAACCCATGGGAATGAAATATTCCTGCTCCCATCCTGCAAAGCCAGAAGAATGTCCTACTGCCAAGGGAACAATATCCCAGGATGGAGAAGGATAAACCCAGCATGGAGGGGAGCTCCAGCCCAGCAATTCCCAAGGCAAACACAGAAGGGCTCTGCTGCTTCAATGGAGGTTCTTGGATACAGCCCCAAAACACAAATCCAAACACACCCATTCCAGCAATCATTGATCCCACCTAATTCCCATTGCCAGGGGTAATCCTGATTATTCCCATGTCCCAATTAGTAAATGAAAGCTGTGTGGGTGATTCCACAGAAATAATATTATCTGCCTGCAGGAAAAGAGCAGCAAAAGCTGGGAAAACATCAAAGTGCATGGAGAATGTCTTAGATACTGATGCTGGATCCCCACGCTTGGAGTTTTTCCTCCTTCTTACGTGCCCTTGGAAACAGATTTCCCACTTAAATACTGCTTGGGACCATCAACTATTCTGGGAAACCAGCATCATAAAAGAACAGAACTGGAATTCTATACCCATACTCCCCACCAGCTGTGCCATCCCAGCCCTCTGCAGAGACCAAAATACCTCCTATAAATCGTGTTTGCTTTGGAAAAAGAAGTTCCAAAGAAGTTCCAAGAATCCCATTTAACTGCTTGGGATCATCATGAGATGGTGGGGAATAGTTTTCCCATGTGCTACCAAGGATGTGGAATGAGCCACCACCACCCCAAGAGAGCAGGGATGAGGTGGTTCCTGAAGCAGGTGAGAGGAACAGGAAGCAAGGAAAAGAGGGAAGTTTTCAGAGGAAATGAATATTCCAAATGGAGAAGGCAGTCCTGAAGGAGAAGGAATAATGACAAATATTGGAAAAGGACTGGTATATCCTCAGTTATACTGCAGGATCCTTCCCAAATTTTTGGCACTGCTACAACAAAAGCAACAATAAAATCAATTTACTGGTGCAGAAGAGCCTCAGCTCCATTCCTATGCCAAGAAACTCTTGGAATAGTTTGTCTTGGAAAGGACCTTTAAAGGTCGCTCGGTCGAAGGAAGAAGGATCAGAATGGATTTTAAGGATGAGGCCTGGAATGGATGACCTGTTGGCTGGTCTGGGATCTGGGGTGTCAGGCACTTCCAGCACTGCCTCTGCACAGGGTGGAACATCCTGTTGGAATATCATGGGAATACCCAAAGATCAGAAGGCACAAAGCTGAAGAGGAAGAAGCAGAAGCCAAGAGATTTGGAAAACTGGAGATGCTTTGTATTCCCAAAGACAGTGGAAGAAGAGAAAGCAGGAAGCGTGTACAGTACAGATGAAGGAGGTAGCTGCAGCTTTAGCATTTATTTCAGCATTCCAGGTGTGCTTTTCCAGGAGGAAATGGGAGATCAGCCTTTCCAAATGTCCAGATTGCAAAGGAGTGATGGGAATGGAGACACGGAATGCTGGGAATCAAGACACAATGATGGGGATCAAGACACAGAGACATTTAAAGCAGAAATAATTCCAAGAACGTGGATTTCATTTGGGAGTACTGGGATCAGATCTGTTTGACAACAAAAACCAGGAATTATCCATGATGGGATACAATGAGAACCTTCGAGGGGCTCTTTTGTGCCTTTACTCCTTGACCTGTGGCAAGCCCAGCTCCCGGGAATTTGGTACTTCCAGGCTTTTCCAAAGTCCAGTAATCACAGAACAAAAAAACCATGGCATTCCAGCCTGTTTCCTGTCAGGGCAAGGGAAGGCCATTCCCATGGAATACAGTTCCAATGGCACAGAGAGGGAAACAGTCACCCAAGGATTGAGTCTTCCAGGACACGGCGGAGGAACGTCAGGGAAGGGACTTTCTAGTGCAACATTTGAGCCATGGAACATCAGCAGGTTCCCACTGGAATAATTTTAGGAGGGAGATATCCCACTTTTCCTCTCCTGGAGGCATCTCCCACCAGTATTTCCATCTAATCCCAGGTATCCATGTCGCTCCCAGGGACGGAGATGATTCTTTTCCTTAGTGTTTTAAAGTGCTTTGCAGATCCCAAGCTCTGCCTTAGTGCTAAGGGTTAATTCCTGCCGGGAATGAGGGCAGGAATGAGCTCCTTATCCCGATTCCTGGGCCAGGAGGGGAGCTAGCCCGCTAGCCCCAGCCTCCCTGCCCCTCAGCTCCCCTTTTCCCCTCAAACCTTCCCAGATTTTTGTGCGTATTCCTGAAAAATCACCTCGGCAGTGTTTCCTGAGTGCAGGAATTCCTCCTTACCCTGTGCTGTGCTCCTGAACCACCTGCTCCCTGCTCCTCTTTGAAGGACCTACAAAAACAAAAGGAACTTCTGCTTGCTTAGAATAAAATGATTTTTCCTTCTCCAAATCCCTCTGAATCCAGAAGGGATTCCTCCCTGTGGTTCCACTCAGGGAAAGGTCACCTTTGGAACCTTAAACCACAGGGATAATGTTTTCCTGGCTGCTTAAATCACTTCTGAAGGCTCTGTAATGGATAAGGAGCAGGGGCTGGAGAATCCCACACTGGATGGAGTGTGATATCAGCACTTTGACCCAGAATCCAGAGGAATTCTGTGCACCCAGGGTTATTTACATCAATGCACACTGGTTATAAAGTGCTCCTCGATGGCATCGGATCCCACTGGCCCCAAGGACAGCACAGCCCTGACCCATCCTGGGGTTTCTGGAGCCCACACAGAGAACAGGAACCCCGGGATTTGCCAGGAGCTGAGCTCCCAGGAAGCACAGCATCCTCCCACCATGGAAATAGTGCCAGTAAGGAGAGGGAAAGGGAGCAACCACAGGATTCTAAGAAAGTTAAACCAGGAATTTCTTTTCCAGGGCAGGAGGATGGAGCTCCAGGGAGAGCCATCGGTTACTGCTGAGCTCTGAGGGGGAGTTGTGGCAATTCAAGGCCTTTTCCAGGTCCCAAGAATATTTCATTTCCTAGGATAGGTAGTTTTCCTCCTGCTCCCATCACTGGAAAACCTGCCTGCAGAGGCGGAGCAGGCTCCTCCGGACCCGGAGGCTCAGGTAGTTTTCCTAACAACTCGCTCAAGCTTTCCTACACGGAATTGTGCAGGTGGAGAGAGGGTGGGAGAGGGGGGCAGGCAGCTCCCCCCAAATCCAAGCCACTTTGGAAGCAGGGGGCTTGGAATCCTGCCTGCCCATCCTCTCTTCCCTCAGTTCCCAGAGGGAACAGCATGGGAAGGAGAGAATGACTGTGGATTTTCCTTCAAGAAAGCCTCTCTATTTCCTTAATAAATACCTTCCAACCAGCTCAGCAGCTCTGTAAACATACAAGAGATAGCAATACTGGGAAAAAGTCAATCTTTTCCCTCAATTCCCAACGACAGAGGCTGGCACTGATCCGTGGATGCTGCATATGGGTGGTGTGAGGACCCTCAGGGATCCAGGGGAGACTCCCAGACTCTGCAGGGGCCTGGAAAACAACGCCGGGTACATTTCACAGTTGATCCATCCACATCCATGCAGCTCCGAGATGAGAATCCTGGCAGTCCCACGGGAATGTCACCAGCTCGGAGGGGTCCAGGGAATCAAGGAGCGATGGGGGTGATATCCAGGAGAACTTTCTGCCAAAGGAGGGATGTGGCAGAGGGATTGGGCTCTTGGGAACAGCGTCCTTCCCTCTCAGGAGTGCTCGGGGGAGAGAGAAATCCTGGTGCCAGCCCCATTCCTGCTGCGCCTGGCCGGGAACGGGGGGACCGGATTTGAGGGGAATACAGCCCCAATGGCTTTAAAACAGGAGTGTCCTACAAAAGCAATCCCCATGGAAGTGTGCTGAATTGGATCTTGGGCCAGATCCGTGGTAGTGCAACAGGGCCCAAAGTCTCAATCCGCTCATTTCCCAAACCACTGGCTCGGTCCCGCGGGGAGGGATTTGGCCCGGCCCCCTCCTGCTTCCATCTATCCAGGTATCTCACTCCCAAACTCAGCAGGTTTGCTTGCCCCGGGGCAAGGAATCTGCCTCTGGAATGACACAGGCTGAGGTAGGGAACTTTAGTGCCTCAGACCCTCTCAGGCCCCATGGGGCAAAGCTTCTCCCAGCTCCAAGCACCGGATTCCAGCACAATCCATCCTCCAGACACCACCACTGTGTCACCCCAGAAAGGATTTTTCCAGCTGTCTCCTCTGATCCCAACTGCCCGATGATGGCCTCCTCCATGGATTATCCCACTGGGATCATTCCACCCCTTTCCCCTGCACTAAAGGGCTGAAATCATGAGGTCGTCCTGCTTGGCAGGGCTGGTTACATGTCCGGAGGGGGTGGAAGTCCGGATTTTGTCCGTGGCCAGGCATTCCTGGCTGCTCACACCCGTGGGAGTGATATCCATCAGTTCTCCGGATGAACTAAGGGGGAAAGAGGGCGACACGGAGATTCCCGACGAAGGATCCGTCGAGCCCGCAAACAACCTCGGGGGCTTTGGGACCAAGTTTGGCTCGTACTGCGCCCTCAGCAGGATCTCCTGGTCGCTGACGGATTTGGGCATCTCCGCAAAGTCGCTGGAGCTGTCCGACACCATCATGCAGTAAATGTCCTGGAAGGAGCTGCTTTTGCTGTCCAGGTTGAAGAGGCTGTCGATGAACTCGGCAAATTCCAGTACCTGGGGACTGGGAACGTCAGCCAGGCGGCCGTTGTGGAGCGCCGGCTCTTCCCGAGGGGACAGGGACGCGCGCTCCCCTTCGCTCCCGGTGCCCTCGGCGCTGCAGCGGCGCTGGGGGGTGGTGCCGCCGCTGTTGAGGACGTTCTCCGGGGGCTGTGTCTCCTGGGAATGCTTGGAGAGGCTGTCGGCAGCCAGCAGCTCTGTCCGGGAGCTGAGGGAAGGATTTTCCTCAGGGATAACAGGGTCTATATAAAAGCAGTGCGTCTCATCCTTCTCCATGACCGCGTGTAGGCTGGGGGAGCCCCGGATGCTCCGGAAACCGGAGGAGCGCCGGGAATCGAAGCTGTAGATGGATTCATTGTCCGAGAGGCTCTCCATGGTGGCCAGAGGGGCACGGCGGTCCTGCAGCTCCACGGAGAGACGTTCCTTGGTGTCCAGGAGAAGCAGCTCCACGGGGTCCTTCTGCACAGGAGAAGGCGGCTTCGTCTCGTAGAATCCCTCCAGGCTGATTTCCGAATGGGATTTGCTCCTGCAGTGGGAAATAAGAGAACGTGAAGTTGCAGAATTCCAGAACAGCCAGAGAATCCTAGACTTCCTCACACAACTCCTCCAACCAGAGGCATCCACAACTCCAGGGAATCTCTTCTCGCTCCGTCCTCCCTGCTGGAAATATCACAAATGGATTCTCCCCCTGCAAACACTGGTTCTTGCCCCCTTCCCTTTTTTCCTGGCTCACTTAATCCTTTTCTCCTGCCCAGAGAGGCTGTGGACTACCCCAATAGTGTTCCAGGTTGGACAGGACTTGGAGCAACCTGGGCTGGTGAAAGATGTCCCTGCCCAAGGCAGGGGCTGGAACTGAATAATCCTTAAATCCCTTCCAACCCAAATCAAATTTGGCTCCAAGTTTTACCTTGGGAAAACCCCATCTTGTCTAGATAAGGAGCAAAAAGGAAGTTTCTTCCATACCTTTTCCTGACCTTGCTGCACTCAGATTCCTAAGCAACACAGGGAATTTTTTCCTCCCAACATTCCACAAGACATCTTGAAGCTTTATCTCCCACAAAGGCAGCCCATGGATCTGTCTTTCCCACAGACATGGATCACAACACTCCAAGATGAAGAGGACCCACACCTGGAGCCAATATTCCATGAAAAATCTCTCCTTACTTGGTACTGCTGTTCCTTCTGTCCGCTGGGATGGCTCCAGTTCCGATCTGCACGGAGGGGCAGCTGGGCAAGGGCTGGCTCTGGAATATCAGCTCCGGGGTGAGATCCACTTCTGTAGGACTCACCATCACTTTGGCTGCAGAAAGCAGAGCAGTTTTCCCCTTGTTGTAGTTCTCCAAGACCTGTCCAAGGAAAGCAGAAGAACACCAAGGGTTGATTGAAGGCTTTCAAACAGCTGGATTGGCCTCTTTCTTCCGAGAGCCTTGTTGGAAGCACAGGGAGATAAGGGATTAGATGGCTAAATCCTGACATATCCCTGGATGTCACCTGGAGTCCAGTTTAATAGCAGCTCCTGGAATGAACCATCACCACCCAACCTCACATTATTCTGATGTAAAATTTGGAAACAGGAGCTTCAGAGATTTTGGGAATTCCATTCCCAGACATCAGCACACTCCACTCCAAAACCCTGTGCCAAGACTGAACGAGAGCATCCCCTTCCCTCTCCTCTTCTTCTCCAAAATAAACGGCCTGGTATATTTAACCAGGAGCATTCCAGGGCAAGGCCAGCCTGTCCCAGTGTTTTTTGGGATGGCAATTCCCTGCCTTACCTTGTTGAGCCCTTCCATGACCACGTAGGGGAGGTGTTCGTGCAGCATGGCTGGCGAGATGATCACCTCGTTGAAGGCCTTGTTGTCCCCCCAGATGGCAAAGTAGGTGGGATCCTCCTGCTCACAGCAGCTGGAAAGGGGGCCCAGACAACAGGAAAAGGGGATGCAAGAGCAGGGCAGTGTTTTGGCATGTGAAAACAGCAAGGATGCAGAGGAAGAAAAAGAGGAAAAACAGAGGGTGGAGCTGTTAAAATACATATTGCTCCAAAATTCTGCATTATCCAACAGGGACATGATTATCCATGGGCTAATCATCATCTAAAGAGGAGAAGGACTTTAGACAAGGGCCTAGAATAATGGGAAAAGGGGGAATAGCTTTAAGCTGAAAGAGGGTGGGTTTAGATGGGATATTGGAAAAAATTCTTCCCTGTGAGGGTGGTGAGGCCCTGGCACAGGTTTTCCAGAGAACCTGTTGGCTGCCCCATCCCTGGAAGTGTTCCAGGCCAGGTTGGATGGGGCTTGGAGCACCCTGGGCTAGTGGAAGGTGTCCCTGTCCTTTGCAGGGGATAGAACTGGGTGATCCTAAGTCCCTCCCAACCCAAACCATTCCAGGATTCCATGCGCTGGATTAAATTAGATATTGGAATAAACTCTTCCCTGTGAGGGTGGTGAGGTAGTAAAATGGATTTCCCAGGGAAGCTGTGGCTGCCCCATATCCTTGGAAGTCTCCAAATCCAGGCTGGACTGGGCTTGGAGAAACCTGGTCTGGTGGAAGGCATCCCTGCCCATGGATCTCCACAGTCCCTTCCAACCCAAACCATTCCATAACTCCACCAGCACAGACACAACCCATCCCCGTGAGACAGTAGAGAAGCAAATCCACTCCTCCTTGTGTCAGGCAGAGTTTTCCAGCAAGAATTCCATCAGGAATTGCAGGACTCACCAGCACTGCTCGGCAGGGTGGTTGTGCACCACATGGATGATGCGGCCAGGGGGGTACAGGGGGGTGCTGGCACTCAGGGCAATGGTCAGGTCACTGGGGTGAGTCCAGAGCCGGTTGCTCGTCACCGAGTTCTCCTCTGGCTCCTCGGGAAGCTCGGATTTGGGAATGCACTTGGTGGCCCCCACGATGATCCGCCACTGTTCCCACAAAGAGAGAGAGAGGAGAGAGGATTTGAGGAGAGAAAAGCAAAAAAAGCAGAATTGCCTCGTAAGACTTGAGGAGGTTTCAAGAACTCCACAGGCAGGACTTTCCCTGTTTTCCTTTACCGGGAGGGATTTGCCTAAGGAAGGTGTGTGAAACACCAACAGAGTTGTCCAGGTAAAACACAGTGACACTGGGAATAAATTAGGAACAATACAAGGACAGGAAAACAGAGAAGCTGAAGACAGATGATCCAAGTATTTTCTGAAAGCTGGTTTTCCTTTCCCAATTATATACCCTTTCCAAGTAAATTCCATCATGTATTATCTCTAAAAATCATCATATTCTATGGTTTTTCCATCTTGGTGCAATGGTAAAGACTGGGGAGGGACAACATCCCACATTTCCTATCTCCAAGACATGAGCATACCATTTATCCTGCAACAGCATCACCCCAATGTTCCTACAAGCACAGCAGCTGCTGTACTTCCAGCCTGTTCCCAGTTTCTATTGCCCAGGAAAAGCCACAGTGGGAATACAGACTTTGAAAGAGGCTCAGACAGAAAATTCCCTGCTTGGTTATTTGGGATCTGTGACGGTGAAGTTGCAGCACATGAGCCAGAATGATCCCACTGGGCTCTCCAGCTCTTTCCATCTTTCCTCTGGTTCCCTAAATAATGATCCTGAGGAGACCTGGAGGAAACATCCTTCCTGCCTCTAAAATTCCCCATGCCTGCTCAGAGACATCTCCAGGTGTTGGTTCTTCCCTCTTACCTTTGGTTTGGTGCTTCTTTGGAGAACATCCAGAAGCTGCCGGCGAAATCCCTCCAGCTGAGAGAGACCGATCCTGGAAGAGAGGAAGATGTGATCATGGAAAAGAGGAAGATGGGATTCTGGAAGAGATGAAGATGTGATTCTGGAGAAGAAGAAAATTATGGATTATGGAAGAAGGGAAAACATGTTCACAACATCTGGACAGGGAGCAGGACAAGAAGGATACAGAGCACAGAAGAACAAGGAATTGTGTTTAAAAGGACACTACAAGGATACAACATGGAGCAGACAGATTCAGAGGTGGGCTGTGGCATCACCCAGGAGCAGGAGCCAGGAGTGAGAGGCCAAAGGCAATTACCAGGACAATAACCAGGATCAGATCACTGAAGAGGGAAGGAAGGAGGTGACAACAGAGGATGACACAGAACAGTGAGTTGGAAAAGCGTCCTGGAACTGAATGACACCACTGAGGAGATGACAGGATGGACAGGATCATGGCATCCAGGTAAATCCCAGGTTGCCTGGCAAACCCCTGCTTAGCAGAACATATCCTGGGAGATGAGGAAAGTGAGGAATGCTGAGGCACAAGGAATGAGCTGGTTCAGAGACAAGGTGACATGGAACAAACTGGTCCAAACGCGGTGACAGCACATCCAGGATGGGGCCAGGATAACACAGGAATCCAGGAAGGTGGCACTGACATTTCAGGTACCACAAGGAAGGATTCCAGAGGTAGGACATTCTCCCTTTTCTTTCACACAGGAGGGATTTGCCCATAAAAACACCAACAGAGGTGTCCAGGAAAACACAGTGACACAGAAAGAGGAAGATAAACAGGGAACAATGCAAGGACAGGAAAATGAGGAAGCTGAAGACAGAGATGATCCAAGTGTTTCTGACAGGAAACAGATGAGTTGGGACAGAACAGCAGAGATTCATGGAGGAATTCAGACACTACTCCACTTGCCTGGGCACCAGATCTTTGCCAAGCACCACTGCAGTCACAAACTCCTTGGAATACTCCATGGCATCCTCACTGGAAGAGAAACAGGAGCAAGAAGAAGCAAACAGTGTTTCATTCCCAATTTGGGGATGGCAGGGAAACCAGGGGCACAAACCCCAATCCAAGCTGCTCCAGGCTTTGGGGATTTGCACCTTGTGAGAGGAAAGGCTGATCTCCACATCCCATGGCCCAACCATTCCCCTGCACATAGCTCTCCATGCAGCTGGGAAAGAAAATGCTTGAACTCAATGTCTCAGAGTCATCTTCCAATAGTTTGGGAATGGTGGGACTGCCAAGGAAGAAGATATCCTGTGCTCCTGAGGCTACAATGTAGGATGAAATACCCCAATATTTGGGACAAGTCAGATGGCAAATATCTGCAGCAACCTGAGTTCCAAGACAAGAAGAAAGGAATCACAATTTCCACTCTGAGTGTCCTGGAGATATTCCCAACCAGTTACCACAGGCAGTGCTGCCTCACTGACCTAGGGATGATCCCGGGCACAACACAAGTCAGGAGCTACCAAGGAATCCAAGAGTGGAAGTTTGGAGTAGAAGGTTGTACAACTCTCCTGAAATATCCTCCTCTGTAGCTGCAGAGGATCTGGGAATGTTACAAGGAATGCCAGCATCCAGATCCAGCAGCAGGACAGTTCAAAACCCTCGGCTGCTCCTGGAATACGATGCAGGAACTACCACGAGAAGTTTCTCATAATCCATAGCTGATTCCAAGGATTCCCATGGTATCTGGCAGGACTAGGAAGACCTTCCCTCACTTCCCAGCAATCCAAAGGGATGTTTTGTTTGGGAATGACATGACCAGAAGGTCTGTTCTAACTTATAATAGGAGGAATTCAGGTTTAATTTCTCCTTGGTTTTGCCCCACAGCCAAGGGAGAGAAACCAGAACAACCCCTGTGACCAATTTTAGGCTGCAGGATTACAGAAATCACATCCCAATTCCAAGTTCTTTGGAAAACGAGTCCAAACAACTGGATCAGCTGCTGCAGTCACCTGCATTTGATCAAGTTATTTCCATCTATTCAGGGAGATGGGCAAAGTGGGAGTGGGCAGAGAGTAAGGAAATTGCACCCATTTTCTATTAAAATCAGAGCCATGGATAACTCAGTTATAAACCAGAATATTTGGGAAAGCGGTCACCTGCCATCCTAACCTGAATTCCAAACTACATCCCAGAGGAAAGACTCAGCTTCTCCAGGCTGCCTGTCCCTAGAGCCTCACAAGCAGGATCCAGTGTATCCCAGGTGTATCCCAACACCTACCTGAGCAGCCCACCTGGGGGGGAATAGGCAAAGCACTTCAGGGATGGATACTGGGGACGCAGCAGGAAGGACAGGATGGCAGCAGTGCCAGCTCCAAGGGAATGCCCAACCACAATAAGGCCGTAGTGCTTTGTTCCTCTTCCCTAAAAAAACATGGAAATAACAAGGAAGCAAGGTCAGGCTGGAAATGAATCACCCAAATTTCACTCTTTTCCCCAGTTTTGGAGTCTGTTTCTATACATGAGCACTCCAGATTCCAGCTGAACAGCTCCTTGCTTGTTCTGAATCACAGAGTCACCATGGAATCCTGGAATGGTTTAGGTTGGAAAGGAAGGGAGAGATCATCCCACTTCACCCCCTGCTATGGGCAGGGACATCTTCAACTAGCCCAGGTTGCTCCAAGCCCCATCCAACCCATCCTGGAACACTTCCAGGGATGGGACAGCCACAGCTTTTCTGGGAAACCTGTGCCAGGGCCTCACTGGAGGCTGGAATTCATTCACTGCTGGAATTCTGCATTTGGCCTACTGGGATTTCCCTGAAAGAAAAAAGGTGGGAAGAAAAAGGAAAGGCACACCAGCAGTTTGAGTTATTGAGGATATGATGGGAGCCTTTTGCCCCTCCTGGTAACATCCAAGCCCACACAGAAAGTGTCTCTACACCTCACTGGATACTTTTCCCTGGAATATCTGTCCCTGGCAACTGTCAGAAACAAGGTCCTGGGCTGCTGGGACCTGGGATGGCACTTACAGACCTAAAGCCAGGAAAAATTCCTCCTCAGTAACAGGAACAATCCCCACTTTCCCTTTCTAGGCAGAAGAATGAAGCTCAGTCCCAAAAGGCTGTATGCAGGTTTATCTCTCCCTCCATCCATCAAATATCCCAAGGCAGCACTTCAACAACTATTCCCAACATATAAACCAAGGTTAGCTGCTTCCCAACATCTCCCTTGAGTCCTGTGACATCTCCCTGCCACCAGGAATGTGCCCACAGGGACAGCCAGCATGGCATTCTGAAGAAAATCTCCATAAAGATAGGATTTTAGTTCCTGCTGATTTGGTTTTAATGCTCCCTGTCCCACATTGCCACCACGTGGGACTTTCTGCCTCAGGAAAAGGAAAATAATCAGTTCTGCAGTACTGGTGCTTCCAAAATAAAAAAACCTTGTGGGAAGTCTGGATGGAGCTTGGAGCAACCTGATCTTGTGGAATGTTCTCTGCCCATGGCAGGAAGTGGAATGGGATGAGCTTTAAGGTCCCTTCCAACTCAAACCATTCCATGAATGAGTAACTGGCTGGAAATCCAGAGGAACAGGAATTAAAAGAAGAGCTGAGAGATTAATACAGACTCAGGGACACAGGAATTCCCTTAAAACCCAGTTTTGTATGGAAATCTCATTTTCTGTCCAGAGACAACTTGTACTCACCAAATCCCGTCCAAAAGCTTGGGACAGCACCATCTCCTGCTCCAACTTCTTCTTGATGTACTCAGCAGACAGCACCATTCCCTGTGGGAGGTGGGAAGACACAGCAGGATGTAAATGGGATCTCAACACCCAGCAGCCAGAAGATGAGGAAGCTCTGGAATGTCCCTCAGCATGGATCAGGATGGAGGGAGAACTGACTCCCCTCTGCATTTCCAAAGTTTTGGTGTTTAAGGAGTAATGGCAGTTCTTAATTAGCGAACACTCCAAGGGCCTATTCCCAGGTTTTCAGAGGGAAAACCACCCCAAATCCAATTAACTTAAACACAGGATTGTGGATCTGGTACTTCAGGTCTCAGGACGTGGAGCAGAACAGAGAAATAGACTTGGATATTCTAAATATGGGTGTTCTAAACACCAAATTATCCTATTCCAGGTAAATCTGGGAAGGAGCTTTCCATTTCAATCTGGGAATAGAAGTGTGAATTATTCTAATAGAGATAAAAATACAAACACCAAAGGGCAAAGTGGCAGCACTAGGAATTAGTTCCTGCCTTCTCCAGCCATCAACGTTATGGGAATTTGGCTGTCAGAGGACATTCATCCCAAATTATGAAAGGTTTTTATTCCCTAGAAGTCAGGAAGTGCTGGAAGATGGGAAAGATCATATCTGGGTCTAAATATTCCTTCTCTCTGCTGAGGAGTGTTTCTCCCTCTGTGTGGCAATTCCAAATGTAGTTGATCCAATTCCAAGTGCAATTATAAACAAGCAACTGGAATTTGGTTTGTTGCATAAATTCCTGGTGATGCCACAGTTTAGTTCAGTGGGAAGGGAGCCTGAACTCCAAAAAATGGGGAAAGAAATAGGGAAAATCATCTCCTTGGCTGTTTTCCTTTAGATCCCTATCTTAAAATGGTGTAACTACAATGGGAATGTTATTGGAGGCTCACTGTCCATCTCAGAGATAGAAAAGGATTCCTGGCTCCAAAAGCAAAGAAAAATATAGATAAATAAAAACATATAAAACCTCAATTATCCCACAGAGCTGGATCGGGGGTTGGAGTTAAACACAGCAGGATAATCAGAGGGGGAAATCTGGGAAACATCAGGGAGAAATCAGAGGGAAATCAGAGGAAGAGCTGAGGGGGAAAATGGTGGGGGGAAAATGAGGGGGCAGAAATTTGGTGGGAAAATTGGGCAGGAAAATCTAAATCACAGATAAATCAAAATCAGGAATAAATCAGGGGTAACAGTGCTGACTCTTGCAGCAATATCCCCTCATCAAGCCTCCAGAGATCGTTTTATTCCATTCTCATGGAATTTCTTGGATTATTTCACAGAGGGGCAGAAAGGAGTTAAGAGAAGCCAGTGAGGAAAAGAAAGCAAAGGAACATGGAATTTTCCAAGTCCTCAGTATCCGAAATGTCCTTGAGCCCAATCTGGACACTGGGGAGGGGATGCAGGACAGTGGAGACCCCATTCCATGGAAATGGGATACATGAGATGCTGCCACCACCAAAAAGCACCACGGTGGTTGTGCCTTATCCCAGTTGCCAGCAGCTCCCCAGCTTCCAGAAGAGTCTCCATTCCCAATCCTAATGAGAAGTGAGCAGCAGGTCACTGATCTAAATTCCCACCACGAATTTGGGATTCTATTTTTAGGGAGCGTGACCCAAATCCACGGTGATGTCACTGCTGGGATGTTAGTCAGCCTTCGGGACTTGTTTTTGGTAATTATATCCTAATGGAGAAAGGGATTTTAATTATTATGGAATGAGACTGCAAACTTTCATTTAGATTTTCCATTGGAAAATATCCCTAAATTTCATGGAATCCTGGTTTGGGTTGAAAGGGATCTTAAGGATCATCCAATTCCATGGACACTTTCTATTAGCCCAGGTTGCTCCAAGCCCCACCTACCCTGGTCTTGGACACTTCCAGGGATGTAGCATCCGTAAATTCTCTGGGAGACAAATCCAATTTCAAGTTAATAAAACTGTTTGGGCTTAATTTTGGAAGTTCACATGTAAATAGCCAAATGGATCACAGATTTAGGGAAAGAGGATGGAAATATTCTGCACTGTCTTCATCCCAAAGGCACAAAACTGCTCTGGGATATTTGAGATTTTAGGGAGGAAACCCTCAGAAGGGTCAGTTTAGGAGAGAAAAATGTTCAAAATTCTCATTACTGGATGTTCCACCAATCTCAGATCATGGCTGAGCTTCCAGGACTTTCCAGTAGCTCCTTCTTGTCCTCCTGGTTTGCTCAACACCAGGAAACAAAGCTCCATAACATCCTGTTTTCACTAATTTTGTCCTGGGAGCTCAACAGTTAAATCTGGATTCACTCCCTTGGCTCAGGATTATTTTTAAAATAAACTTTGTTATAAAATCAGTGGGTTTTATAGCAAAAATAGTGAAGTTGGATTCTTCTTTTGAGTTATAATCCCCCTTTTTTTGGCATTCTAATCCCTAAACTTTAGTTCCAGTTCTATTTTTTGATCCAGAATAGCTCAGAGCCTGATAAATACTTTTTAATTGTGACATTGGAGCTGTGGAGTGATAAAAAACCTCATGCAAACATCAAGACTTGGAATTTTAGGATAGCTGATCCCTCAGGGATGGGTAGGACAGAATCAGACACCCCAAATCAAACAAATCCTGGGAAAGTTCCCACGTAGCCAAGTCCTTGTTTCCAAATTAAATGTGTAAGTGAGACACTGGATTTGTTTGGGTATTAAACTTGACTCCTGGACACTAAAAATGCATTTAAAATTCCATTATCTCCCTTAGTTTTCCCTCAGGAATCAACAGCACATTATTGTCTGCAGATTAATATTGATAATAATTCCAGAGAAAGTGAATATTTGTCTCCTGGCAGCAATCCCAAAAAAGAAATAACACAAAGGACAAATAAAAGCTCTGTCTGGAACAAGGGGAATAAACTGACAATGTTTCATGGAAGTCGCCGGCGGAGGAATATTTTCATATAAAGATCAAAAGCAAAGCCAGTTTCTGCCAGGATCTATTCCTGGACTTTCACTGAATTGTGGAATTCTGGAATGGTTTGGGTTGGAAGGGACCTAAAAGCCCATCCAGTCCCACGAACAGGGACACCTTCCACTAATCCAAGTTGCTCCAAGATCCATCCTCCAGGGGTTGGAACAGGATCTTTAAGGTCCCTTCCCACCCAAACCATTCCAGGATTCCACGGTTCTGTTTCCTAAAGCAGAGGGAAGGGGTTTAGTATTCCAGCAGGACACCATGAGGCAAGCAGCAGTTCCTAACTCATGGCTCCCAAGGACTTCCAAGCTCCACATCCCACCTTGAGCAACACCTCATCCCCCCCAGCAGCACTTCCAGTGACTGCTCCGTTCCTTCCAACCTTCACTCTGGATTTTCCTTTCCCAACCTGGCACTGCAGCTTTGAAAGCTGCCAAATTCCTGATCATCTTAAAAACTCGGCACGTCGTTCCTTTGCCAGACAGGGGCAAAGGTCAGCTCTGGAATAAATGGATTTAGCCAGCCCAGAGCTGCTCACAGACACAGAGTATCCTTCTAATTTCATGGATCCGAGTCCTGCCAGCATCCTTTGAGGATGCTCCAATCATACCAGAATTTTAAGCACATTCTCAGGCTTTGATTGAAAATTCCTTAAAGGTCGTTGGAAGAAAAAGTCATTTGAGTGGCTCCAGGAATTTCATTCAGGTCTCCACGATGCCTGAGTTTGGAATTCTCTAACTGTATGGACTTTATAATTACACACCCAGCGATTTTAACTATTCCCACTAACTATTTAACACATCAAAGCCCTTTCTATAACTCCTTTTTCAAGTAATTAAGACCATTTGGGGGTTCATAATTAAAAAGTGAAATAACTAGAAAAATTCATGGGGTTTTGCTTGGTTTTGGATTGGTTTGGGATCATTTTCTCTACCTTGTGTCCCAGCCAGGTTCCATGGTGCCCCTCAACTGGCAAGCGCTCCGCGTCCCCCGTCAGATCTGTCAGGGCATCCTGGAAGAGAAGCAGTCACCTTGCTTCAGGTGAGTCAAATCCAGGTCAGGATTCCAAACCTGGAAGGGCACCAACTCTCTGGAATATCCACCAGGGAGGCCACCACACATCCCACTTACTTTAGGGGACAGAGTTCCCCGGATGCTGATGACCACCTTCTTCTTGTCATGGTCCACAGCCACGTAGAAAGGAGTTTCATAAACCTGGAAAAGATCAGTAGAGACATTCCCGTTGGATTATCCTCAGGGAAAACACAATAGAATTTGTGTCCAAATGACAGAGCTTCTTGATGGAAATGGAAGAGAAAAGGGCTTTGTTTCCCTTCTTTGTCCCACTAGAGCCGGAAGCGGATAAATCCCGTTGGGAAGGGGGTGTGGGATTGTCCTTACAGCATCGTGGCAGGAAGTGTAGACGATGTCCACGGAGGTCATGTTCTCGTCCAGGAAGTGGCGCCGGATGGCGATGGCGTTGCAGCCACAGCAATTGTCCTCCTCGATGGTGACGCCGGGAGCGTAGCGCGGCCGTGACGGGCACAGGCAGCAGCACCTGCGGGAGGGAAGCATGGCTTTGAGGGGAAAAAGGCTGGATTTGGAGTTGATACCTGAAGGATTTTTTGCCTTTTCTCCTAAATACCTCTTACACAGTTCACTGTATTCAGAAGTATCAGTATGCACACTTGTGATGCTTTAGGTGTGATACTTTAGCCTGGTTTCTTGGTGTCCAGTAAGCCAGGAGACCAAACACCCCAGAAATTACGTAGAGATAGGAGACCAAACATTCTATTGCTGTAAGCACTCAAGGTCCCCTGGCAGGACAGATTCTGTAAACCAGAGGTTAGCCCACCCTAGCCCCTTATTGGGCCCTCTAGTTAGATATGCTAATGAGTAAGGGCTTTAATTGTACACTCAACTGGGGGGACAGGGCTGTTGCGATGCGTTCCACCTGGATGGCAGATGCATCGAATGGGATCCTATTAAATACCGAGGGAAACGACCCCCAACCCTCTAACCCTGTCTGAGCTTTGATTTCCTAACACCAGGAAAAGGCATCAGAGTGGCATTCCTAGAGGAAAGGGAAAGGTAGACCCTCCAAACCTCATCCCAACGGCAGCAAGTGCCAAGTGAAGCATAAAACCATGAAACAGCCTCAACGTCTGGGATCAGGTGCAGTTTCCCTTCAGAGCAGCAGAGAGAGCTACAATGCAGCCAGTCTCCAAGGAATCCAAGGATGGTGGGGTGGGATGGCTCCTCAAAGGATACTGTGCTTGTTTGCCAGCACTTCAACACAGAAAAGCCAGCACTGACCAAGCTCCAGGTTTATTTATAGGAAAAACACTTGTTTAGAATCACCCCAAAATAAAAAGAGAAGCACAGATGGATTTTCCTTCTTTCTCTCTCACAAATAAAAGTATTCCCAAGGAATCACACTCCTCCTGATAGCCCAAGAAGTGCCAAAAGCTCATCCCCAGCTTGAATCCAGTGACAGAATTCTGGCAGCTGGAAACAAACCCCTGCACCAGGGCAAAAATCTTGAGCTGGAAAAATCCAATTAATCTGAGGGAGCACAGCCCAAGCCAGGCAAATCTTGGAGGTCTTTTAATCAGGACCAAAATGTCAACTCCCTAATTTTTGAGCTCCAAGAAGCTCTTTTGAGACTTGGTGTTGTGCCAGGTGAGTTCTCTCTACTGGCTGTTCCATGCTCCAGAGAGGATGGAGCAGAGGACAGGCTGGTTTATGCACAAGGAACTGAAAGGGATTCAGGAAGCCTTTGGAACATGAAGCCCAGAGAGATGGCAAGAAAAAATATGAGAAAAAGACAGAAAAGAAATCGAGCGGGGAAGAAGCGCCAAGGGGAAGAAATAAATGTAGGGAAAAATAAAGGGGAAATGTGGGAAAACCAGGCAGGAAAAAAGGGATGAGGGTGGGCACTCACGAGCAGGATCTGGCCAGGCGGCAGAGTCCACATGTGGGCTTCCTCATGAGGTAAATGGGCCATCCATAGGCAGCCAGGGCAAAGAGCATGTAGTAACAGACCTCCCGGTACCGCTGCATCTCTTGCTGGAAGACACGGGACTCCCTGAGCCTGGAATCTCCTGCAATTTCCACCCCCCATTCCCTTTTTCCATAGTTAGGCACGTGCTGAGTGCCAG
Source organism: Drymodes brunneopygia (assembly GCA_013400955.1). Taxonomy (NCBI): domain Eukaryota; kingdom Metazoa; phylum Chordata; class Aves; order Passeriformes; family Petroicidae; genus Drymodes; species Drymodes brunneopygia. The sequence goes on along the minus strand of VZTZ01011546.1, from coordinate 147,255 downwards.
CCCCCTCTCCAGCTGCGTTGTGGTGACTGAGGAGAGCAAGGTGGGGATGCCATGCAAGAGCCACCCCCTCCCAAAGATTCCTCTGCCTGATTTCCTGAGGAATTCTCTGGGTGTTCCACCGTGCTGCCAAGGAAGCTGTTTCCTGCAGATTTGGAAATGAGCTCCCCTAAATATCCCCTTTCCAGCAGGCTGTAGGATGCCTGGAGAGGGCCACAAAGCCAATTTAGGGCCATATGCTGCAGTTGCATCCTATAAAATCTCAGTTATCCCGGAGAGCTGGATTGGGGGGTGGAGTTAAACACAGCAGAGGGAAATCAGAGAGGAAAATCAGGGAAACATCAGGGAGAAATCAGAGGAAGAGCTGAAGGGGAAAATGAGGGGGCAGAAATTTGGTGGGAAAATGAGGTGGGAAAATTGGGCAGGAAAATCTAAATCAGGGATATATCAGACAAATTTAAATCAGAGATAAATCAGGGATAAATCAAAATCAGGGATTAATCAAAATCAGGAATAAATCAGGAATAACTCTTGCAGCAATATCACCTCATCAAGCCTCAGAGATCAAGTTTTATTCCATTCTCATGGAATTTCTCAGATTATTTCAAAGAGGGGCAGAAAGGCATAAGAGAATTCAGTGAGGAAAAGAAAACCAGGATCACAGGTGGGTTTGGAGGATCCCATATCCCAGGGACTTACCGCGTTCTTCAAATCCAGGTATTTGGTGTTCCTGGTCACTGGCATTCCAGATAGGAAAGCTAAAATGTCATTGTTGGCCTGGAAGTCACAAATACATAAAAAATTCCTCTGGGTGACAGCAAGACAAAAATCTACTCCCAAATATCCCAATCAGGCCCCTCAAAGAGTTCCAAAGGTTTTATTCCTGCCTGATTTGAATCCCAACTCAAGGGGGAAAGAAAGCATTAAAATAAATTAATTTCCTACTGGGCTGACAATTTGCAAACCTCAAAAGCGGCTTGGAAAACTGGGAATTTTTCCTTCTGTGGCCTGAATCCCAAATCAAGGGCAAAATGCCAATAAAATAAATCCATTTCCTATTGGCTTCACAATCTGGAAACCTCAATAATGGCTTGGAAATTCGGGAATTTTTCCTCCTGCAGATTTCTGGAGTCTTCTCCACATCACTGTACAGTGGGAATAACCTTCCTATTCGTTTGGGAAAGGGTCTTGGAGGCCCTTTTGGAATCAAGAGCTCCCCCTGTATCACCCGTCTGGAGAAGATCATTCCAAATTCCAGACCTGACTCAGCACCAGCTGCGCCCTTTGAGAGGTGAAAAACCACAGGAAAAACTCAGAAAAAGCTGCTTGAAATCACCACTATTTTTCTTTCCCAGCTCAGCGAGCCAGACCAGCCCAGCAAGGAGGTGGGCAGAGGCATGATGCACTGCTCTCCCAGGGAATCCCAGAGCAGCTGGGAAGCTGAGATTCCCAGGTTTTTCCCCACCTCATCCAGCACGGCGTTGCGCTTGGCCCGCTGCCGCTGCCGCAGGAGAACCAGCCCCGCGATGATGTCGGAGGGGACGATGTCCAGGTCCCGGAAAAACTCCGCAAAAAGGTAGGCAATCTCCGAGTAGGCATCCTGCAAAGGCCAGGGAGAGAGGGTTTGCAGGAGGAGGAGGAGGAGTTTGGGTGTGGGGAGCCTCAAAACAAGACACGAAGTGAGAACTGGACTCGTTTCTGAAGCTGAAGAGCCACGAGATTCCTGCAGGGAATGCCAGATCTGGACTAATCACGTGGTTATTGTCGCTTGTTTGTTTTCCACAGTCCCACTCAGGGGCTGGATCTGTGCTGTGTGTGGGCACAGAGAACACCTCGACATCTAAACAGCTCAGGCAGGACAAAGGGAGGGAAAGGGAATGGGTTTGGCTCTCTCTATCAAGCAAAACAGAGAAAATGGGATGAAAACCAAGCAAATCCCAATCCAGTGCAACCCTTTCTCCTCTAAAGCAGAATAAAGGCCATTCCATGCAGAAAAAGCACTAATTTTGTCCTATTTAAGAGTCTCTTCAACTCTAACTTAGCCCTAAGATCCTTTTTCCCATATTTATCCCAGACTTGAGATCCTTTTGTCTAAATTTAACCCAAACCTGAGATCCTTTCCCCAAATTTAACCCAGACCTGGGACCCTTTTGCCCATCTTTAACTTGCCTGTACTTATGCCAGACCTGGGATCCTTTCACCCATATTGCCAGGCTTTTATTTATTATTTACCCAAGCAAAAAGGCATGAAAAGTAAAAACTGAGTCACTGAATGCAGAATTTCCAAGAATGAAGGTGACCAAACCCAAAATAGGAGGGACAGAAATGGAAGTGACCTGAGAGGGTCAAGCAAAGGCTCTGGAGCAGAGAGACAAAGATATTTTGAGGAGAAATGTCCTTTTCCCACTTTTTGCTCTGTGCTGCAGGAAAAAAAAAACCCAAGACCTTACAGGAGAATATTTTGGGAGGCTGGAGAGGGGCTGGAGTGTGGGTCAGTGCTGACCTGTCAGTACTCCAGCCTAAGGACAAGGGTGATCCAGAGGCTGGAGCAACAAAACGTGGAGCTGTACCCACCATTGGTCTGTATTTGACTCCTGCCATCCCAAACTTTGCCTGCAAGGATGATCACAGCCTTACCCTGAACCTTTATCCCGTGTTTTCATAGTATCCTTTATCCAGGATCAAAACCCACAAGACTGGAGTGTTGTGGAAACCCTGAGCACTCCAGGACAGGATTTCTCCTCTCCCTTCTTTGACCATCAAGACAGTAAATCCCTTCTCTTCCCTGCAGGAATGACCTACATCCTTTTATCCCTGCCAAACTCCTGGAGTGTGGGATGACTTTCTGTCATTTTTCACTTCCCTACAAAAGCCAGTTAAATCCCCATTAAGAACTGGGACTCCAGGTGCCAACTATCCATGCCAGCAGTGCCTTTGGAAAGCCAACAGCATTCCCACCGCAGTATCCTTGAAATCCTGACCTCATCAATCCTAGCACGGCTCCTGTGAGCTCACAAGAAATGCCAAGAGCCTCCAAAGGAAACAGGACAAACACCCATTAATCCAAAGGGGCAGCTACAGCCCTGCATGCTCAGATAGAAAATGTTGCCCTGTTTTTTGCAGTGTTCTATGTTTGTAATTTTGTAGTAGAAGTTTTCATGTGTTTTTTAATAAATATAGTTCTTGTTTTCCTAACTGGCCAAGATTACTTTGAACTTTTAGATTGTTTTTCATTTTTTTCTCCTAAGGCGGAGAAAGATGATTGACCATGTCTTTATCCTGTGAACTTATAGAGGTGTTAACCTCTTTCACCAATTCATGATTGTCTTAAAAAATATATATATAAATAAGAGGATAAAGAGAGGCAAACCTTTTGGGTAGTCCTGCCTAGTAGTTCAACTACTGCTCTGAAGCCTGCGTGTTTCTTTCATAGCCAACTGTGCAACAAGAAAAAGGCCCTGATGGAAGTTCAATGCGTATTTTCCACTCCAAAGGAACAGCTTTTTGTGGGAACACCTGACTTTATTCTTATTTGTCCACCTGGAGTGCTCTGCTACAAACCCTGAAGGCTCTGAGAGTTCAGGCTTCACCCCAATCCTTTCCCCAAACCCGTGTCCATCCCACAGAACACTTCTCCAGCCCAGAGGAGAACAATCCTCTGCTGCTACATTTCTTTTTTCCATGGAGTCTGGGATAGACAGCAATAGATTAATTTCTGATCCATTACATGCTCATTCATTCCACACGCTGCCATGCCAGGACACAACATCAAGGCTTGTTCCTGCAGAGAAAAGAGGCTGGAAATTGCTCAAAAGCTGGATGTAAAGTGGAAATTCAACAGCACAAGGAATGTGAGGCATCTGGAATCCACTTTTATTCCAAGCTTAAAAAAAAAAAAAAAGGAGAAACGGCCACTGTAAAATGGAAGTTTGTTAAAAAGAACTCGAAATATTTGGAATACTTGGCAATCCTGAATAAAATGGGAGTTGTTCAGGGCATTCAGGTGCCTGTTAGGGCTCTCTCTCTCAGGATGCAGCATCCATGCTGTGCCCTCAGGACAGGAGTCTCCAGGACCCAGACAAGGTGACCTGGATGTGCTCTCAGGGAGAAGGGAAGCACCTCTGCTCCAGAGCACCAAGGAAAAGCTGCTGTGGGAGCTGCCAGGGCACAAACATCCTTTGGTTTCAGTCTTCCAGATGGATTTCCAGATGGATTTCCCCAGCAGATAAGCTGGGAGCTGGCAGGCCTGGGCTTGAACTTCCCAGTGGGACAGCAGGTTGGGGCTGGGACATTCCTGGGGAACATGGTGGCATTTCAGCCAGGGAAAGGGATCCTGGGAGGGGCAGCATTCCAGGATTTCTGCACAAAGGCTGTGACAATTCCCGCAGCCTTCCACACTCTGGAAGCTGCACTTGTGGATAATTCCACAGCACTCCCTAAGAAATGCTGTTAATCCAATTCATCACCTGGGAAGAACAAATGTTCACCTGACTCTCCTTTATTTTTCCCCTTTCCCTTTGGAGCTTTCAATCCCAGTCTCATTTCTCTTCCTCTCCACGTTCCAATGTGCTCCTTTTCCTGCTGCATCCTTTTGGAGCTCGAACTCTGGGCTATATTTAGTGAGGACACGGCGGCTGTGGTCGGTCCCTTGGTGTTTTCCCTGTCATTTTCCATGCCCTTCTAACTGGAGTTAAACGTCTGGGTGGATTTTTTGGCCACTGCTGGTTTTGTTGGAATGTCCTTGATAAATCCCAGCTTTTTCCCTGAGAGGTTGTAACTAATTCAGAGCTCAGTGTCTGTGAGTGCACAAACCTCCTGATTTTTATGGCTTCCCCCTACCTTTGGGAACAATTCCCTGGTTCTGCTGGCTCCTTCAGGAGTCCTCCAATCCTCAGAATTCCAACCAAATTAGTTAGATCAAAAGCAAAGTTTTTCAGTGCCAAAGTCTGACTTGTCTCTCCAGCAGGTCCTCAGGAATGCTGGTGAATCCAACCCTCAGGCACAAACCTGCTCCCAGGGAGAATGGAATGGTAACTTTTGGGAAGGAATTTCAAGGCCTTTACCCTTCCCTGCTAGGGAACAGCAAGGGAAAATCCCAACAAGAGGACATGAAAATTCCCAATAATTTTCACATAGATCTATGGATTAAACAGCAATTTTTGACTGTCAGGAAATCCAGAAGGATTTTGGTGATTTGTCCAGGCTTTTGTTCTCCCATTTCCAACATCTCCTCCTTAAGGATGTGAGACTGATGGAAACAACAGGAGAAGGTGCTCAGGAAGTGGCTGATAAAGGGAAACAGGAGCTGCCCAGTAAATGCTGTCAAAACTGATCCTAACCTGAGGGAAAACAGGGATTTCTCCCACTGGTATTTTGATTCCCAACAGGAGATTTTTGGTACCCACCGACTGCGAGTCCTTTGTCCGTGTGCAGCACAGGAACACTTTGAGCCTGCGTGTCCAACTGCTGGCCTGTCCCTCTTCCAGGCGGTGTCTGGGAATAAAAGGGAGAGCAGGAAAGTGAGGAGAGACAGAATACAGCATAGGATCCAACACTGAGTGAGGCACAGCCTGTGCTGTCCCTAGAAAAATGGGATAAGGTCCACCCAGTCCTCCTTTTCTCCAAGCTGAGCCCCTCCAGCTCCCTCAGGCACTGCTGGTGCTCCAGCTCCTACCCCAGCTCCGTTCCCTTCCCTGGGTATGCTCTGGAGAGGTGTGAATCCACAGGATCAAGCACTGTGTTTGGATACCTGCTATCCTGCCTGAATGGGATGCATAGAATGAAGCTCCTGTTGCAATCTGGCAGCTGTTCCGTGTGCCAGGATGTGCAACCACTCAGGAGGAAAAATCTGCCTTGGGATGAGGGAGTGGGAATGGCACAAGAGACCCTGAGCATTTCAGACATGCAATTTTTCCCAGTCACAGAATCCTGGAATGCTTTGGGTTGGAAGGGACTTTTAGGATCATTGTGTTCCACCCCCTGCCATGGAAGTAGGGACTGATTCCATGCTGGAGTGCCAAGCTCCCTGAAGTCCATAGCTCATCTTTTTTTTAGGGAAACACAGATTTAATCCAGGTCAGAGCAATCCAAAATAAAACACCACTCCATTTTCTGGCAGGGCATAAACCCAAGCCCAGAAAGTGGGTTGCATTTGGAAGGAAAAGATGCTGGCAAAGGAATATTTGCTTGAAATGGAAGGAGCAGACCGCACAGGGATCCATCAGCTCATGCCTGAGTATGTGAAAACAGCTCTCCATAACCTTTCAGAAGATCCCAAAAGAGGAACAGGAATATCAGTGGCAGCAGGGCTCTGCTCCTCCAGATTCCAAAGAACTCCAGAATTTCCTACTGGGGTTCAACAACCAAGTGTGCTCTGAGCTATCTTCCCTCCATCTTTTCCCAAATTCTTTCTTCCTAACACCAAACTTCCACACATTCAGTAGGAGCTCCAAAGCTTCTTGGAAAAGCCTTGGCACAACAAGCCAAGCCTTTTTTGGGTTGTTTCTTTTTCCCAGCCCACACACACATCACAATGCCACTGGGAAAGGAAAACCACTGTAGGACACAATCCAGCCAGGCAGAGAACTTCCTCATCTATTCCTTGGAAAGGATTTCTTTCGGCAAGAAGGAGAAGTTGGGAATACATCCTTTGGAAACAATTGTTTGAGCAGTGAACAGTCACATTTGATGTTTGTTTATCACTTCATAGCCCACAGCGTTTGCTTGTTAACAGCTGTTAACATTCCCTTTCCAGAGGGAAAATCCATGAACAGCAGGAACAAGCTCTCCATAAATGCTGCAGGCCTGGAGGGAAAAAACCAGCCAAGGGAGAAAGGCCTTCACTCAGCTTTCTGGGATCTCAGAATCCCCACACAGAGGAGGTAATTTTGGTGTTGGTTTGAGTTTACTTTTGCTAGCTGTGGAGCTCAGATTTGCTTTGGAAAAATCATCGCAGAATTCTGGAATGGTTTGGGATGGAAGGGACCACAAAATTCCACCCTCGACCACGGGCAGGGACAGCTCCCACTGTCCCAGACTGCTCCAAGTCCCATCCAGCCTTGGACATTTCCAGGGATGGGGTAGCCACAGCTGCCCTGCAAAAACCATACCAGTGCCTCACCACTCTCACAGGGAAGAATTTTTTTCCTTGGATGTAGTACTACATCCTTCTTATCTTCCTGGGAATGCCCTGATCCCAAGCAGCAACACCACGCTAGGCATTAATTCCTAATACTCCAGGCTACTGTAAGATATTGGAAAGGTCAGGAGGAATATCTAGCATTCCACAATAAAACCCAGGCTCCTTCCCACAGAATTTGATGGACTATCCTTAGGAAAGCTTAGTTTTCCCTCAAAAGTGATCTCATTCCAAGTCACTGGAATACACATAATACACAAATCCAATGAAAAATGGGAAATCTGCAGAACATTTTTTGAAAGCCTCATTTTTTACCCCTTGAACCCTGGTGCCCTCCAAAGCCACATTCCTCAAGGACAGCCACATATCAAAGGAAACAAAGCCTGTTTGTGTTGTCCCCTACTGAAAAAAATCCTTCGGAAAAAACTGTTTGGTGAAAAAAAGGCTTTTTCTCTCCCCATCTGGGGAGCACCAAGATGGAATCAATTCTTAATTAAAAGATCCGACTGCCAACACAAAAGGAACTGTTCCTTGGCCAAGACTACACAGGAGAAACCTCAGGGCAAAAGGGTGGATTTTGGAGAGGAAACTAAAGGAAGAAAGGGGATTTGGAAGGAGATGCTGTCTCGAAGTAAGGAAAATTTAAGCACAGACTCACTGTTTCCACAGAAAACCCTGCTATGGGATATGGACAAACAGGTTGTTGTGGTCAGCAGGGTCCATGAGGATCCACAAATCCAGTAACTAAGGCAGAATCCAGCCGGATTCTGTGTGGCTTTGCCTGCTTTGGATGCAGGTGCCCACACACAGCACCTGACAGGGAGCTGCATCCTGCCAAAATCCCCCTCAGCAGAGCAGAATGCTCCCTGCAGCAAGGCAAGGAGAAGGGCAAGATCCCAAAAAAGCAGGACACCCTTCCAGAAACCTTGCCCCGGGAAGCTGTGGCTGCCCCATCCCTGGAAGTGTTCCAGGCAGGTTGGACAGAGCTTGGAACAACCTGGGATAGTGGGAGGTGTCCCTGCCCATGGCTTTAAGGGCTTTAAGATCCCTTCCACCACATGCCATCCTGGAATTCCCTCACTCTGGGAGGATTTTGGATGCTTGTGGCCATGAGGACACAGCATTGGTAACCCTGAATCCCTCCAATGGTGCTTTCCTGAAATCTTTGTGTCCTTGGACAGCAGGGAAATTCAATCTGCTGTGAAGACAGGCTGGGAGAGCTGGGAATGTTCAGCATGGAGAGGAGAAGGCTCCGGAGAGATCTTAAAGTGCCTTAGTGGATCCAAGAGAGCTGGAGAGGGACTTTGGACAAGGGGCTGGAGGGACAGGACAAGGGGAAATGGCTTCCCACTGCCAGAGGGCAGGGATAGATGGGATATTGGGAAGAGATGCTTCCCTGTGAGGGTGGTGAGGCCCTGGAATGGATTTCCCAGAGAAGCTGCAGCTGCCCCCATCCCTGGAAGCATTCAAGACCAGGTTGGAGCCATATTGTCTAGTGGAGAGTAACCCTGCACACGACAGAGGGTTGGAATTGGATGATCTTTAAGGTCCCTTGCACCCAGGGCACCCCAGAATTCTGGGATGCCATGGAATGCTGCCTTACCTGAGGTTGTAGGTCCTTAGGTTGCGCTGCCGGCGCTTGGTGGCGCGGAGCTTGACGAAGGTGCGTCCCGTGGGATCGAAGACACACAGCACAGTGATGCACACACTCAGGATCACCACCCAGTTGCACACCACCATTCCTGAAAACAAAACCAAACCAGGAGTCAGGTGCTCTGGTCCTTACTTCCCACCCCAAAGTCCAGCAGCAAAAGGAAATCCTCTGGAAAGCCTTTTAAGCCACAGCTGGATGAGCCTTCCGGCTGTTTTATGGGGCCATTAAATGCTCCCTGAGTATCTGGGACTGAACCATTAACATCATCCCCACCAGGAGACTGGGAAAGGCTTCCAGGAAAACAGTAAAGCCATTCTGAAGGGAAAAAGCGGAATTTTCAGACTGCCCTTCCCTGGGAACACGAATCCCTGCCTGAGTGCCAGCAGCACAGGTGGATGAATGGAACGACTGTTCCGAGCAATAAACAGGAAAACAAGCCCCACATTGACAGCTCCCATCCACTTCCCAGAGTCAATGGGCACAGGTGGGAATGAAGGATGCCCGCCAATCCATCGGAATGGTCCCAGGCCACGTTCCAGCTCCGTACCCAGGGTGACACTCTTGGCTGTGATGTCGTTGCAGGAGGTGTAGTACTGCGTCAGCCACACGATGCCCACAATGGCGTACACGAACTCGATCACCAGGATCGCTGGAAAAAACGGGAACAGCACAGATAACAGAGGCCTTTTCCCTAAGGATAAGCTCCTCTCCCCATCTTCTCACAAGGAATAGGTTATTCAGCAGGGCATAAAAACGCTTTGGAAGGGGATGCGCAAGATGAGCCAAAAGTGCGACATGTTCCAAACAATTCCAAAAAAATGGGATCGTGGCGGGGTCAGCGCCGCTGGTTGTGTCACAGGTATGAATCAGAGACCCAGACCTTCCTCCCACGCCGCTGGAAAGACTCCCTGAGGCAGCAGGAATGACAGGACCCAAACCTTAACTACCTCAGACAGCTGGCCTGACTCACGGATCCAAAATAAAACGTGTGGATCCAGGATTATTCCTGCTCACTACGCTTAGCAAACATTGCCAGCACCTTTGCAGCCCTTCCCGTAATAGTTCCAAGGAGACAGTGCTTAAGGAGCTCCTCAGTTTTGCATGTGACTCTGATAACAAACTGGAAACTGGGGATTAACAGTGCTTTCCTGGAAAAAAAAGCTGGGAAACTGTTCTGAAGTGCCCATCCTCCCACTTTCTCCCCAGAATTCCAAAGGACAGGTGGGCAATCAGGTGTGGAGAAGGTGGATAACTTGCTTGGGATTGCCTAAATTTTGGTGGAACTGAGACTAAATCCAGCCTGGTTTATCCCACCCGCCCTCCTTATCTCCTGCTGGCACGGAATCTTTCCATAAGTGGCTTTGCTACAGACCTGGAAAGACCAGTTCCAGAAGACAGAGCTTTCCTGGGCAAGGAATCAGGGCTGGGATTGGTTCCTGATGAACCCAAATTATGCCTGAGTTAGGCTTTGCTTCCCTTGGCTCCTCTCCCCTCTGCCTGCTGCAGGACAGGAGCAGCAGGAGCAGGGATGAGACATTCCCAGGTTCACACTGGAGTTAATTCCCTAAATTCCTCTGCATTAAACAGCACATGCTTAAATTGGGACAGTCACATGGACCTTGCCCACGCACTGGTCACGCTCCCACTTCCATCAGCACAACTGATCAACCACCAAGAGCAAAAACCCAGGAAAAAGGGAATACAAGACCCAAAATCCAGAGTAAATCTCACTCCTGAGCACACAGAGAGTTTAAGGAAGAAAAAGGGGTGTTTGGGGTGGGTAGGAAAACCTCTCTGGAATCTCCCTACCTCCCCTGCCCCGTTTAGTCTGGTTTTAGCACAAACTGCCAGGCTCTCTGTGCTTCCCTAGGGAGACTAGCTGGGAAGCTGGAGAGGGAGATTTGTTTGCTGTTCACGTTAATGACTTGCACTGAGCATTCCAAGTCTTCCAGACTGAGCTTTCAAGCAAGGTTATCCCTATTTTAGTGGATTCTGCAGGAAAACAACCCAGCAAAAAGCAGGGATGCAAACCCACAGGATGATTTGTTTGGAATGGATTTGGCTCTGCATCTCCTAAAGATTCTTCTCTTAAAATCTTTACTCAGAACAGAAAAATCTGATTAAATTTCCGTACCTGGAAGGCAACAGAACCCAGGGAAAACAAGCTAAAAGGGAATGAGGGATCAAGGAATAATCTCTTCCCTGCTCTGGTTTTGGGTGAGGGAGTGAGACAGGAATTGCTTATAGGAAGAAAAAGGGAGTGAGCAGGTGGAAAACCTATTTTCCTCCTGGTGTCTGGAGGGATGGATCGGGTGAGTCAAGCAGCAACACCTTGGGGTCAGAACCTTTGGGATTTATGCCTCCATTCTTGGAAAACGTAGGTGGGAGGGAAGAGAGACAGAAGGGGAGCAGATTCCATGTAGGAAAAGGAGGCTATTTGGGACATGGCCTGCCAGTCTGACAGCCACAACAAGCCTATGGATTCATCGGGATGCACGGCACATCCCGGCAGCCATCTGGCCATGCCGGAGTGTTGCACAGCTGGCAACAGAAGAAACACGCAGGTTCCAGAGCAGCAGTTGAATCTCCAGGCAGGACCAACCAAAAGGCCTGCCCTTCTTTATTCTCTTCTTTTTATATGGTCTAAAGACAATCAGGGATTGGTGAGAGGGGTCAATACCTCTGTAAGTTTATAGGATAATCGCATGGTCAATCATCTTTCTCCACCCCAGGGGAAAGGAACGAAAAACAATCTACAAGTGCAAAACAATCCCGGCCAGTTAGGAAAAACAAGGACCATCTTTACAGAAAATGCATGGGAACCTGTGCTACAAAGTTACAACCATGGAACCCTGCAAAAGCAGGGCGACACCGGAGGAGCCACCTCGGGCAGGGACAGGAGGCTCCCGGGAAGAGCACGCGGAGGCTCCGGCCGCTTACCCAGTCGGACATAGAGGACGTACTGCATGGAATCCCGCGGCTCCGTGTACAGGATGCTCCCGCGCATGCTGAGCCAGATGATGGCCAGCTCAGCGATCATGCAGCTCAGCAGGATGCCCAGGTAGCCCCGGCCGTGGTCCACCAGGTTCAGGGAGCACGTCTCGTTGGGATTGTACACCAGCCCGAAGAGCACCACCGAGAGGATCACAAACCTGCCAGGCAGGAAAGCCAAAAAATCCCATGGAATATCCCACAGCTCCTTAAATTAATCTTCGTTTGGGCCCCAAATCCCCACAAACCACCCCAGAGGCCCTGCTAACCCTGTCAGAACCATTTCATCCGTGCCACATTATCCCATGGGATTTGCCACTCCAGAGAAGTTGCCCCATCCACTGGAAGTGTTCAAGGCCAAGTTGGTTGGGGCATGGAGCAACGTAGTGGGAGATATCCCTGACCACGGCAGGGAGTTGAAATGACAGGAGGTTTAAGGTCCTTTCCAACCCAAATCATGATTCCATGGTTGTTTTTCCTGAGCCTCTGCAAGAAACACAGCCCAAAATTCCACAAGATTCATTCCTGCATGTGTCCAGAACAAGGCTAGACAGGGCTTGGAACAACCTGGTCTAGTGGAAGGTGTCCCTGCCCATAGCAGGGGGTTGAAATTGGATGGTCTTTAAGGTGTCTTCCAACCCAAACCATTCCAGGATTGTAGGATTGGGTAGAAGTCCAGATACTAAATGCTCAGGAGTCTTCTGTATCATTCCTATGATGGGATGAGCTTTAAGGGATCTTCCAACCCAATCCATTCCAGGATCCCATGCTTCTTTTTCCTGAGCCTCTGTAAAGAAGCACAGCCCTAAATTCCAGTGGAAAATCTTGGGTGACACAAGGAGGATGAGAAGAAGCTCTGGTCAGGCTCTTTGGAACTAAGACAGAACTTGGAACAGAGCTTAGCTAAGAGAACAGAAGCTGAAAAAATGTTGGTGACCATCAGGAATGCCCCAAACCAACCTTCCAGCCCCATGTAGAAGCACAGGAAGAATTTCCAGCCGTGCCAGGAATAGCCAAAAGAATTCCTGGGCGAATTCCAAGCATCCTTGTGCCCTTCTCACTTACCAGGTGGTGTGAAGGAGGAAGAGGAAGACGGCTGGCAGAACCAGGTCATCGCTGCCCACAGACCAGCGCCGGCGGAACACGACAATCCCTGGCATGGCTGGCAGGTCCCGGGAAGTTCAGCAGGCACGGCACTCACCTCCTGGAAAAGAATGGAAGCAAAGCTGCTGCTGAGCCTCTCCAGCCCCCTCTGGAAAACCCCACAACCTAGGAGCCATCCTGGTTTATCCCAGAGCTGCTTCCTTCCAGCATCAGGAGGCACAGCATGCTCGGGAAGGAGGGCCGGAAGTTGAAGGAGTGGGAAGTATTAGGTGAAGCCACTGTGTAACTCATCCAGCTCCACTTCATGGGATTACCTTGTATCCTGTTAGGCTGTGATGGTGAGCAGCCACCGTGGGATTTGGGATGGGCCATACTGGCCTCAGATCTCTGGAAAACCCTATTACTGTGTTTTTCCATGGACAAACCTGCTGCCAGGCTCTTGTTGTCCAACAATTCCCCCTCCACCCCCCCCCCCTTTGGCTCAGGAAGCCAAAATATCCATTAACAGTCAGTGGCAGTGTCTGGGGAACCATGGATTGCCTCCCAACAGCACTTCCAGTGAGGATATTGGCTCCTAGGAGATCTCCCCCTGGACCAGCAGGAGCATCCTGCCAGCTCCACATCTCTGTTGCATCCACACCAGCCCTGACAGGCACAACCAGTTCCAAGGTGGAAGATTGAGGAGCTGCTGCTCCTCCCCGGGTTTTGTTTGTGCTCCTATTTTTAGGGCTTCCCAAACCCTTTGGAAAATAGAAACAGGAGCAGTGCAAAGTCACGAGACTGCACAGGGCGCTCCAGCCTCCTCCAGCACAGCCATCCCACTCCATCCCAGCTGGCCGTACTCCAGGCTGCTCCAGAGGGACTCTGGCAGCACACCTTATCCCACTTCTGCCTTCCTGGACAAACACACGACCCACAACCAGGAATTTTCCTTGTTTTTGCCGAATCCAGGATGGCATCTTCGCACTCTGCCCACAGCCACCAGGGATTTCTGGATGGTGGGATCAGTCCTGTCCCTCTTCCCATGCCCTAATCCCTGTCCCACCTCTTACCTGTGCTGCCAGGGAATGCCACACCTCACCTGTGCCAAGCTTTCCCATCTGATCCATCTCAGTTCCCAACCCCACCAACCTCCCAATTTCCCACATCCAGGCACTGCTGCTGGAGTGCTCCATCCAGGGCCTGCAGTGGCCACACAGTTTCAAAGCTGCACTTCCAAATCCGTAACTGCTCTTGGATTTTTGCTTCTGTGAACCCAACAGCAAATTGCCAGTTCAAGACAAAGTGTCCTCATCCATTACAACAGGATTTCCAACAGCATTCCCAAGGGAATATCACCTGCAACACTTCCTGTACCAGGCAAAAAAACCCACACTTGGATATGTCGTCCCTAATTTAGTGCTGTGGGTAAAACAAATTAGAATCCACAAATCCACAGAATTCCAGAATAGTTTAGATGGGAAGAGAGCTTGAAGATGATCCAGTTCCATCTCCCTGCCATGGATTGGGACACCTCCCACAAGTCCAGGTTGCTCATGATATAAACTAAGTTGAACCTTCCAGGTAACACAAATGTTGGGTTTGAGACAGCCCACAACACCAATTGCTGCTCTGTCCCACTAAATCCAACCCAGCAGTCAGGTGTGGTTACCCCAGCACCTCCCAGAACATCCCAAATCCGGAGTCTCCCCTCCTGTGCCGACACTCACAGCCACTGGAATGGATCTTCCAACCCATTTCAGTCACCCACTACTGAAAACCTACACAATCCCCTCAAATTCCAGGAGATTCCACTTCCAGCCCGTCACTCCTTGAAGGAAACGCTCCATTCCGCAAACAAAGCAAATGTGAAATTCCAACGCCATTTGGATTCCCACTTCCTCAGCACAGAATAATCAGAGTACTGGGTGCATTCCAGCTTTACCTTCACTCCTCGGGCCATCTGGAGACTCCCTGCCAGCCTCATCATGCCTGTCATTCACCACCTGGAGAGCTGGGATATCACAGATATGGGTACACCTCCAGCTCCCTCGCTGCCTTTGGACAGCACCTCCCAGCCCAGCTCCGTTCCCATCATCCCTCGGCTGCATCCCGCCAACGCGCCTTCCCGAACTCTTCCACCCCTCCAGTTGGGCTCTCCCAGTTCCCAACACCCTCTCCCAGTTTGAGAAGCACGATACCGACGATGGCAACAAATATCCAATGTGGATTCCTTATCCACGGCAACAGATGGGGACGGAGCAGAGCAGCCTGTCACTCGCTGTCACATACGGGAATACTCACTGTGGAACTGTCACTCTGCTCACCAGGCTCCCAAGGCAGGAACATTCCCAATTAATTCCCAAAGACTCCCAAATTTCAGGGCTTTGCTCCTGCTTTGGAAAGGAAGGAGACGACGGAAGGCCTGAGACTGGAAAACCCACCAAAAAAAGCTCTCCCTGTGAGGACTCTCCAGCTTCATCCCAGCACAGCATATCCCAGGAACTGTGTTTTAAGATGCTGAAGATATGATTCCAGTGGAGGAATAGGGAGGAAGCGGAAGGTTGGAGTGCAAACAGCCCTGAGACCACTGACCCCGGCTCTGCGACAGCAAGAGCCCTCACACTGCTCCTAAAATTGCTGGAAAGAGCCAAACATTCCCAGGATCTTGAAAGCTGAATCAAAGTACAAGCAGCCCCAAGCCCCCAACACTGAAATAAGGGAAGCACATGCACAAGGATCCCCCTCGGAGCCGGGCAAGATCTAGGGAAGCAGAAATCTTACATGGCATGTGGTCCAGCCGCTGCGCATCCTTCTCTCCCAGAGGGGTATTTCAGGAAAAGTGCATATCCAGGGAGACAGGCATCACAAGCTCAGGAGGGAACAGCAAACTCTTCCTGCAGCCATTGAAAATCCCACTCGGCAAAGGGAAGCACGGCGTGGGAACTGGGATCTGCCTGCTGACAGAGCCGGGCATCATCCTCAGAGCGACTCCCTCCCTGCACCTCATTTATCCACCGGGAATGCCGAGAGCCAGAGGTCGTGACTCCCCCCTTCCACACCCCCCAGCACCCTCTGGAAGGAAGTGACATCATCCCTATTCTGAGGAGATTGTACGTGGATTGTGGGAAGGAGGACTGGGAGCGAGAGCAGGCGATGCTGTCAGAGATGCAGAGCCGGGAGAGGAGGAAAACCCTCGAGCGGCACAAACCTCCTCCCTCTTCCCACCGAGAAACCGGGAGCGCTGCCGGGAGCCCTCGGACACGGCCATGGCATCGGGCTGGGAAAGGCTTCTGGCCATGGACTCTCCACTGAATGGCCAGGGGGAGGGGACTTGGATGGGACACAAAAGGGACACACAGAGGGGGCCACCCAGGGCACAGAAAGGAGAGACTGTTCCAGAGGAGCCTCTCCCGGCCTTTCCAGCCGTTAATTCCTTGTGACATGCTCTGGGCTATGACAGGATGTGGGGGAAGGGGAGAATTAGCTGTCTGTAGGGAAAGGCTTAGGGAAAAGAGCAAGGGAGAAAAACGCTACAGTGAGACAACATTCCAGCTAAACCTCGGAGACTTGGGCTAATCCAACAGCCCATCCCATCTGACATGAGCCTCCTTAGGGAGAAGTACACCAGGAAATAAAGCTGAAGGAAAAAGGCTGTGCATGGATCCTGCACACCAGGAGCCCACCCACACCACAGCAACACCCCCGGAGTCACCCACTCCCTCCACCCAAATTCAGGCAGGATTTGCTCCAAGCTCCCAGCATCGCAGATTCCCAAGGCACCCACACAGCCCAATGTTCCAAGCCCCTGCAATCCTCATCCCTATATCCAAAGGTTCATAACCCTCTGCAATTCCCCGTCCCTGCAAATCCCATTCCTGCATCCACAGGCTCACAACCCCCTGACATTCCCCATCCCTGCATCCACAGGTTCACAGCCCACAGCAACTCCCCATTCCTGAATCCACAGACTCACAATCCCCCTTCACATCCCCATCCCTGCAATTCCCCATCCCAGCATCCACAGGCTCCCAACCCCCTGCAATTCCCTATCCCTGCATCCACAGGCTAACTCAACATTACTATTTCCATCACCCCAAAACCTCCTCTGGCTCCCAACCTCCTGCCGTTCAGAGCAAAAGATGGGAGGCCAGACCCAGGCTGAAATCAGATCCACTGGGAGTTTTTTCTCCCTCTGCCAGAGCCCTGCTATCCCAATATTCCTTCCCTACCTTTTCCCTCAGGCACCTGCTGGCACTTTCACACGACCCAGGTATGACAAAGCAATCCTGTCTCAGCCAGCACCCTCTTCCAGCTGGCCTCTGCAAATTCCAGAGTCCTCCAGTGTGACTCACCCAAGGAAATTCCCTCAGAACAAGCCAGATGTTTGCCTTCACTGCTCAGGGCTACAGAATTCCCCCCAAAAAAAAAAAAAAAAAGGATTTGTAGGTCTCAGTGGATAGTTGCAGGTGCTGCTAAAGGACAAAGCCCTTTGCTGTTCCACAGAAATCCAGCACCGTGTCCCGGAATGCTGCCCCTCCCAGGATCCCTTTCCCTGGCTGAAATGCCACCATGTTCCCCAGGAATGTCCCAGCCCCAACCTGCTGTCCCACTGGGAAGTTCAAGCCCAGCTCCCAGCTCAACTTCTTGGGAAATGCAGCTGGAAGACTGAAACCAAAGGAGGTTTGTGCCCTGGCAGCTCCCACAGCAGCTTTTCCTCAGGAGTGATTTTCTGCTCCCGAGCAGAGGCGCTTCCCTTCTCCCTGAGTGCACATCCAGGTCACCTTGCCCAGGTGCTGGAGACTGCTGTCCTGAGGGCACAGCATGGAAGCTGCATCCTGCTTTTTCACTCTGCAGGATAACAGACAGTTCACTTCCCTAACCAACGGAATTCCAGCCCCATCAAGTCCCCAAATCCTTCCTTCCCTGACCAACATGCTCCACATGGAACATGAGCTTCCCGCTCCAGGCTGCATCACTCCCTTGCAGCTCCCAGAACCCTCCCATTCCCACGAAGCACTTACTGGACTTGACGGAAATCATCAATTCCAGCTTGGATCCAACTCCGTCGGGCCCCATCCAGCTGTTCTGAAGAGCTTTAAATGAGGCTCTTTCTGCTTCCGAGTTGGTTCCTCACAATCTGGGAATTGTTCTCGCCTTCCAGGGAGAAGGGGGATGGGGTTACATCCAGACAGAATGTCCTGAAGCTGGCCAGAGGAATTTGCACGGAGCAGCTTTGCTCTGAAGCCAGGCAGGGAAAGCTGGGATGGCTCAGCCTGAAGAGAAGGCTGCGGGGAGCCTTAGAGCCTCTCCCAGTGCCCAAGGGGGCTCCAACAGAGCTGGAGAGCCTTTGGAATAGGGCATGGAGTGACAGGACAAGGGGGAATGGCTTCCCGCTGACATGATGGGGGTTGGGATTGCATATCGGGAAGAAATCATTCCCTGTGCAAGTGCTGAGGCCCTGGAATGGATTTCCCAGAGAAACTGTGGCTGCCCCATCCCTGGAAGTGTCTAAGGCCAGCTTGGGTGGGGTTTGGAGCAACCTGGAATAGTGGAAGGTATCCCTGCCCATGGTATGGGGTGGAATGGGATGAGCATTCCAAGTCCTTTCCAAATGAAACCATTCCAGGATTGAATACCAAGAGGGGACAAATTCCATGGCACTAAATGAAGGTGAGTCCTTTCCCTTCTGCCTTTTCCAAGGGGCAGGAAGTATCTGCTGCAAGCAGTGCCTGCAGGACTTGCAGGGAAAGCTCTTCCCAGGGGGAAGAAGGCACAGCAGCTGCCGGAAGCTCGTGAGGAGAGCTCTGCTCTCACTGGATGTGATTAAGGAAACAGATCCCTACTTTAAGGAAAATTCCATGGATTCATGGAGCATTTAAGAGCCATATTTATAAGCAAATCCCAGGCAGGGATCACTGGCAAAAGTAAAAGGGGACTTGAATTTTGGGATATCTTCACGGCTACTTTGAAGATTCTCCTTGATAATCTCCCATTTTCCAAGGAGAAGGGAATAAAATGAGTCAGCGGCAGAGCCAGGGAATGAAGTTTAGAGACAAGAAAGGTTCAAACAGCCTCCTGTGGCTTGGCACACTTTGGATATGGCTCCCTCGGGATAAGGCCATGGCACCACAGTCACCTCCACAATGTCATCGGGACAGAACTAATGGGATCAGGTTGGATCTGGAACTCCAGCACTGCCCACTGACACAAATTCCCAAAATAATCTTGGAGCATCAACTGACCTTCAAAACACAGGGAAGAAAAACTTATGTGTTTCGCCCATCAGCTTAACCCCAAAATCCTGGAATAAATTCCTTGGAATTGCAGTGGTGATGGACACAAGACTGGTGTAACCACTTCCCAGTTGGTTCAGCACCAATCCATCTCCATTCGAGCTCATTCCTCCCTCAAAGTCCTTCCCAAAGGCCCTTTGCAGCATGAACACACCTAGGTGCACGTTCTCCTTGATTAAATCCATCCCCTTTTTCCTTAACTCCAAACTCTCCTGCTTTGGGTAGAAACAGGTCCCATGAATCGCACATGTCCCTCAAACATGCACAACATCCCCTTCCTGTTACATTGGGAATGATTAATTTTTAAAAAGGAGACTCCAGAATGGATCTCCTTGGCATGGACTTGACCAGAGTAGTGGAGTTTTCAGGAGAAATGGGATTATCTTGCAAACCTTAATGGTTTTAGTGCAAGAGGATGGACAAATCCCAAAGGTGCCACTACCAGAACTTGCTTCCATTTAAAAGCAGGATAAGGGATTCACTGAATCAAAGAGAAACAAGGAAATTCTTCACTTTGGAACGCACCCCCTCCAAACAATTGGGACAAGTTCGGAGACTGTTCCCAGGAGTCCCAGTCCTACAAACCAGTGACACTGCAGATCCCAATGTTCTCCCCACCAGATATCCAGTGACATCCCTGCTATCCCTGCATCACCCCATGGGCCAGGATTTGTCCATAGCATCACCATTAACGCTGGAAAAGCCCTCCAAGATCGAGTCCAACCATTCCCCCAGCACTTCCAAGGCCACCTCTATCCCATGTTCCCAAGTGCCGCATCCACACGGCTTTTAAATCCCTCCAGGGATGGGGATTCCAACACTGGAGCCTGCTCCAATGCTTTAATCCTTTCCATTGAGGAACTGTCCCTAATATGCAATCTAAACCTCTCCTGGTGCAATTTGAGGCCGTTTCCCCTCATCCTGCCACTTATTCCCCGGGAGTAGAGGCTGATCCCACCTGACTCCACCCTCCTGTCAGGGATTTGTAGAGAGTGAGAAGATCCCTCCTGACCCTCATTTTTTCCAGGCAGACTCCCTCAGTGGCTCCTTGGCTCCAACCCCTTCCCTGGACATGCTCCAGCACTTCCATGTCCTCCTTGTGAAGGATCCAAAGGGCTTTATTAATTCCATCCTTGGGCATAAAGGAAGACATTTGTAGTGATAAGTCCATAAAGAGATGGATCGCCATGAGATGTTTCAGCCGCCCAAATGAAAGGGAGGATAATGCTTGCAAAGGGATGGAAAAGCATCACTCACAGCTCCAAGATTCCCAAAACTTTTCTCCTTGACGTCGGCAGGAGCACACCTTAAGTCCAGAGATCCAGACTCGTCAGACTATGAAAAATCCAAAGCTTGCACAAATACCTGTCTGAGAAACAAGGGAAAGCCACCACTTTCTCAGGAATCTGAGAGTGGAGAAGGAGAACAATCCCAGTGTGCTGCCAGGAATGGAGTTAAAAACAACCCCCAATCCTTGTCTCGGTGCCGGCAGCTCCGCAATTCCACCCACAGTTTGTGCCAGCAGAGCCCACAGGCAGCTTCCCAAGCACTCCGAGCTTCAGCAAAAATAACAGCCAAGTTGCCAGGGGGGAAAATGTATTAAATCCCAACTAATCTGGGATTTGAAACACAACTCCGTGTTCTACAGGGGAATAAAATCCACTACTACAAGGAAAGCTTGGCTGGAATGGGGTAGGGAATGCAAAGGGAATACCTGGATGAGGTGATGGATACAGCAATAAATGCTCCCAGCATCCCAGATCTGCTCCCAGGTGTGGAACAACAGCTCATTCTCCCTAGATATAATTACTGGGAATCACCGATCCTCGGTTTTGTTGGAATATACCACAGCTACACACAGAACTTGGTAATTCCTGGTTGGAAACCACACAGCCTCTGAGTTATTTATAGCCAGAATTCCAAGGGCTGGATGAAGCCAGCCAGGGCAGATCTAAGAGGTGACCAGTACTTACACAAGGAATGTTTTGGATGGAGCCTCATTTCTTTAAGAAAAGCTATTTTCCGCTACAATCCTAGCAAATTCCTATCTGACATTTTCACTCCACCCTGGAATGCTTATCAGCTCAGCCTCCTTTAAAAAAAAGGAGGAAAAAAAGCAGAAAGAGCAAATTTCCAGGTGAGATATTGAATTCGGAGGCGCATCCCTGCTCCGGCACTTCTGGAAGCGATGCCTTCAGGAAGAGGGAGGAGAAGACCAGCCATTCCCAAAAGGAATTGCCTCTCTCCCCTCCTGCAGGCAGCTCCTTGGTTCCCTAGTTTACGCTAGTGGGCAAACAGTTTTCCCAATAACTTGACTCATTGCTTCAGGAATTCCCTGGGGATGAGTCACATGCAGGGAAAGCCACCGGGAGCGGCGCCGGGACCACCGCTGCCAACACGAGGAGAGCGAAAGAAGTGGGAGAACACAAAATCCTTGCCAAACTCAGGAAAACTGTGTGGTCAACACCATTCCTTGGCACTCCCTTCCCTGCTCCCCTCCCCACAAATGTGCTGGAGAGGAGAAGCACATCCAGAGAGGCGGCTCCAGGCTCCGGAGCCACGGGAATCGCTGGGGAGAGATTCCCTTCCCATGCATCTGCTGGGATAGGAGGGAATGCTGGCTCTGCTCACCTCCCAGGGATGATCCTAAGGAATTCAAAGCAGTGGCAATTTCCCTCCCTCCTGGCACTGAGGGGGAAAGAGGGACACACGTAGAATTCCAGGGCCTCCAGCTTCTTACTCTATTCCCTGCTCACCAGCATTCCCAAATTGTGGTTTTTGCTGCATCACATCCCACCACAACTTCTCCCAGGAGTTTTCCTCTTCCCACATTCCATTGCTAAGTGGTTAGGTAGGTACATGCCCAGCTGCGAGTCAAAAATGTTGGGAATCAGGGCTATCTGGGAAGTTGTTTTGGGAGACTAAACCCAAAGGCATCTTTTCTCAATACAATTTGTCCTCATTAAACACAGATCCTGGATCTGTGACACTTCCAGGCTCAAAAACCTTGGAAATGGTTTCAAATAGCCTAAACCTGACCTGGACATGAACTCTTCCCATTTTCAGGTGCTGCCTGTTTACTTCCCTCACCACGTCCCTGCTTGTTTCCTTTGGCCAAGGACATGCCTGTATCCCACATTCCTAGAAATCAGCCTGGAAAGATGAGGTCATGGAGATCGTACTTCTCAAAACCCAAGTGAAACTCCCAGCAGAAGACACCAACAGGCTATGTGAGGACCTTTTCCTGTGGGAATATGTCCAGCAGGAAATATTCCCAAATGCTGTGATTTCCCTGAAAATGCCATGTCTGTGTTTTGCCTTTTCCCATTACTCCCCAAACCCTCCCGGATTCCCACTTTCCAGTGTCTTGGAAAGCATCAATCTCACACCTTACAAAGCAGAATTTGGTTCTGCCCCACCCATCCCATGGCTTCCACCTCAATGCACAGAAACAGCCCTGGAAGTCAAAGAAATCAGCAGGCTGAGCATTCCCAGCAGAAGAATCCTGCTTTATTCCCACCTGGAGAACATTTTTCTAAAGGCAGCTGCCAGCTCTGCCTCAGCTCCTGTAAAGCTGCTAATCACAGTGCAAATCCAATGAAAGCAGGAGCAGGGAAGGAGGGAGGGAGGGAATGAGGAAGGGAGAGGCAGATTCCAGGTCTCCAGTTCACCCAAATGACAGCTTGGGAAAACTTTTCCTGTCTCAGTGGTTGCTCCTAGGAATAAATCATCCCTTCCAGTGCTGCAGGACCCCAAAATTCCAGCCCTCATGGAGACCCTCGGGAGCAGTTTCCTCCTTCCATACCCCAACAGCTCCTCTCTCATCCCATCCCAAAAAGGCCCATTATCTATTAGGAACACGGAGATCACCAAGGAAGAGCACAAGGAAAACACCAACAGTCCAGCACATGCAGCTCCAACTCTCTCCCAAGTTTAGGGAGTTAAGTCCCAAATTCCCACCCAATGGAAATCAAATCTTGGGACTTACCAGCCTGCTTTTTCTCCAGCTGGTGCTTGGGATAAAGATGTTGGAATTCACACAGGGAACAAACAGCACCGGTCCCATACCTCTCCAAATCACCAGGACCAACAGACCAAATGCTTCCTTCTCTTTTTCCTAGAAATTCTCACCCCTCCAGCGCTTCCCTAATGACAACCAAGCAACCTAGAACTGGAATCCTCGGCTGAATCCTAAGTCTCCAGACTCTTCCTGGATCTCAGATTTGTGATGGAAAGCAGGAATCCTCTTTTCCTTTTGCTTATGTAAGCAAGGATGAATCAAGCCCAGGTTTCCCTGATCCTGTGTCATATTTAAGCCTTAAATATATTTCTCTTTCCACATTTCCTTCTCCTTGGACACTCCAGGAGCTGCATTTCCAAAGCCCAACACACACATCCCTCCTCCTCACCACCCACAGCCTGCACGTGGAGCTGATCCACAGTTTCTCCCAGCCCTCAGGATCTGTGCTCTCCTGGCAGCCACAACACCCATCCCTCCCAGGGATCCATCCAGCCCTCCCCTCTGCTCCCCAGGGACAGCCAGGAGATAGGGATTAGGTTTCAAGCTCAGGAATTATTTAACTCCATAAGACAGTTTTACATCTCCTCAAGTTCCACAGTCCTCTGGTTTTCCAGCTCTGACTCCTGGCATTACTCACACATATTTACTCCAACTTTCTCCAGCTGACACAGATTCCTTGTGCCTGTTTCTCCCTGAGGAATCATCACTAGAGATCCTGGAGTTGGAACTGCTGATTCCCATCTCCACTCTCCAAATATCTGGCAAACTCGGTGCCACAGGAAGCACGGCCACACATTCCTGGCTACAGCTATGGCACCAGGAATCCTGTCCTGTTTCCATGTTTATTCCCTAATTTACACTCCTGGTGTCTCCTTGATACACTGACCTTGCTCAGCCTGGAGAAGGGAGGGCTCCAGGGAGACCCTGGAGCTGCTTCCAGTGCCTAAAGTGGATCCAAGATTGCTGGAGAGGGACTTTGGATAAAGGCATAGAGTGACACAACAATGGGAATGCTTCCCACTGCCAGAGTGCAGAGTTAGATGGGATATTGGGAAGAAATTCTTCCCTGTCAGTGTGATGAGGCCCTGGAATGGATTTCCCAGAGAAGCTGTAACTGCCCCATCCCTGGAAGCATCCAAGGCCAGCTTGGGTGGGGCTTGGAGCAACCTGGGATAGTGGAAGGTGTCCCTGCCCATAGCAGGGGGATGAATCTGGATCACATTCCAAATCCCTTCCAACCCAAACCATTCTGGGATTTCTGCCTGTTGCCACCACTCTCCATGTTTCCATACCCTCCTCACTTTCCCTTGTCAGGAGAAGTGCCTCAGCAGAGCTTGGAAAGTTGTCACTCCAGGGACACTGTCCCTGCCCTCTTGGCCACCAGCTCCGAAGCCAGAATTCATTTGGAAAAGCCAGACAAGAGGGAGGTGAAAGGAGGTGAGGCAGAAGCAGAGACTCCACGTGACAAGAGCGGAGCTGCAGCCGAAGAAATCCCCTGGAAAAGCATTCCTTGGCTCCAAGCAGCTGTGCAGGCACCAAGTGAATGGCACAGATGGGAACTGACTGTTCCTTACAATTGGTTATACCACAGAAAACCGGGAACAATCCTTCCCAAGCAAATGGGGAGCAGGAAAGATGAACTGGTCACACGCCAGAATGCACCAGCTCCAGAGTTGGGGAATGCAGGATTATGGCAGGAGGTACCCAGGAACGGCAGGAGATGACCCAGAACCTAAACCAACCATGTGATTCCTAAAATATGGACAGGAGGATCCTGAAAATGAGACTAACATGTTCCTCCTAAAACTATCCCTAAATTCCAAATGGTTTGGGTGAGAAGGGACCTTAAGCTGATCCCCATTGCAGCTAGCCCCTGCCATGGTCAGGGACACCTCCCACTGTCCCAGGTTGCTCCAAACCCCATTCAACCTGGCCTTGGACACTTCCAGGGATGGGGCAGCCACAGCTTCTCTGGGAAATCCATTCCAGGGCCTCACCATCCTCACAGGGAAGGATCTCTTCCCAATATCCCACCTATCCGTGCCCTCTGGCAGCGGGAAGCCCTTCCCCCTTGTCTTGGCACTCCAGGTCCTTGTCCCAGCTCCCTCTCCAGCTCTCTTGGAACCCCTTTAGGCACTGGAAGAGGCTCTAAGATCTCCCTGGAGCCTTCTCTTGTTCAGGCTGAGCAATCCCAGCCTGCCCTCAATCCATGTCTGAATTGAATAGGAAAAGCATCGCCTTTCCTGCAGCAAATCCCAGCAGGATCATCCTCAGGGCTGTACCTGGATTTGGCACCTGGCTGCTGGACATCCTGGATCACGGCCAGGTGACCCCAATCCCTCTCTACCAAACTCAGTAACTCTGCAGCTTTTGTAAAGTCAACAATTCCATTTTCCTAAAGACAATCTGAGCTCAAATCTTGCCCAGGGAAGTTTGGTAACCCTCGGAAAATGAGAAGGATCCCTGCCCCAACAGCACAGGGATGTATTTGGCAATTGATTTCTCCAAGGAGCCACCTTTCCCCTCGTCTAGCAGACACGAATTCCAAATGAATTTCACACTTGAATTTATACTCCAAACAGGATTATAAAGAAAAAAGCTGTTTATTAGGATCTACTTCAGGACAAGCCCCTGGCTCCCAGCCCAACCAGTTCGAGGCTGCTGGAAAAGAAATTCCTTTTTCCCCTCACTCCCGAGGCAACGCGTGGCCACCCCAGTAATTAAATGGAGTGCCTTTGCAGCGATTCCTTCGGCAGGATTTGTCCAGGTGTGGATTTTCTCCCCTTTCCTTTAATTATCTTATAATTAACCATGAAGTATCCAATCATCCAGAGCTTTTTCAATTAAGCTTCAAAAGGAAATGCCTGGAAGAGCTCTTGGTGGGAATGTTCTAATCAGCCGGGAAGAGATCACAGGCACGAGAGCTGGGCTTTGGTGACTCACTCCATTATTGCCAGGGCAAGTGAACTTCCAAAGCTGAAAATGATTCCTTTATTCCACATTTTTCAGTTCACATCCTCAACCTTGATCAGAGCTCAGAGGTCTGGGAGCAATATGATACCGTAATTAACACAGCTGATTAAGGATGAATCAAGCTCCAAAGGATCAGGTATTATTCCTGCCCAGGTCTGACTCTTCTCCATCCCAATCCTGCGCCTCTTTTTCCCTCAGTTCCTTCCCTCAGTCTTAAATTCTGAGCACAGGCACAAGCTGAGATCTCCTACAGCCCTTTGCTGGGCAGCAAGGGGAAACATTCCCAGTATTTTTGATAAGGAATAACAGGAATTTTTGCCTGCATCGTTGCAGAGATGTTTTGGGATCCTACAGCCCTCAGGAGCGGCAAGCTGTCCTCAAATCCCAGGCTGAGACAGTATCCAACAGCATGGACAAATGGATCATGGAATTGTGCAGGTTGGAAAAGCCCTCCAGCATCATCCAGTCCAACATTTCCCCAGCACTGCCAAGGTCACCACTATCCCAAGTGCTACATCCACATGGATTTTAAATCCTTCCAGGAACGGGACTCCACCACTGGAGCCTGTTCCAATGCTTTACATTTCCCTTTCCATGAAGGGATTTTCCCTAATATCCAACCTAAAACCTCCCCTGGCACAATTCAAGTGTCACTTGTCACATGGTTTGTCAGATGACTTTGATGTTTTTTCAAAAAGCACAAGAATTCCGAAGGTCTATTGGAGAAGGGATCTCCTGAGCACTCCTAACAGCTCCCAAAATTCCAGGAGGTTCTCACACACCTTCCCAGCCATGTCCCTGACAGTCTTTCCCACATTCTACAGACAACACACCTTCTCCAGTGGAGACAAAAGAAATCAATCGGTGTCTCCAATTTCTGACATTCCCATTTTTGCAACCTCAGGATCCCATGGATATTGAAGGATTTTATTTTCATTGCAAAGAGGGAAACAGCAGAGAAGACAGACCCAGGGAATATCCAGCTCCAGCTTGGAATTGTCCAGCACAGGATGAACTCAAGCATTCCTTAATTTGGAAGAAATTAATGTCCACATGTTTCTTCCTCCCTCCACCTTATTCCTTGTTCCCAGCTGGGATCAGTGTCCAGCAGAAGAGCTCAAATGATCCCTCTGGAGTGAGGGAATAAGATTATGGAATGATAATAGGAATAATTCCCCCTTCAGTTACCTGATTTCCTGGCTAGAATTTTCAAGGTGTTCCAGCTGCCACCCTTAAGCTGGAAAAGGGAAAAAGGACACTGGGATGACGCCTTTCCTTTCCATGAGGAGGTTTTAAATTCCAGCAGCCGCAGCCCACCTTCCCTCTCCCCCTGATAAGCCAGGAAGGAGACAACACAGCAAAATGGGAAAATTCTGTGTTTCCACCAGGAAAATAGCAGGGGGAGAGGGAGGGACAATCCAGGCTCTGAAATGTGTTGGGATAAAAATCTCACCTCCACCCTCACCCAGCTCTTCCCAAGTCCACCACAGGATTTAGCATTACCAGGATGGGAGCCAAAGAATCCAGAGGTAAACATCCAAGAGAAAACAAGGAGGGAAGGGGTTGGAATCACTGGAAGAGGCCAGCAGGAGCTGCCTCTTTAACACCCCTCCCTCAGCTGCCAGCACTCAGGAATCCCATTCCTGCTCCAAGCTGCCAGCAAGGAGTGACCTCTGGAGAACACAGATCCATCCACCAGCAGCACACAACTCACCCCTTTTCCCTCCAGCAACATTCCAACAACCCCAGTTTAGGGAAGTCTGAGGCACAATTCTGTGATTTTCTGCAGGGAAGAACAGAAGCTCTGAATCCCCCACGTTTCTGGGGTGGGCTTTTCCCCCGCTCCAGGAGGAAGATGAAATCATGTTCCCAAAATAGTCCCAAGGAAAAAGGCTCCAAGCAAGGCAGAGCTTCCCTTTAACCAAAGAGTCGAAACTTCCCTGCACTCCAAAGGGATGGATGAATTCAAATCCCATTCTACAGCATCAGAAACATGGAAAACTGAAGCATTAAAGTACCAAATCATAATAACAGCCACTAACTGATGGAAAATCCAGTTTGGGGGGGGAAAAAAGACAATCCCATTATTATAAAATAAGGGATGACAGCCTAAAGGCAGAAGTCCCAAATCCCAGATTTATGATAAATTAAGGGATTGGATCCCTCTTGCAGGAGTCCCAGATGCACTGACCACAACCCACAGAAGAGCCCTTGGGAAGCTCCCACTAGGAAAAAACTCCACAGCTGCTTCAGTCAGGATCCCAGCACACTGAAATCCCACTGTTTTCCATTGGATTTGGCTGAAAACTTGTTAAAAAGAACCACAGCTCTTCCTGAATTAACCTCTCATCTTTTTCCCATTTCAATTTTCCAAGCAATCTTTGGGACTGCAATTCCTCTTCCCTCACACAACGCAGCTGTTTTCCCGAATTTCCTCCCCTCCCAACCTTTCTGAACACACGTGGGGCGATACTCCCAGGAAGAGGCACGCAGACAGCACTGGGCAAAGTCCCATATTCCTTGGGAGCTACTTAAACAACAGCTGCACTGGGAAAAAAACCTGAACTCTGTCCTGTTCTCTGTCCTGAACATCTTACATACTTCCAAGGAGGTGGGAAAAGCAGATTCAGGAGTAGCTTAAGCCTGGAAAACTCATCCCAAGGGGTTTCCTAACCCTGCTCCACAAGCATCCAGAATCCAGGGTGGTCTTTTTGCTGCCCCTCTCCCTAAAAAAAGAGCTCTGAGCTGCTGAGTCAGCAAAAAAACAGCAGGGCGGATTCAGGCATCTCCTTATCCAGCTTGTAATTTACTCCCAGGCCACAGAGCAGCCTGGACTGGGAAAACTCTGAGTCAGGAGCCAGCCGGGAAAGAAGGAATCTTGGTTTCCCACCTAAGTCAGAAATTAAATCCCTTTCCCACCTTTCTTGATAAATCTCCTTATAAATGAGAACTCCAAGCCTTGCAACTCCCTGTTCCCATAGGAACATGCAAACTTCCAACCTTATCTCCTTTTCCAAGAGTAGCAATGTCTAATGGAGCCTCAGCAGCAGGAATACTGTAAATATTGGGAAAGGCAAAAGAACACTTCTCTCATTTCTCCTACAAAAAGGGAGCAGCAGCCACAGTCCTGAGGGCCACAAAGTCTTGGATAATCCTAAATTCCTCCCTTTTCCTCTCTCCTAATGGGATTTGTCACTTTCCCCCCTAAAAAAATCCAGAGTTTAAACAAAAACTCCAATATGAAACACAAATCCCTGGAAAACCCTTGCAGTCAGGTGTAAGGAGCTGAGCAAGCACCGGGATAGCTGTCTAAAGTACAGGGAAACAAATGGTCACGTTGTCTGGAAACAGGATCACACACTTCTCCAGGCCTGGACAATCAGGAATTCCAGTATCCCACCCTCCAGTACAACACCTTGTACCTCTGGACACTGAGACAGAAGATCCATCTGCTTTCATCCTAGCCATATAAAACTTCACACTGGAATGATGAAAGTATTCCAGAAGGAAAAGGGGATTTGCCCCCACTCTCTACCCAACAAACCTCCCTAAATATTAAGTTTTAACTAAAGGGAACCTGATGGAAGAACGGAAAGGCCAACTCACTGTTTTTCGGGAATGTTGAGGCCCTGTGCTCCGGAGTGGAGGCTCCAGGGCTGTGTTGTCCATGCCAGGCAGGAGGGAGTGTTTTGGCCCAGCCCCAGGGAACTCAGAGCCGACCGGTTCACCAAACAAATCCATGTTAACATTGGGATTTTGGTGTCATAGATCAGGTGCTTTCAGGTGAAAAGGTTCCGGATTGCTCTGACCACACCCTTCCACGCTTTCTGCACTCCAAAGGGCGGCATTTCCCAGCTCTGGCACACACAAGGCAAAATCCTGCAGCTACAGGAGCAGGAACCAGGATGAGCTCTTCCCATTCCATCTGGTTTTCCAAAACCCCCCTGCCTAGGTTTTCCCAGAATGAGAGGCCTCATTCCTTAGCAGTGAGAAGCGCCTCTTGCTCTCCTCAATCCACATCCTGCTTCCAAGCGCTGATCAACTAAGAGTTAACAAGAAAAGAAAAATGAGGAGAGCAGCTGGAAAACGACAGGATAAACACAACGGCAACTGGGAACACCAAGGACAACAGAAGCTGGATTTCTACGATTCCTGTGGATCCCTTCCAACTTGGGATATCCTCTGACTGTCCATTGCACAGCATCCCAAGGTTTTACGAGGATAATTGGCTGAGGATAGTGCAGGACCCTCCGTGTTGGAGAGATTCCCACAGAGTTCCCTTGGGTGACTCTGCCTTTTCCTCAGCCTGCCCAGGTGACACCTCCCCAGCACCTCGTCTACCCGGTTGGAGCTGCCACGGAACACTGAACTAATCCGACCCCTGGGATGAGCATCCAGTGAACAAACACAGTGCATTCCCTTCCGCTCTCCTGAGCCAGAAGGATTTGGGTGAGCCCGGAGCTGTTAAAAGCCACCTCGGATCAGTTCCGCTGCCTGAACCCCCTCAGTGTGTCCCAAAAATCTGGAACCGCGAGTCCTTACTGGGCTCGCGGATGGCGCAATTCCAAAAGTTCACTTCCCTGTCTTGTCACCCCTCAGGCCAAGGAAAATCTGGCAGGATCATCCCCTTGAGGACCAAACTAAACCTCGTGTGTCCCAAGGAATAAAGGTTATATGTGACAATCCTTGGAGTTCTCACCCTGAAATGACTGGAAACCAGGGTTCCAAGCCATTCCAGGGAACAAGGAGAGAGTAAATCCATGGACACAAAACATGGATCGTGGTGTGAAGGACATGGGAAGAGTTGGGAACATCAAACCCCTCAAGAGCACCTGGCCTGCCTATAGAGAATCATGGAATTGTTAAGGTTGGAGAAGACTTTCAGGATCATCAAACCCAACAATCAACCCTCCAAAACAAAATCCACGTGGACTTTAAATCCTTCCTGGAATGGGATCTCCACCAGTGCCCTGGGCAGCATCTCCCAGTGCTTTAAAACCCCTTCCATGAAGAAATATTCCCATTATCCAACCTAAATCTCTTCTGGTGCAACCTGAGGCTGTTTCCTCCTGTCCCATCATTTGTTCCCTGGGACAGGAGCCCAATCCCACCTAGCTCCCACATCCAGTCATGGAGTTGCAGGGAGTGAGAAGGCCCCCCCAATCCTCCTTTTCTCCAGGATAAAACACAACCTGCAAACTCACACATTAGATAACAGAGAAACTTCCAACATAGGCATGTTCCTGATTTCCCTCCCCAAATTTCTGCTCCCCACCTCACAAGGGAATTTCACTGACTCTGCCAATATTCCCAGGAGGCTCCACACTTACTCAGCCGCCTGTTCCTGAGCATTTTTCTGCAGCTTCCCACGTGCTTCCCATCTCCCAACCCACTTCTCCTTGTTCCTCCACCCTCATCCAAGGCGAACACAAAGTCAGAGCAAGGCCCCAGAGAATCCCAAAATTCTCTTTGCCAGCTGGGATTCCATAAGGCACAGAGTTCCATGCAACAAAGCTCTTTATCTCTGGCTCTCCCAGGCCTTGGAATAACCAAGGATAACACTGGATTTGGGGATGTGCCCATTTCCCACTGAGTTAAATTCCATTATGGCACTGGAGGTGTTCAAAAGGGCTCCGGAGGAAAACATGATCCCTTTTTTCTTTAAGGGCCAAAAGACTCTTTTCCAAAAGCAACACATTAACCCAGCAATAGCCATAAAATTTAGAGGGAAAAAGGTTTTTCAGAGAAAGCAGCCTGTGCCTTCCTGCAGAAGTTTTAACACCACAATTCCACGAAGGGAAAGGGAAAGAGAATTTGCCCCTGGCTTTGTCAGTGAATTTTGAGGAAAGCTCTGATCCTTCCAGTTTTGTATCATGGATGCCTCTTTTTTCACTAGAAAATGAGGGAAAACTGACAAAGGTAGAGGGAAGAGCAATCCCACAGAGTGCAAAATCTCTCCAGGAAATTTGCCCTTATTCTCTACTCTGTCCAGGGAGGAAAATGAGCAGCACAAATCACAAATTCCTGCTTTTATGGGAAGTTTTTCTCCTTCCTCTGACAGGGCATATGTTTTCCCCTCTCCAAGGAAAAATCGAGTTCATCCCTGAATGCTCTCATTTAGGGAAGTGCTGGTTGTCATTAGCAGATGCTCTGGTGCCATGGAGATGGTGACAAACAACTGAATCAGCTGGAAAAAACCCGGAGTCACAAAAAGGGGAATGTGCTTCCAAAGGTTAAACGTGGCCCAGGGGTAAATAAAAACATTTGTGGGATCTGGATATCACCAGGAAATAGGATGCCCAGGGAAACTGTGGATCCATGGAAGTGTCCAAAGCCAGGCTGGACGGGGCTTGGAGAAACCTGGGATAGTGGATGAGCCCCTTCCAACCCAAATCATTCCAGGATTCCATGATTCAAATCATGGGATCCAAGCAGAGCAGGATCCACTTTTTTCAGAATAATCCCTGGCTGGCTGAAATGCTGGAAGCTCCCAAGCAGCACCTGCCTTGTTCTGATTTTCTGGGAGGTGAAACAGTTCATTTCCCACAGGAGAAAACAGCACCAATTTGCAGGATCATTTAGCAGATCCAATGGGAAAAGCCAAACCTCCAGAGGCTCCCAGTTTGGAGCAGAAATCCATATTCCAAAAATACATCCAGGCTGTGTCAACACCAGGGACCTGGACTGCAAAGACAAGCTTTGAGAGAATATTAAATTTCATCCTAAAGGATGCAGAGCTGTGGAAATTCCAACTTCCAGCAGACATGGAACAGCAAGACACATCCAAATGGGAACCTTCCAGGGAAGAAAAGCACCTTTCAGGGAAGAAAGGGCTGAATTCCACCCCAGCATCCCTATTTTCTGTTTACTGCACTGAACTATAATAGGAATGTCCTGAATTTTCCTGTTTCTTCCCATTATCCAGTTCAAATGTTTTAAGGTGGCCTGAGGGATTCAGCATTTTATTCCAAAAATAAATAAATATAAGGATAAGGATTCTGTTCTGCCTGGATCCAAACTGAGGATCACTCAGGCCTGTGGTGATAATAAAACCTCCAGACCAAGAAATCCCAAGGAAACAAGTTCCAGAGGAAAAAAAAACATGGAAAATGCTCATTTAAGGTGGCATTCCTGTATTTCCTGATGGCTACGAGTGAGTTGTACTGGGATTTTTGCCACTGACTCCCGATGAAATGGCAAGTGAAAAACACAAGGAAAACTTGGAATTGAAGGCTCCAAATTGCATCTTGTATCCTGTTTTCAGGGTAAAATTCCCATTTAGCTCAAAGCCATCCCTGAGGAAGCCACTTGTTCTAATTCCACACCATGGGAACATGCAGGAAAGGGAATGAAAAGCCAGGAATTTTCATACAATTCCACAGATCTCTGAAGAAGAGCTCAGAAGGCTCCTCAAAGAGAGGGAGAAATGCCAATGGATGGGGTGGGATGAGGATTTTCAGGGATCTGCACAAGGGCAGTTAAGGAAGGATTTGAGTTAAAAAAGAAACTCCAGGATTAAGACCCCGGAACAGAATTCCTGACAGTCTCTGCCTCCATGCAGAGTTCCACTTCCTGCTGCAAGGAAGAGGCAAATAATCCAAAGCTTTTTTATTTCATCTTTCCAAAGAGATCCACAGGTAAGGGATCCATGTGCTTCCCATTGGAAGGAGGGGAGAAAGGGAAGAAAAGGAGGAAGAAGGAATGCCTGAAGGTACAGAGAACCTTTTTCCTAAAGCTCTGCAGGAATCATATCCTGTATCCAAAATCCCTTCTAAGGTCCAGTAGCACTTCTGTCCATATTTCAGGGCAGGATATTCCTCAGCAGGGCAAACTTTCCCATTTCTTACCAAAACCTGGAAAACCATTTCAACTTCTTCCATTTTCAAGGTTCCAAGCTGGGCAGCTGCTGCATCTGGCAAATTTTCCAGGATTTTTTTTTCCTTGATTTCTCCTTAAAAATCCACAAAATGATGTATAGGAACACCCCCTAAACGAACCCCCTAAATCATTATGGAATAATGAAAATATCAGCTCCAACTGGCCTGGAATGAAGATCCTGATTGACTCCCATCTATCCCAGCTGGAATAAACATCCCGGCGCTCTCCGCAGATCCCACAAAAGTCAATTTGTCACACTCCCCATGGCACAAAGGCCACTTTCATCCACTCCCAGCTCCTGACAAACTCCAGCCCTGCAGCTCCAAGAGCGGATTAAAATGGTTTCACTCACCCCATCTCAACTGCTGCGTCTTTAACTGGAAATTCCTCAAACTCCAGGGCTCAATCCAGCTCGGGATGTTCTTATTCATCAGCTGGATCACTGTGGGGAGCAGAGGTGGAACAAAGGGTTATTTATTTGGGGAAGATGGAATGGGAGGGGAGGAAAAGCAGGGTGCAGGCTCCCCAGAAGAAAGCTGCGTGACCTAGGGGAGGTGTAAAGGTTTAATTCCCAAAAAAAAAAGCCTTCAGACAGGACAGAGATGTTTGGGACACAAGAGAATCCCTGCTGGTTTAGTCTGAGGAAGTTTCATAAATGACAGCCAGGCCTGGGAATGACTGGAAGCTTCTCCAAACTGTTCTCCATCCAAAGCTGAGCAGCATCCCTAGCTTTACACCCTCCAATTTTAACACTTTTCCTCCCCTACATCTTTCCAGCTGCCTGGAAAAGACCCTCAAAAACCAGGATTATGCCGCTTTAAGGAAAATTTGCTAAAGCACAAAAGCCTTCAATCCTGATTTTGCAAATCCATACAATGATACAGCAAGCTCTGAAATCCAAGTGACCTCGTTTGGAGCAGCCAGCTCCCAATTAATTAACTTCCAAGGGGAGGGAGAGTACAAGGAACAGGACTGAGATTCCCACACAAAGTCAAAAAAAACCCCAAGCACGGGGGGAGGATCTTTGGTTGCTGTAATTGTTTGTCCAGGGAATTTTAACAAAGTTTCCAAAACATAGAATTTCTTTTTCCCACATTTTTGGTCATTAGGAGGAGCATTTTCACCCTTCCCACTTTCCCTCCTGGCACAGCACTTCCCTTAAATCCCATTATTGCACAACTGCTCCTTCCCCAGCCCTTTGGAAAGGGAAAGGGTGGACACAGCCCAGAGAAGTTTCCCTTTCCCACTGCCCTTTTCCCAGCAAGTTCGGAGCTTCCAGGGATTTACAGCATTCCCTGTCTCCGGGATTCGGATCTGGCTGTGCTGGTAGCAGGCAAAAAAGTGCACAGTGCCTTAATTTAAACTGGAATTCGGGTCAAATCTGGATTTTTTAGGTCAGCACTGACAAAATCAGTACCTGCAATACATAGTCCATATCCTTAAATCCCTGATTTTGACACTCCGGAGTAAAATTTTGGAAAGCAGAGCTGCCAACTCCCAAATTTCTGATTTAAATTCCCATTTAGAGGGGGAATTTCATCCTGCTCCTTACTGAAGGGTTTTGGCTGCAGAAATTCCAGGTTGTTTGTATCATTTACCACATAACAGATGCTTTTCCAAGCCTCTTGTCCCCGTTGCCCATTCCCGACCCCCTCAGCCATTCCCAGCCCAAGGTGGCACTGCTGGAATTTCACCAGCACCTTCAAGACCCCCGTGGCAACTTTTATGACCCCGAAAACCAATACCTGACACAACAAACACCTTCCCCCAGCTCAGGTATCTCACTTGGAAAGCTTTTTCCAGCAGTGTCCACAGGATACACATTTCAGCCAAGCCAATGCCAGAACCACGGAGAGTCCGAAGCTTTCCAAGAGCCACTTCCCACAATTTCATTATCTCCCATTTAAGAACACTCAGCCTGACCACAAAAAACTCAAATGCTCGTCCCTGTCCAGCCAGGAGGATGCAGCAACTCATCCCCACAAAGTTTCATCCAGGGGGTAAGATGAATATTCCCACCTTGGAATACTCATTACCTTTAAAACCATTCAGCACAGTTTTGCTGCTTTCATGTCCCGGGTTTACCAATCCCACCTTTGGGAATCACTGGGTGAATTCCCACCTGGAGTAGGCTGTAAGGACCACGGCATGCACCAGGCTTGGCAATCCCCATTCCCATATTCCCAGTGCCAACTGAAGCCCGTCCCAAACACACCAGCAGGTACTAATTCCCAGAATTGGGCACAGCGGGCATTCTGGCTGAGCAGCCTGGCAGCATCCCAGCTCCAAGATCTCGGAGTGACATCTCCCTCACTTTTATAAGGATTTATCACTCCTGCAGCTGCCTGCCATCCTAAATTTGGGATTTTCTTTTACAGCCACTGCTCAGCATCCGCCCGCGTTGCTGAAGTCTGGTACCATTCCCTGCGGGAAGTAATAAAAGCTGGGAGCAAGAATCCCTGTGTCACACCCACACCGCAGCCTCTCCTCCCTGGACATCCAGCAGCACCGGCTCCCACCTCCCACCGCAGGATCCCGAATCCCAAACCACGGGATCACCTTCACGCCTCGCACCTGCCCGGGCCAGGCTGGCGGCTGTCCAGGGGGCGCAGGTGGAAGCCCCCCGCTTCCCACGGGCCTCAGGCCACACGGAGCGGGGCGCTCCCGCCGGGAATGCCGCGCTCCCCGCGGGATCCAGACCCCTCAGGCG
>VZTZ01011546.1:97157-110219 GCA_013400955.1 Drymodes brunneopygia | reverse complement strand
CGGGATCCGGGCCTGGGCGCGGGTTCCAGCCGGGAATTCTCCCCGGGATCCGGGCCTGGGAGCGGGTTCCAGCCAGGAATTCTCCTCGGGATCCGGGCCTGGGCGCGGGTTCCAGCCGGGAATTCTCCCCGGGATCCGGGCGATCCCTGCCTGCAGCGGGCTGAGGCCAACACTGCGCTGGTGGTCACCTGCCCACCCACATTATCACGGAAGGATCCCTCATGAATCGATTCCCTTGGAAAAGATCTCCAGGACCATCAAGTCCAACCTGTCGCCCCACCTCGTTACCCAGCCCCGAGCACTTGAGTGCCACATCCAGTCATTCCTTAAACACCTCCAGGGATGGGGACTCCACCACTGCCCTGGGCAGTCACTTCCATTGTCTCAGCACCCTTTCCATGAAGAAATTCCACCTGCTGTCCAACCTGAACCTGCCCTGGCACAACTTCAGGCTTATCCCACACCTTGTTCCCTGGGAGCAGAGCCTCACCCCAATCTGCCTCCCCCCCCCAAATTAGGGAATTTAGGGAGGAATAAAATCTCCCCTCAGCCACACCAAGGGCTCTCCCAACATCTCTTCCCCTCCAGAAAACTACCCAGCACAGCACAGCACAGAGATCTCCCTCACGGAGAGGGCCTGGCACACCATTTTCAATGCCCAGCATGGAAAAGCAGCACTTTCCTATTGAGAAATGTTCCCCAAAAATATGGAGAGAGACTATTCACAAGGGTATGGAGTGACAGGAAAAGAGGGAATGGATTTCAACTGACAGATGGGATATTGGGAAGAAATTGGTTAGGCCCTGGAATGGATTTCCCCAGGAAAATGGGCTGCCCCATCCCTGGAAGTGTCCAGCCTTGGAGCAGTCTGGGATAGTGGAAGGTGTCCCTGCCCACAGCAGGGGCTGGAACTGGATGAGCTTGAAGGTCCCTTCCAACCAGTCTCCCTCTTACCAAAAAAACCCTTGCAAGGATGGACACACCACAAAAACCATCCTGTTTGGGAGGAGGCACAGCAATTCCCTTTGGACACAGAAGCTGCCATCATCCGAGGACACAACTTAGATGCTCCTACTGCAAAAAAAAAAGCCCAGAAAAATAGGAAAAAAAAAAAAATCCCTGTCCCAGAAAAGCTGATCCAGCAGGGAATAGCAGCACATCCTCCTTCAAATGGTCTGCTGGGTGATATCACCGTACCTGGGAAATAAAACAGCCTGACAGGGGCGGAAAAACATTCAGGAAAGGCTTTGAAGCTCCGGAATTCATTTGTGCCGAGGCCTTTGTATCCTGTTCAGTCAGAAAAATCCCACTCACGCTCATTCCGAGTGCCTTTATCTTCCCAGACAGGTGCAAAGTGGCTCCAGTTTGGATGAAAAGCTGCTGCCAAATTTAGCGTTCCAACAAATCGTTTTCATCCAGCCCGTGGCACTTCCAAGGTCTCCCTTCAGCACGATCTGCTCCCGGGCGGGCAGGCACCCCTGGAAGCCCTGAAACCTGGAGCAGACAGAGGGAGGAAGCTCAGGAAAGCTGGAAATCACTCTTTTATTCAGGGAAATACAAGAAGAAGCCATCCGAGGTTTTCCAAGGGGTGGGGATAAAGCACATCCCAGCCTGGATCCTGCCAATTAATGGACACAAGGCAATTAATCCGATACAGCTCAGGATTTCTGTGTTCCAGCAGCTCCAGCTGCCCGTCTCCAGCCTGGCTGCACCCGGTTGCAAGGGCCAGACCTCATTTACAGCCCAGCTCCAGCGCTGGGATTTACCCCAGAGATCCCCTGGGCTCCGTTCCCTGACTCCTGTATGGCAGTGACACCATTTACAGGCAATTTCAGAATGATTTTGGATAAACTGGATGCCTTAAGATTCCCTAGAGCATTAAGGGAAGGATTAATGCCCTCGGAAATCCCATCTTTTTCCCTCTGTCATGACTCGGAGGGCGGGTGGCGAAGCATTTAAGGGAATTAAGGAATTAATTTGAGCCTATCTCAAAAGATGGGATGTTTGCAAGGATCTGTCCCCCACCTCCAACCTCCAGAGCAAATCCATTCATTTCAGAGCTTCCCAACCTGTGGGAAAGGGTTGAGTCTGGGTTTGAACATGCCAGGGCAATGGCATGGTGATGTACACACATTCTTGGGAATCTTGCACATTCAGAGGGATGTGAAGGACAGTTGGAGCATCCCAGACATCCATCAGCTGGGTTCTCCCCTGTGGATAACTCAGATGCAGCCTCTCCATCAGGGCACCACCATCCATTTCACAGAAAATCTCCAGAGGCCCCACTGGCTTAAGGAATTGCTATTCCATACTCACCTCTGGTTGTATCTGTGCTGTTTGTGCAGGAATGACCCGGGAATGTGAGGATGAGGGAATTCTGTGGTGTTTTTCCAGCTGGAGCATCACTCCTCAACACATGGATGTGGCACGGAGCTGTTCCACACCACAGCCTTGGAATTCTCCGTATCAGCTCCCAGGAAAAGTCCAGACCACTGCAGGCAGCCTTGGAGCTCTGGAGATGCCTGGAATGCACCAGGAAGGACTCAATCAACAAAGAACCCATCCAGCTCTGCTGATCACAGTGTCCTGAAAAAAAACCCAACAGATTCCAGGGTTAAGGATTCTCCCAAACCTAAAAGCAAACCAACCCCTCCTCCAGGAGATTTGGACAAGGAACAAGGCTCCAGGAATAGCTGAGAACATGGGAAGCTTTTTATTATTATTATTATTCAGTTTGTTGTCGTTGCCACCGCCCCCAGGCACAGCACATCCAATCCTGCTGCTCCGAAATCCTGCTCCTGTTGGGCTCCCAGTCGGAGTCAGATGCTCTGTTACTCCCAGGGTAACGAGCCACTCTCCTCCTCCATCCCAACCCTGCCAATTTCCCTCAGCTGCTCCATTAGGATTACAATAAATCATAGGGAAATAATGTGAACAAGGCTGGGAGTGCAACAGTCTCCCTGCAGCAGGGATTCCAACATCCAGGTTGATCCAAAACACCCCCTCTCTCCTCAATCCCTGCAAACACCAGGCTGGGCTCCGTCACCCCTGGAGCAGGCACAGGCTGTTCCAGCTGGCTGAGTTCCAAGGGGTGATGGCAACAAGTGTTTTGGGAAGGTGTTTTTGTCATTTGACAGGCCACCAGGGAAAGGTGGACAACAGCATTATCCTGACATTCCCTCCAGGGGAAAAAAATTCCAGCACCTCATCCACTGTCTCTCAGTCTCTAGGGAATATCGATTATTGAAGAACTGAGGTTGGAAAAGCCCTCCAAGATCATGGAGTCCAACTGTTCCAAGGCCACCACTAACCCACATTCCCAAGTGCTGCATCCACACGGATTTTAAATCCCTCCAGGGATGAGGACTCCACCCCTGGAGCCTGTTCCAATGTCTGACAACCTTTTCCATGAAGGGCTTTTCCTCCACACCCAATCTAAACCTTCCCTGGCACAACCCGAGGCTGCTCCCTCTGTGCAGCCAACCATAATTCCACACAAAATTCCCACCAAACCACGCAGTAGCCAGCCGGAATTTGGGAAGTGCTTTTAAAAAAACCCACAGCACCAGGCATCCCTGTCCCCCATTCCCGTGTCACCAAGCAGGGAGTGCCTGTGTTTGCTTCCATCCCCACGGTGGCTGAGCCTTCCCAGCCCTCCCTCCCTCCCTTCCCAGCGTGATTCCCGCCCGCGACTCTCTGGAGCCATCAGCCTCCATCACTTCCT
This sequence comes from Drymodes brunneopygia, assembly GCA_013400955.1. NCBI lineage: Eukaryota > Metazoa > Chordata > Aves > Passeriformes > Petroicidae > Drymodes > Drymodes brunneopygia. Next base: position 106,495 of record VZTZ01011546.1, on the reverse strand, counting down.
TACCAAGGCTAATCCAGTGCTTCCAGACTGTTCCTGCTCCTCAAATCCTTCATTATCCCAGCAGATCTCCCCAGAAACCTGCTCCTCCTGGATCCCTCCCGAGCCAGCACCTCCCAGCCCCTGGGAAAGCTCCCAAAGGCAGGGATGTGTGGCTGGCAGAGTCCCCCCAGCAGGAGCAGCTGCTGCAGCTCTGCAGAGGAACAGCATCACTCAAACCTTAACTAAAAATCATTCCCGAATGGAAAGGCTTCTACCGCGCTCTGGATGGTTGGGAAAATCTCCCCCTCCAGCTGCCTCAGCTTTCTGTGGTTCCTCCAGCACTGGGAAGGGATTTGGGGGGGCCCAGGCTGCTGTCCCATCCCTGAGCCTGAATCCCTAAAAACCAGTTAATTCAGAGGGGAGACCTTCCAGTCAGAGCCAAACCTGGGGAAAGCTGATCCAAGGATAAGCTGGAAGCCCAAATTCAGGCTCAGGCTGGCACACTGGAGGCTGCAATGCCACCCAAAGGCAGGACAGGAATCGGGAAACTTTTGTCAGGCACCTGAAGGGATCAGACGTGGAATTCTGGGATGGTTTGGGTTGGAAAGGGCCCTAAAGATGATCCCATTCCAACCCCCTGCCATGGGCAGGGACACCTCCCACTATCCCAGGTTGCACCAAGGTCCGTCCAACCTGGCCTTGGACACTTCCAGGGATGGGGCAGCCACAGCTTCTCTGGGAAATCCATTCCAGGGCCTCACCACTCTCACAGGGAAGAATTTCTTCCATAAATTCCCAAGGCATGGGCAGCACCAGGTGGCCCCACTGCAGGTAAGAAGGGCAGAGCAAGGCTGGCACATTCCCAGCTCCTTCCCTTGGGCACAGCTCTTCCCATTCCCACCTGCACAGGCTGGTGACCTGTCCCTTCCTTAGAGACCCCCTTTCCAGCCTCAAAGCCACTCTCTCCTAGTGGGATCCCTCCCTTTTCCAAGGGGTTCCCACACCATGGGCTCACTCTTGGCACGTAGTAAACACACCCATGCACGCATGGATGGGTTTGACTCCACAGAAAAAAAACCTGGAAAGGATTTCTCCCGCAGGTTACATCCTGGAATTCGGCACAGCCCTCGCTGCTCACGATTCCAAGCACAGACTCCTCTTTCCAGCTGCTTTGCTAAATTGGTGCCAGATCTAACTCTGGAAGCCAAGCCTCTGAGACTTGCTATCAATCCCGCCAGCACTTCCCCCTCCCAAGGACATTATCCAGCATTATCCAAGCTGTGACTCCTCAGCCCAGAAATTTCTCCCTGGGAAGGAGCCATTGCCATGGAAAAGGACCATTAAATAACAGTTCACTGGAGTTTCTCACCACTGATCAGCAAAGCTCAGGGCATCTTCCTGCCTGGCAGCTCCAGGTGGCTTTTCTTTTTGGGAAAAATGTGTGGATAAAGCAGTGCTCCAGGCTGTCAGGATATTTGCCAGCATCCTCCACACTCCCCCTTGGACAAACCCGTCTTTCCAAAGCTTTTTCACCTCAGGTTGTAAAAGCCTTGTGGTTTTGCAGCGAATTTAAAAAAAAAAAAAGTGTGGAAATAAACCCTTAAGGCTTCGAGGGGAGGAAAATGCAAACCCCCGAGCTCCCCTGAGTCACAGGGTTGTGTTTGCAGCACTGGCAGCCGCTGGAATTCCCGGCTCCATCCCAGCCCTGCCTAATCCAGGTGCAATAACCACATGTCATTTTCCTTATCTGCTTCACCCCCGCCAAAATTCCTGCGTGTTATCCCTCCTCCCCGCCCACCTTTCAAATGCCCTTGGCTCCATCCTCCTTCAGGAGGAGAGCTCCAGCCCGGGAATGAATCAGGATTTTAGCAGGAGCTCAAGGGATGTGGGATGCCTTCACCCCCACAAGCAGGAGCGCTGGCCTTTTCCCAGGGCTCCGTGGCACGAGCACAACTTTTCCTGGCCGAGATGCCAAACCACAGGAATTCATCGGGAGGATGAGCTGCTTCCCGATTTCCAGGAGCCCGATGAGCGATGGGAATGGCTGCGGCAGGACAGGGAAATGTAGGGATCAGCTGTGTTGTTCCTGTCAGTGCTCCAGAGCAGCAGTGCCGGAGAGCTCTCCCTCACCCGGCAGCACCTGCAGCCTCCCAGGCTCTCTAGGAAGGCTGGAATGTGGCTGTCGGATACGGGCACAGCACGGAGGATGCGGATGCTCCGCGGACGATTCGATCCCTCCCCTCAGGCCACGTCTCTGGACATCGGTCAGATGTGACTGGAGAGCAGCAGCTGGAGCCAGAGCACTTGGATAATTTCATTAGGTCAGATCCCTCCCTCCTCCGCTTCCTCAGGATCCTGCTCTTGCTCCTGGAGGCAGTCGGACTGAACCGGGAGGTTTCCCATTAAGGATTCCTCCCTGGCTCTGCTCCTGGCTCCTTTCCCGCTCCTCACACCAGACTGCAGAGCCATTCCCCACTCCTCCCGGACCTCAAAGCCTTGTCTAACCCACTTGGCTTCAGCCCAGCTCCCAACTGCCAGAGGGGAAAGCTCAGCTCTCACCGAGAGACACCGCTGCCTGTGGAGATCCCAAATCCGAAATTGTGGCACAGTTCCTCCACAAAGTCCTGGCAGAGGCCTTGGGATTACAGCCCAGCAGGCAGACAGGAGAGGGACCTCGGAGCAAAGCCGAGGTTGGAGACCAATAACAGGGAATAATTATCCTAAGGAGAAGTTCCCAGCTCCCTCCTGTACAAGTCCATGAAATAGAGCAGGGAATTTTATCTTAACCTGGAGAACAGAGGGCTCAGAGGAGACTTTCTCCCTTTCCATGATTTCCTGATGGGAGGGTGAAGCCTGGTGGGGGCCAGGCTCTTCTCCCAGGAAACAAGGGACAAGCCTCGGGTTGCCTCAGGGAAATTTCTCTTTGGATATTGGGGAAAATTCCTTCATGGGAAAGGGTTGGATCAGGCTGCCCAGGGCAGTGGTGGAGTCACCATTCCTGCAGGGATTTAAAAGCTGAGTGGATGTGGCACTTGGGGACATGGATTAATGGTGGCCATGGCAGAGCTTGGTGGCTGAACTCGATCTTGGAGGCCTTTTCCAACCTGAACAATTCCTGAAGGAGAGAAACTGGAAAAGATCAGGCTGGAAAAAAAAAAAGCAGCAGGCAGGAACATGAGCAAACAGCCCTTGTGCAAGCTTTGTCCAAGAATTCCTGCGAGAGGAGCGTGCTCTGATGTCAGGACTCCGTGCCACAGTGACAGGAGATGGGAATGATCCAGAGGGGAGCGAGGAGGGTCTGCCAGGCGGGATCTGCCTCAGCCACTCCCTGAAGGAGAAAAGGACGGTCGGTTTCTAAGGGAAATGGGACAGATGGCTGGCACCGGCAACTCGCTGACTCTCCGAGACTCCAAACTCTCTTCTTGGGAAGTGGCAGGGCCGAGCAGACAAACACAGAGCAGCCAAGCCCAAATGACCACTTCCCCCTCTCCTCCCTCCCCTCCCTGTCTCTGAGTGTCAGGACGGATCACGTCGGAGCGGAAAAGGTCACGGAGACAGCAGGAGCCAAGGCACATTTGTGCTTCTGCTCATCAGCAGCGCTCCCCCCGCCAGGCCTTTGTCCTCCCCTTCTCCAGAGGCCACCAGCACCACCCCAGGGGCAAATCCCAGCAAGCCCCAGGACAGTGACCGGGCAAAGCCACAGCTCCCAGAGAGGGAAAAACCACAGGATGCTGGCTCTGGAGCTGCTGTCTGTGAAATCCCATGGCTCCTGGACATGCTGTCTCCCAGATCCGTTTACACCTCTCCCTGACATTTAAAACCATCTGAGCCTCTTGGCTTCTGCTGCTGTCATCCCTGTGCCAGGGCTTTTCTGGCTCTAAAAAAAAGCTGGGAGTTGATTTCCCAGCAAAGGCAGCCCTCCCAACAGGTCTCCAACTGCGGTGGCAGGGCAAGGGAAAAGGGGGAGAGGGCAGGAATTGCTGCTGCCACGGGGGTGGGAGATGTGCCAAGAGTCTGTCAAATCTTGAGGGCCACAAACAAGGCTCTGAAAGCAGGAGCTGGGAAGAGAAGAGGAGAAAGAATCCCTTGGCAGTGAAGGCAGTGGAGCCCAGCAGCTGAGGCACACAGCACTGCATGGCTCCAGACTGGAATTTGAGGGATCCAACGGGAAGAGCTGCAGGTTTGGAGAACCTCAGCCCACCTCGGGCTGGTCCCAGGCACTGCCACATCCATGGGCATAAAACAGAAGGATTTGGGAAGGAAGCACCTTAAAGGTCTCCAGGAGAGCTGGAGAGGGACTCTGGAAAAGGATTAAGTGACAGGACAACAGGAATGGCTTCCCACTGCCAGAGGGCAGGGTTGGATGGGATATTGGGAAGAAATTCTTTGCTCTAAGGGGAGTGAGGCACTGGAATGGATTTCCCAGAGAGGCTGTGGCTGCTGCATCCCTGGAAGTGTCCAAGGCCAGGTTGGCTGAGGCTTGGAGCAACCTGGGATAGTGGAATATGTCCCTGACCTTCCAACCCAAACTAATACGGGATTTTCTGAAGGGAAAGCTCTAGAAGCATCAATTATGTCTCCCCAAACTATTCACAGGCACCTCTTGGATTGAAATCAGCCCAAAAAATCCACAAGGGGCTGCAGATCCCAAAATTCAGTGAGCAAGAGCCCACAGGGAACCTTCACCAGGCACTCATTCCCAGCAATCCCACATCCCACACCAACTGGGGAAGTCCTGAGCAGCAGGGACGGGATCATCCCCTCCCCGGGACTGCTCCACTCCTGCTGCCAAGCAGAGGAGGAGGAATTTGCACAGCTCCAGCCACAGAGCACCTCCATAGCCCTGCCTATGTTTCCTATGGAAAACATGGAAATCCCTGGGTACTACAGAATCCTAGGATCACAGAACGGTTTGGGTTGGAAGGGACCTTAAAGATGATTGAATTCCAACTCCCTGCCATGGGCAGGGACACCTTCCACCATCCCAGGTTGCTCCAAGCCCTGTTCAGCCTGGCCTAGAGCACTTCCAGGGATGGAGCATCCACAGCTTCTCCAGGAAAAAGGACAAGGCAGCTGATGATCCACAGAAGGATGGAAGGACACTGGACATGCCACCATCACCCTCTGGACTTCCTTTGGGCCACCAGAGATTCCCAGGGAGGGAAGAAGGTGAGGAGACGTGCCAGTGCTGGCTGTGAGTTGTTCTTCCAGCCCGTTCTGCTGGCTGTGTGGGCAGCTCCATCTTGGAGCCACATTCCAAGGAGCTGCTGGGAGCAGCAGCTCCTGGACTCCACGCCAAGCTGCCACTGGCTGCTGTTGAGATAAACCCACACAAACAAACAGATGCCTGGAGAAGCCAGGGAGATATGGAATACAGCAGCATGGATGGGCTGTCCCAAGGCTGGCTGCTCTCCAGCTTGTCCCTCCAAGTGTTCAGAGATATCACCAAGCATGGATTGTCCCCATCCCTCTGAGCAACAGGGAGTTTTCCAGGGGCTCACAGCCCTTCCTCTCTGCCAGCAGCTCCAATTCAATTCCCATGGAGTGGGAATGCCCAGGGATTGGCCGGTAGAGGTTGGAGAGGAGCATCCACCTCCAGGTCAGGAGGATTATGGCTCTCCTGCAGCCCTGGAGCCAAGGGAACAAACCCCATGGACACATCCTTGTCCCATCCCCTCCTGACTGGGGGGATTTGTGGGATTTGTGGCCACTTCCAAGCAGGACCCAAAGCTGAAGTTCTTCATCCCAGGACACTGACACGGAACATCTACCAGGAACAAAATTGCCTTAAAATTCAAAGGAAGTATTCCAGGAGACCCTGATCCCACAGACACACACAAACCCAAACACAGACCCTAAAAACCCAAGCATGGCCTGCCAAACCTTTTAAACCCCTTTGCTTCCCTCTGCATCCACAAGGAATTCCACATCCTCTGCCCCTCCTGCCAAGTGCTGATGAGGGTTCCACTTCCCCCCAGGCAGCAAATCCCCTTTTTTTGGGGGCAAGAGGGCAGTGCCCACCCCTGGCAGGCACGGAGCCAGGCACACACCGGCGTTCCAGATGTCCGGCTGCCGGCACGGCAATTCCGGCTGCGCCAGGGCTGTCCTGTAAATGAGCCCGGCAAGACACAAAAGAGCCTGATGATTTCCCAAATTAAGCTGCTGGAATTACTCATCCCAAAATCAGCGCCATCAGCTGCTCGCGGTGACACCAATTACGCGCAGTCACTGCCCGGCGCTGCTTCCCACTCATCCCTACTACAGGCATTCCCAAGGCACGGAGCAGTGGAAGGTCAAGCAGGAATTATTTTAAGCCAAAAAACAGGTGGATTTAGATGGGATATTGGGAAAAAAGTCCTTCCCTGTGAGGGTGGGCAGGCCCTGGCACAGGTTGCCCAGAGAAGCTGTGGCTGCCCCATCCCTGGCAGTGTCCAAGGCCAGGTTGGACAGGGCTTGGAGCAACCTGGGACAGTGGAAGATATCCCTGCCCATGGCAGGGGGTGGAAGGAGATGATCTTTAAGGTCCCTTCCCACCCAAACCATTCCAGGATTCTTCCAGCAGAGGTGCCACCAGCTTGGGGCATGGAATAGGCACGAGGTGACAGGAGAAGCTGGGAGAGCTCCAGCTCTCTCTGCTGCTGGACGTGGTGAGGACACACCTTGGAGCCCCCCTGAGCAGTGATGGATCAGGGGGAGGCTGGGCTGGAGCAGGCAGCTCCAGGGAATGGCGTCACTGGCGCAGAGCGGAGCTTTACCGGAGTCTCTCCTTGGAATGCTCCTTGCTGGATCACCAGCCCAGCTCTCAGGGACACTGACTCATCCTCAGGAGTGCTCTTGCTGCTGCTTGCACTCCGGATCAGGCAGCAATTCCTGACACACCTCCCAGCTATGGGGGAGCATCCCTGAAGCTGTCAGCTGGATTCTTCTTCCTGCCAGAGGCCAAGTGGGATACTCAGAGTCTGGGAGTCATGGAATGGTTTGGGCTGGAAGGGACCTTAAAGCCCATCCAGTGCCACCCTCTGCCATGGGCAGGGACACCTCCCACTACCCCAGGTTGCTCCAAGCCCCATGCAATCTGGTCTTGGACACTTCCAGGCATGGGGTAGCCACAGTTTCTCTGGGAAATCCATTCCAGGGCCTCACCACTCTCACAGGAAAAAATTTCTTTCCAATATCCAACCTATTCCAGTGCTCTGGCTGTGAGAAGCCATTCCCCCTTGACCTGTCACTCCAAAGTCCCTCCCCAGCTCTTGGACCCACTTTAGGCACTGGAAGGGGTTGGATGGCCTCCCTGGAGCCTTCTCTTCTCCAGGCTCTCCCAGCCTGTGTCCATCCCTCTGGCATCTCCATGGCCTCCTCTGGACTCTCTCCAGCAGCTCCACATCCTTCTTATAGTGAGGCACCCAGAACCGGACACAGCATTCCTGGTGGGATCTCACCAGAGTAGAATAGAGGGGGGAAAATTCCCTCCCTCAACCTGCTGGCCATGCCAGGGAAAAATTTTCATGGCAGGAAAAACCCTGTTCCATCCCCAGGGCCCCACCATGCTCTAGACATGATCCAGGAAGTTACTCACCTTCTCCCAAAGCACTTCCAGCAGCTCCAGAGCCCCAGCCTGCATCCATCCCACTGGCACAGCAAGGAGGGCACCAGCACTTCCAAAGGGGGGGGGGGGGGGCAACCCCTCCTCTTAATTCCCTTTTTATCCCATCACTCCTCTGCTCCAGCTGTGAGGTTGATGGGCAGCACCTGAGATGAGCAGGGAGGGAAAACAGGAAAAGCTTTTACTGAGGGCAGAACCCCAAAATCTCAGGAATTAAAAGTGTTTTGGGAACCTCCCACTGTTCCTGGCCTGTCCATCCAAACCTGACAATGCCTTCCACCTCCTCAATTTCCTTGGGATAATGGACCCATCCGTCTTCCCCTCCCACTCAGGGGTGTCCAAATCCCCTTCCCGATTTCCGTGCCCCAGCCCTGCGTAGGTGCAGCTCCAGAGGCTCTAATGAGGGAGCTCATTTACTGTGACCTAAATATTCCCTGTGCTCTGCTCCTCTGCCTTGGCACCTCCGTAATCCATGGAATACGGGTGGGATTTCTGCAGGGGAAGAGGGCCAGCATCTCCCCATCCCACAGTTTTTCCTGCCATCCCTCTCCCTGCTCCCCACATGAGCTCCCTGTCTAGGGCAGCCCCAGATTTTCCTCCTCCCCACATCCCTTTTTCCCTCTGGGAAGCAATCCCAAGGGAAAGAGGGGCTGGGACTGCTGGCAGCCATCCCATCCCACTGCCCAGCCATGCTCCAGGACAATCCCATCAGGGAGTTTCCTCCCTGTGGAAACCACAGTCAGCAAGGAACAATGGATGGGGTGGCTGCGGCAGAATATTCCAGCACAACCAAGCTCCCTTCCTGCTTTTCCAAGGCTGTTTCCTTCGGGAATTCGCAGCTAATTTAGCCAGAGGTCGGGCTCCCTGGGCCAGGGCTGAGGGAGGATGCAAATGGGACAGGTTGCTATAAAAAGCCACCAGCAGCTGCTTTTTTTGGAAGTCAGGTATTGATTTTTCCTTGTGGAGCTCTGACTGGAGGGCACAGCGTGGAAGGGGGAAGGACCCTTTCCCGGATAACAGAGCTGGGAGTGATCCCAATGGTGGCACATCCCTCTTGGATCAGGTGGGAAAGGTGATGAGCCAAGCACAACCCCACTGCTGGCTCCCAAAACAACCCCAATCCCTCTCCTGCCCCCTCCTTTCCAGACATCCCTGTGACACTGCCAGGCCCTGCTCCCTGGGAGGGATTCCTGGACATTCCCATTGGTTTGGGGACATCTCCCATGGAGGAGCAGCAAGCTGCTGGGCTGGGGACATGGTGCAATCCATTTAAGCATCCACGGAAAGCTCTCTGGAAGCACAGCTGCAGCTGCCCTGAGGGTCCTGGATGTTCCCATTCCTCCTCTCTCCCTCTCGTTTTCAATACCTTTGCCAGCAAAAGGAAAAATAAAGGAATTGCTGCTCACAGCAGAAGTGATTTTCCACTCCCGCCTCTCTCCCACACTTGGATCAGCCAGGACCGTGGCCTGAAATCACATTCCATGCATTAACATCAAGCATTCCCAGAATCCCCCCATGCCGGTGGCGCTCCGGGTTTTTCCGGGATGGTTGGCGGCTCTGTGCGGAGAGCTGATGGTGTTCCCGTGGGAAGTGAGCCGGGATGCGGCCCCGTCCCGTCCCAGGTGGTTGCGGAGACAGGGAGAGCCTCCTTCCATCCCGGAATTCCCGTCGTCCCGTGTTTCCCGGGATGCTGGGGCGCTCCGTGTCCCGGCGCCTCGGCCTGGCCCGTGCCCCGGGGCTCTCCCGTGGATCCCGG
>VZTZ01011546.1:86121-96316 GCA_013400955.1 Drymodes brunneopygia | reverse complement strand
CATCCCGCTCCATCCCGCTCCATCCCGCTCCATTCCGCTCCATCCCGCTGCATCCCAGTGCTCCCTCTGTTCCCAGACATCCCAGTGCTCCTGGAGCATCCCTGTACCCCCAGGGATCCTGATGCTTCCAGAACTCCCAGTCGTCCCATCTGTTCTCAGGGTTCCCAGTGTTCCTGGGGCATCCCAGTGCTTCGATGGGACCCAGTTCCAGTGAATCCCAATGCTCCCAGTGCATTCCAGTGTTTTTTCTGTTCCCAGAACTCCCCGTGCTCCTGGAGCATCCCTCTCATGGATCCTCATGCTCCCAGTGCATCCCAGTGCTCCCCGTAAATCCCTCTGTTCCCGGGGTTCTCAGTGCTCCTGGTGCATCCCAATGCTCCTGGTGCAATCCAGTGCTCCCGCCATTCCCAGTGCTCCCAGTGCATCCTGGTGCTCTTCCCAGGGATCTTGATGTTTCCAGTGCATCCCAGTACTCCTGTCTCTCCCAGTGCATCCTGGAGTTCCTCATGCTCCCATCCCAGCACATCCCAGTGCTCCTGGTGCCATCGGTTCTCCTCAGCCCTTCCCAGGGCTGCATTCCAGGGATTCCANCTCCCGCCTCTCTCCCACACTTGGATCAGCCAGGACCGTGGCCTGAAATCACATTCCATGCATTAACATCAAGCATTCCCAGAATCCCCCCATGCCGGTGGCGCTCCGGGTTTTTCCGGGATGGTTGGCGGCTCTGTGCGGAGAGCTGATGGTGTTCCCGTGGGAAGTGAGCCGGGATGCGGCCCCGTCCCGTCCCAGGTGGTTGCGGAGACAGGGAGAGCCTCCTTCCATCCCGGAATTCCCGTCGTCCCGTGTTTCCCGGGATGCTGGGGCGCTCCGTGCCCCGGCGCCTCGGCCCGGCCCGTGCCCCGGGGCTCTCCCGTGGATCCCGGGGCTCTCCCGTGGATCCCGGGCCTCTCCCGGTAGTTCTCCCCGGGAGCCACGAGGAGGAGCTTTCAGACCGCACCGCCGCATCTCGGGGCTCCCGGCGCATCCCGCTCCATCCCGCTCCATCCCGCTGCATCCCGCTGCATCCCGCTGCATCCCGCTCCATCCCGCTCCATCCCGCTCCATCCCGCTCCATCCCGCTACATCCCGCTCCATCCCGCTCCATCCCGCTCCATCCCGCTCCATTCCGCTCCATCCCGCTGCATCCCAGTGCTCCCTCTGTTCCCAGACATCCCAGTGCTCCTGGAGCATCCCTGTACCCCCAGGGATCCTGATGCTTCCAGAACTCCCAGTCGTCCCATCTGTTCTCAGGGTTCCCAGTGTTCCTGGGGCATCCCAGTGCTTCGATGGGACCCAGTTCCAGTGAATCCCAATGCTCCCAGTGCATTCCAGTGTTTTTTCTGTTCCCAGAACTCCCCGTGCTCCTGGAGCATCCCTCTCATGGATCCTCATGCTCCCAGTGCATCCCAGTGCTCCCCGTAAATCCCTCTGTTCCCGGGGTTCTCAGTGCTCCTGGTGCATCCCAATGCTCCTGGTGCAATCCAGTGCTCCCGCCATTCCCAGTGCTCCCAGTGCATCCTGGTGCTCTTCCCAGGGATCTTGATGTTTCCAGTGCATCCCAGTACTCCTGTCTCTCCCAGTGCATCCTGGAGTTCCTCATGCTCCCATCCCAGCACATCCCAGTGCTCCTGGTGCCATCGGTTCTCCTCAGCCCTTCCCAGGGCTGCATTCCAGGGATTCCATTCCCCAGCCCCCCTCTCCCACCTCAGGACCCACATCTCATCCGTGTGGAAAATCACACAGGAAGGGCTGGATTCAGGATGGGATTTTACCAGAGTTCTCCAGAAGCTGCTCCAGCTCCTGCTTGTGCTGCTGCCCTGGGACTTCCACCTGGGTGGTTCCTGTGTGCCGGGATAGTGGCCCATCCCATTCTTTCCCACTCCTCATCCTTTCCCATCCTTTCCCATCCTTTCCCTTCCCATCCCACCCCACGTCCTATCCCCTCCCTGGCGAGAGTGTTGGCATGAGGGAAGTGGGAGCATCTCCAAGACGGGCGCACGCATTCCCACTCCTGTCCAGCCCCACCCATCACACCCCTCCGTGGGATTTGCACTTCCACCTCCTCCGGGGCGGATCCCCATCCCATTCCCGCCGGCAGCCGGGGGTGTCGGATCCTCCCTGGCACCGCCGGTGGAGCCGTTCTAAATCCGGCACCTGGAATTGGGGTGGGAGGATTTGCGTCAGCCGGTGACACTCGGCTGAGGAGGGGGATCCCGGCGGGATGAGTCACGCAGGGAGGAGTTCCCCGGAGCAGGATGGGGCCCAGAAGGGGTGGGACATTCAGGATGAGGTTGGAAGGAAGAGGAAGAGGAGCCTTTCCTGGAGGAAAGCCAGGCTGGGACTGTGGGATGTGCCGTCCTCCTTCCTCCTTCCCTCAGCCCCCTGGGATGAGGAGACTCCTTGGATCCCAAAAGACTGAGCTCAGCATCAGTGCTTCCCTCTGCACCTCCCAGTGGGAATAACCTGCCCTGGGTGTGCTCCTGATGGACATGAGGGAGTAGGAGCTCATCCACTCTTGAGACCCCAAAACATCAGCAGTGGATGGGGAAGCCCTGCTTGGGACTCCTCAGATGAGCACTCAGATATCCCATCCCATCCCTTGTATCCCATCCCCTCTCCTACACTCCCATCCCTCCCCATCCCACCTCATCCATTTCCATCTGTTCCTAACCTATCCCACCCTATTCCTGCCCCACACCCCATCCCTTATCCTATCTCATCCCTCACTCACTCCCCTGGGAAGGATTCCCTCCAAGCATGGGCAGAGGCCACTAACGAGACCCAGTGGAGCCCAATTCAGTGCTGGCACTGTCCCATTTCATCCCATCCAAGCCTGGAGTGCCTCCACGCATGGAGAATTCCCTACGGGAAACCAGGGAATGACAAATTCTCCCCCTGGTCTAATCCATCCCCATGTCCTCCTCCAGCTCCTGTCTCCACTTCCCAACAAAGCCCCTTTCACACATCAAGGACACACCCCAGCCACAGGGATGGCTCTGGAGCCTCTGGAATACCGAGACCTCCCTCTCCTTCCCAGGTCTTGGAGAGGAATCAGGAAGAGCGACAGGCACTGCTGGAGTGCTGCAAGTCCTCATCCAGGCAATGAAATGGCCCATTCCCAAAATACCCTCAAGGATCACACATCCAGGGAAGGCAGCAGGTGCTCGGCAGCGCTGGCAGGATCCTGCTGCCTTCCAAATCCTTTTTTGGGAATTCAGACAGCCTGCTGCGCCGTGGAGCGGCTCCATATCCATGTGGGAATGACGGGTGGGGGCAGGAGGGCGGGATCATCATCCCGGTGCTCCCCGCCGTGGCTGGAATTGCTTTCCTGCGCTGCGCTGGAGCATCGGGAAGCCCATCTGGCGCTCTCCGTGCCAGAAGCTGGGAATGTGTGGAGCGTGCCGGAGGTGGCCGGTGCCGGACATCTGCTCCCGGCTTCAGGGAGCGTGGGAGAGGGAGGGGAGCGGCAGCGGTGCATGACTGCGGAGCTGCGGGCTGCTGGAAGCGTGCAGGGAGCTGATAGTCCCAACATCTGTCAGCAGCTGGCACCGAGCCGGAGCTCTCCCCGTCCAACACACAGCATTCCTGGGATGGCTGCTGTGTTTGGATCAGGGCTGAGCGCTTGGGATGTGCCATCCTCCTTCCTCCTTCCCTCAGCCCCCTGGGATGAGGAGACTCCTTGGATCCCAACAGGGCTGAGCTCAGCATCAGTGCTTCCCTCTGCACTTCCCAGTGGGAATAACCTGCCCTGGGTGTGCCCCTGATGGACATGAGGGAGTAGGAACTCATCCACTCTTGAGATCCCAAAACATCAGCAGTGGATGGAGAAGCCCTGCTTGGGGCTCCTCAGATAAGCTCAGTGTGGAGCAGAACCAGCCTGCCCCAAGGAGCCTTTTCCAGTGTCCCCTTCCCCACTGCAGACACAAATCCTCCCATTCCACAAAACTGGGTGCCAGAGGCTGCAGTGATGGTGTTGAGGAGGGATCAGATGGGATTGGGATTGCTGAGTCCCGTTTTCCTGGTGGAGAGGATGGGATGAAGTTTCCATCCCCCTGTGAGGTTGTGGGAGCATCGTTTCCATCTCCAAGGATACCACAGTCCCATTGACTCCATGTAGAGCTAGATATTGGATTGTGCCAATTTAGATGGGATATTGGGAGGAAATCCTTCCCTGTGAGGGTGGAGAGGCCCTGGCACAGGGTACCAAGAGAAGCTGTGGCTGTACCATCCCTGGAAATGTTCCAGGACAGCTTGGACAGGGCTAGGAGAAACCTGGGCTAGTGGAAGGTGTCCCTGCCCATGGCAAGGGGTGGAATGAGATGAGCTTTAAGGCCCTCTCCACCCCAACCATTCTGGGATTCCATGATCTTCAGCTGTGGTGCTCACACTGAGAAACTGGCTCCTTCCCAAAGCAGCTGAAGATCCTGGAATCCTGGAATGGCTGGGGTTGGAAGCGACCTGAAGGCTCATCTCCATCCCTGATTACATGGGAGCTGTTAGAGGGGTTTGGCACAAGCTGTTCTCAACAATCCTTGGCCATTAAATCTCTTCTCCCAACCATTAAGTGCCTCCACAAGCAGCTGTTTATCTCCAGGCCGGGATGTCAGGTGGATTCCCACCTTGGCTCTTCCCGTAGCTGGCGTGGGATCAGCCTCCCTCCTCCCTGCTTCTCCTACCCCTCTGATCCGGCCTTTCTGCATCCATCACAGGCTGGTGTTGGATTTTCCAGCTGGATCTGCTGCAGTGCTCGTGGGGCTGTCCTGGACTTTGCTCCAGCACCTGAGGCAGGACAGAGATGTTTGGATAACAAGCGGATGTGGCAGTACTGGCCATGGATCATCACCCCTGTGCCATCACCTTCCTGTGCTCCTCCGCCTCTGGCTTGGCATGAATTCCCCACATTCATGGCTTTCCCAGAGTCCTTTGTGCAGCCAGAGTTTTTTGGGATATTTCAGCAGTGCTCACCCTGTCCCCCTGACCAGCCTGAGCTGATGGGATTCTGTGGGATTTTCTCCTGTGTGCCAGGTTTGGGTGCCCACTGGATGAGGATTGGGCATGGCTGTACCTTGGCATCACCCTGGGGCCGTGGTCTTCACAGATGGGATCTTTTCCAGAGCTTTTTCTTCTCCAGGCTACTTCTGCCCACCCTACTGCTGCCTTCAGGGGGAAAATCCAGGCCGCTTCCAAGCTTTTGGAGGGAGGGTTCACTCCAAAATGTGTCTGGGGAGGCAACAAGTCCAAGGTGGCTGCACAAAGATTCCCAGATGTGGGAGAAATCCATGGAGCTGCTGGTCAGGGTGATGAGTGTAACAGGAATGTCTCTCTCCAGTCCTTTCCTGTCTGATTTTCAGGCAGATCCTTTATTTTCTTTCTCTATCCAATTTTTCCTGATCCTGCTGACCTAACCCCTGCCCTCACAGCCATGGGAATCAAAATTGCTCATCCCCCATCCATCCATCCATCCATCCATCCATCCATCCATCCATCCATCCATCCATGCATCCATCACAGGAACGATTTATCCCTAATTGACAGTGACTCGGCCTTTCCATCCTCCAAAAAAAAAACAACCCCAGAGAGGCACTTTGGGAGCTCCTGAGGAGGCAGAGAGCTCGGCTAATAGAGGTCACCGCTCATTACGGAGCCGTGCTCCGCAAATTATCCGACATCAGGATGTGGAGAGCGGTGGTTTCGGATGAGCTGAGAGCTCCTGGCTCCATGTTGGCAGCACCAGAGCACTTTGGAATGGGCAGGGAAAAGGCAGTGGCTGCGCTGTTCCCTCCCTGGCCAGAGCATCCAAGGGCAGCTTCTTCCAGCTCTGCCTTTCCCAGGCATCGACCGCTGGTGCTCATGAAAAAAAGATGATCCAAGGCCGGCACTGAAGGGCTGGGAAAGCAGCGGGAGGGAGGGTGGGGTTCAACAGGATTTGGAGGGGGAGAAAACCACACCCAGGCTGCATCCCAGCATGGCTCTTCTGCTGGCAGCACCTGGAATGCAGAGTGGGATCATCCAGACATCCAGCTTCCTCTGGGACAGCATTCCGGGTGTTGGGAGCACCAATCACTCCCAAACCCCTTCCCGGCTGGTTCTGGCCTCCCCAGTCAGGATCCAAAGGCACAACGGGGACTTTGGGAGTCGGGCGCTGCTGAGTCAGGGCAGCGGGACTGGAGTGACTCCATCGATCGAAACCTGATCCCAAATTGGCTGCGGAGAAGGACCCCGGCGTGACCCGGCTGTGAGTTGCCAGGAAGGACAAAGCCTCTCCTGTCTCCGCAGGATTTTGGGAGGCAGGATCTATGCATCCCTGGCCCAAATCCACTGCAGTCTCCTGGTTCCATGGGGTTCTCCTGCATCCCGTGGCTGCCGTGGGCTCGGAGCCAGCAGGAAGGATCCAGGTGCTGTGGCGTGGCCTCGGATCCTGTCTCACCTGCCGAGCAGCTGCTCCCAGGGGCAAAGTCCACGCTGTGACCTTCAGCCTCCACCTGCCGCCTTTCCCAGCTTTCCTCGGAGCTTTCCAGGCTCCCTGGTGATGCCGGGGGGCCCAGAGCTTTCCTCCCTGTTCCAACAGCCAGGCCACCCCTGTGGAGCCAGGCACCACCTTCTGCAGCTGCCTCTGGGACTGCAGAAAGCTCCGCCAGAAGGATTTCTAGCCAAAATTATCCTGAAATGACAAGGAGCTTTGGGAAGCTGAGGTATATAAACACCTCAAACTGGTCCATGTGGCACCAGGGAGTAGGGATGGGGTGGCAGGAGGATTGGGAATTTGTATCATTCCCCATGGCCACCCACCCTGGCTCGTGTCTCTCCAGCCATGCCACCATCCCCAGCATTCCACATGAACTATAATCCATGTTCCTGGTTCCAATTCTTCCATTCTTTTAATATTTTCCTGCTTGGGAGAGGAGCAGGAATAAATTCCTTGGATGGAGAGCACAGCTCCAGGGCTGCATGGGTGACCATCTGTGCTGGAGCATCCCAAGCTCTCCACCCAGACCCCTGGTGGCTTCAGGCTCTAACTGGAAGACCCTAAAATTCCCAACCTGACTTTTTTTGGGAGCCACCACACCTTGGCCCCACCCAGCGACACGCTAGCGTGGCACGGGCATGGAAAACTCCATCGGTTCCAAAGGGTTGGAGCCACGCAGAGCAAACAGGGAGGATGTGCCGGGGGCAAACAGCGCCGGCCACGGCGGGAATGTCCCTTGGAGCCGCTGGCAAATGTGGCGCCGAGCGGCTCTGCCACACCACGGATGCTCCCTCCGTAATTAAAATATCCAGAGGACACTCAGTCGCCACCGGGATAATTATTCCCATTCAGTGAGGGAGGCCTGGCTGGGGTTCTGCTGCATTCCCCGCTTCCCGCTGGCCCCGCGGGTGGGCTTCCAGCCTTCCCTGCGGATCTGCTGCACTGTTCATCCACGGGCCAGCGAGCTTGTCCATCATTTATCCACTCATGGAATAACATACGGGAGGATGAGCATCCCCCCCCGGAGCCAATCTCCGCCGCTCGCCTTCCCGTGCCCCCCGAGGGCCTCTCCCGGGATGCGCACCGGGAGCCGCCCGGCCGCCGGACCGGTTCTGCCCCGCGCTGTGTTTGCACAGAGAAGGCAAACACGGCCACGCTTCCGCAGCGCCGGGAGCGGCGGAGCGGGAACAGGGAGCGATGGGAACAATGGTAGCAGCAGCCGGGTGCCGCTGCCGGCTCATTAACATCTTTATTAGCTGTGACAAGCGCCGGGTCACCGCCCGCTCATGTCCGACTTGAGGAATAGTTCGCTTCCTAACCCCCTGTAATTGCTCCCGTTTTCCATGGAATTACCCCCGGCTTGGCCTCGGCCCGGAGATTAATTTGGATAAAGAGCTCCAGCGAGGGGTAATAAATGCAAAGGGAAAGGTTCTCTCCGTTGGGCGGGGAGGGAGAAGAGGAAATATCCATTTTCTCCCCCCCCCAAAAAGAGGGAAAATGAGGAGAAAAGAGCAGAATTTCTCCCTCTGGAGCAGCCAAGCAGCAGAATGTGCTTTTCCCAGGGAGTCCTGAGCAGGCACTTGGGAGACACCCTGGAGATACAGGAGCATCTTCCTTCCCAACATTGGGCTGGGATTTGGGATGCTCCGGGATTTAGGATGGCAGGGACTTCAGGCATCCAGGACTTTAGGATGGTAGGACTCAGATACCCAGGGATTTAGGAATGCAGACGTCCAGTTGCCCAAGGATTTGGGGCACCTAGAGTTTGGAATGGCAGTGGTTTGAGCACCCAGGGATTGGTGGCACCCAGGAATTCGGGATGGCAGCCTCTCAGGTTGACTCGGGGCACAGGGGATTCGCAGGGCCCTATTTGGGGCCAACTTTCTCCTTCCACACTGGCCTGGGAGGCAGGAAAAGTCTCCCGGGCAGGTGCCGGGGCACGGCGGGCGTCAGAGGCTCACGCGTGGCACTCGCTGAGGCGCCGGGCCCGTGACTCAGCAGCGTTTTCCACCCACTTGGCCCCGCTGGAAGTGACGGCGGGAGCGGCTGAGTGGGAGCGGGAGGTTACGGAGCTGCTGGGCTGTCTGTGCGTGCGGGGATGGGGATTTCAGAGCTCGCTCAAGTGTGTGGGAAGCGAGCTGAGAGGAGCGGAGTGAAAGCCAGGGCTGCTGCCAAGGGCTCCACGAGAAGATTCCCACGAAAGGGGCAGAAATCATCCCAAAATCAAAACAAAGCTCCGTGGCCGCGGGAGGATGCTCCGCCAGCCCCGGAGCACAGAGGGGCAGAGAAGCACCCTTCTCCCAGCCCATCCAGAGTGCCAGGAAGGCTGGCAGCAGGCTGGCACTGCTCCCCCTCACTGGAAGAGCTTTGCCAGGGTGTACGTGCCGGAGTTTGCCTGGCACGCAGCTCCCAGCCGGCTTTCCAAAGAGGGATGTGGCCGGCCCAGCGCTGAGGGGCCGGGAGAAGCCCCCGTCCCCAGGGGAGGGCCATGGAGATGGGGCCTCTGGTGTGAGTCAGGCACACGAGACCAGATTCCTCGTCCCTTACCCCTTAATCCCTGGCCAGGGAATTCCACAGCACTGGGGAGTCGCCACTGCCCCCCAGTTCAGCCCCATCCCTCAATCTGGGGCCTGCCAGTTCAGGGTTTTTACAAGGAGATATTTCCTGCTTCATTCCCTGCTCCAAACCCAGCCTAGGAACAAGGAAAGTCCCATTTTAGTCCCTCAAAGAGCTTCAAAACCATGGCAGCAGGGTTTCCTGCCTTTTCCCAGCCCAGTACATCTCCAGAGAGATTCCGACTGGTTTCCAATGGTTTGGATTGGAAGGGACTTTTAAAGGTCATCTGGTCTGAGTTCCATTCCACAGGGCCAGGTTGGGCTCTGCTTCTGGAGGTTCCCACTAGTCCTGGACCAGCCAGGAGTATCCCAGCCCTATTGCCCCATACAGGGATGGGTCTCTGACCCCATCACCCCATCCTGGGATGGATCTCCGATCCCGTCACCCCAGCAGAAAGCAGGAGCCGGCAGTTCCCAATTCCAGGGGTAAAACCCCCGGTCTCCATCATCTTTCCCCCTACTGTCACCTCCATCCATGGGCACATCCTGCATCAGCAGGGTCTCCTCCTTGCGCTCCCTCGCAGCCCGGGGACTCCCAGGCCAGCACCCCTAGGACACGATTGGAGGGGCAGGAATTCGCCGGGAGCTGCCTTTGCGCGATGGTGTGGGGGTTAACGGGAGCAAGCTCCGGAAAATCCACTCCGTGTTTTCCGGAGCCCGCAGCGCCCGCCGCGCCCGCAGTGCCCCAGCAGCGCCCGCCGCGCCCCGGCTCCGTCAAAACCCGGCCTGGATTCCCACGGAGAGCGGCACACGGAGCCTGCGGGGGCCGACAGGGGTCCCGCGCGGCCCCACGCGTGTGCGCGGGGACCCGGAGCGGGCTCGGCCTTCCCAGGGAATGCCACCGTGGGGACACGGGTGTGCTGCCCTCTGTGCCACCCCTGTGTCGGCGCGCCTGTCCCTGCCCCGTGCCACGCGTGTCCCCTTCCCCACGCGGGTGCGGCGCGTGGATCTGGGGGGGCCGCGGTCCCGCAGCCGCGTTGCCGGCGCTGCACGTGCGGGCCCGCGGGGGCGTCACCGCGGGCGGTGCCGCCACCCCACGCGTGTCCCACTCTCTCCGTGCGCGTCCCCGACCCCC
>VZTZ01011546.1:67555-86062 GCA_013400955.1 Drymodes brunneopygia | reverse complement strand
GGAGCCACCGACACCCCCCGCCCGGCGACACCCCAACCCCCGCGGGCAGCATCCTACCCCCCAAAAAACACGGGGAGAGCCTGAAACCCCCTTGGGTGCCGGCGCCCAGACAAGCATCCAGCACAGCCCCCCTCTCCTCACCCTGCGGTGCTGCTGGAGCCCCGGATCCCCCCCGGGACACCCCAAGTCCCGGGGGCAGCATCCCGCTGCCCAGACCCCCAGCAAACCCACCGACTCCCGGGAGAACCCCAAACCCCGGCATCCAGACCAGCATCCAGCGGTCAGCACATCCCTGCCCCTCACCGCCCACCCCATCCGTCCTTCTGGGGGGTCCCCCAGCCCCGTCCTGCTGCACATCCGGAATGACACCGGGACACGCGGGGGTGGGCGGCTGGGGAAGGGGCTTCCTCCGGCGCGGATTTGCTGAGCTCATGCTCGGAAAGGCAGCAGTCGGCCCCGCACCAGGGAATCTGGGACGCTGGCGGGGACGTTTTGGGGGTGCCCGAGCCGGTGCGGAGACACAGTGATGCTGCCGGAGCGATGCGGATCAGCGGGGCCTGGCAGCTGTCCCCGGCCGAGTCCCGGGGCCCGGGGAGCGGGCAGAAGGACAGCGTGTCCTGCGGTGGCGTGGGGACGTGCCGGCGGGGACACGGGGACAGCGGGCGCCGCCGGGGAGAGCTGCAGGTGCCAGGCCTGCGGGATCCGGCAGGATGGGGAGCGCCGGGCACCGCCACGCGCTGTCACCCGCGGCAGGTGACGGCGTCACCGCTGCCCGGGAGTTGGCAGCTCCGGCCGAGCTGCCTTCGAGGGCAACTTTGCGCCTGCCCGCAGGCTGAGCGCTCCCACCGGGAGCCGCTCCACCCCGTGCCACCGCGACCCCGCAGGGATGCCCGGAGGGCAGCACGGCACCGCTTGGCCCAAGGTCACCCGGCGGGTGGGTGGCAGAGGGGGGATGCCAGCCTGTAGCCGCCGGCAGCAGCGTGGCAGGGCTGCCCTTCCCTCCCGGTGCCCGAGATTTGCTGCTGCGTTATTTCCCCTCCAAACTTTGCACCTGCCCCAAATTTGTCCCCCTTGTCCCTGCCAGACGTCTCCGTCGGCAGCCGGTGGGCCGCCGATGGCTGCTTGTGCCACCCTCAACGCTGCTTGGCAGGCTGGGAGCTCCCAAGGCAGAGCTCGAGCTGCTGGATTTTGGGGGGGCAGACCCCCTGTACCCGCTTCCCAAACCCCGTGCTCCCCGGCTGCTGGGGCTCCCGTCACGTGGGAGTTTTCCCACGTCACCGGCGGCGGCTGTGCCGTGGCGCCTGGAGCCGTGGGGTGCTGAGGGGCACACACCTGTGCCAGCACCCTGGCACTGCCTGCTTCCCTGGATGTTCCCCCTTTCCCGGATTTTCCGGACCTGGTGCTGAGGGGGTGCCGGGTCTGTTCCCCACCCCGCTGGAGGCTGAGGGGGTGCTGGCAGCTCACACCCCCGCAGGCTTTGGGAAGAGCCAAGCCAAGCCACATCCTGGGGTGAAGCAGCGCCTGTTGTCCCCCCCAAAACCCTGCCCGAGGTGGCACCAGCCTCGTCCTCCTCGTCCCCTGCTCCGTGTCACCGTGCGGGGACAGTGGCTGTGGTCCCCAGCACTGGCTGCGTTTCATGGGGGGAGAAGACGCCGTGTGGGGAAATTCGGGAAACTTTGCTGCCCAGGGAAAGAGGTGTCTGGGGGGGTAACACGGAGCCCGGAGGTGCTGCTGGGGCTGGCTGGTTTTGGGGACGGAGACGCCCGAGGGAGTCTGGTCTTGGCTGGCAAAGGGTGTTGGGAACTGGGATCAAGCTGAGGCGCTTCCCAAAGCGGCTCCCGCCAGCTGGAGGCTTTTTTGGGGGAGCCGCAGGGGGCTGTGCTGCTGGGGGGCCACAAAACGATGTGTCAGGAGAGCCGTGTCCGAGCGCGAAGCAGAGCTTGGGGCTGCCCGCAAAGGTGCCCTCTGTGCCACAGGGACAACGTCCCCCTTTGCTTTGGGAATATCGGACAGCTCCATTCCCCCTGCCAGACACCCCCGCCATCCCTGTCCCCGCTGCTGGCACCAGCTGTCCCCTTTGGGGCGACGTTCGCACCCCCAAAGCTCCATCTTAGCGCAGCGAGCAGGTGCCGAGGGGCCCTGCTCCCCACGTCCCCATCTTTCCCGGCTGAAAGCGTTCCGAGCAGAGCCGCGCGGCGGCTGGAGGTGGTGAATCAATAACCAGGCAGCAGCTGCCTGTTTTCCCCCCGCACCGCCTCGGAGCGGGCGATGGAGAGCCCTGGTGCTGGCGCGGCCGTGGGAGCAGCTCCCCGGGGCTCGGGAGAAGAGCCGGGCTTCCAGAGGAGCCGGAACGCCCCGAGGAGCGAGGCGGGGGCCGGCGGAGGGGCTGGGAGCGGGATGAGGGAGCGTGACGGGCGGGAAGGCAGACAAAGAGCGCAGGGATGGCAGCGCACGGGCCGCGCCGGGAGCCAGGCACCTGCTGCAGCCTCGCGTCCCGCGCGGCGCCCACACGGAGCGGGAGCTCCTGACCCCCCCGGCATCCCCATCCTGCGCCCTTCTGGGGTCCCCCTCCCAGCCAGCCCCTCTGCTCCAGCCCGAGGGGTGCTCCTGCCGGCGTCTCGCAGCATCCCCCGCGGCCTCACCCTGCCCCTTTATCCCCCACAGCGGCTCCATCCCATTTTCCATGGCGGTGCGGGGGGGATGGGGGTGGGGGGGTCCACGCAGATGCTGAGCCCTCCAGGGTGGAGGTTCCTTGCTCCCAGCAGTCGCCACCAATTTCAACCCTTTCAGCCTCCCCACGCCCTCACTGACGTGTCCCAGGACCCCCCTGGGGCACAGCAAGGACAAGGATTGGGGGGCTCCCTGACGGGAGGGGGGTCTGGCAGGGAGGTCTTGCTGATCCCCCCTGACTCCAAGGAGCAGGAGAGGAGCTGGGGGCGGCTTTTCCAGCGCCGGATCTCGCGGCTTTTCCGCCTGCCGAGGAAGGGGGGGTTGGGGGGGAGCGGGGAATGAAGACAGATGCAGATAATATCGCTGCCACCCCCCGGCCCCCGGGGGCTCAGCTACAATATCCATTATGGATGGATCCGGCAAGGGAGCGGCTCCCGGAGAGCCGGCGGAGCGCGGGGATGATGGGCAGAGCCCCAGGGTGGAGCAGGAGGACGGACCCCCCTGGCTGTGACTGGGGCCCTGGGGGACGCGTGTGGGGCCAGGCTGAGCGTGGGGGCGCTGGGTTGGGATGTGCCAGGAGGAGCATCCCCCGTCCCTGTGCGTGCCAGCGTGGCCGTGGCACGGGATGCTCCGCGCCCGCCTGCCAGCCCCGGGTGCCCCCCCAGCGCCCTGTCCCCTCCTGGTGTCCCCGGGCCTGGCTGCAGGAGGGAGAGGGTCACCTTGGGGGGAGTTAATGAGGTTTGAAGGGAAGCGGTCGCGCCGGCGGGGACGGAGCCAGCGCGGCGGCGGAGGGACAGCACAGCACAGCGGCCCTGCTCCCGGCCCTCCGAGGGGGGCACAGCCCTCGGGATGCACCCCGGGGGGCTCCGGGAAGCCAGGGAAGGAAGGGTGATCGGCTCTTCCCCTGCGCATGGGGCTGTGGGACACTGGTGGCTGCGGGGGGGCCGCATGTCCCTGCTCCACCATGGATGACCATCCCCGCTGCCCCATGGATGACCCCGCCTGTGTGTCCCTGGAGGATGCGGCTCCGGGATCAGGCTCTGCTAGAGGATTTCCACCACCCTCACTCCCCCTGGGCACCTTCCCACACCTGAGTCCCCAGTCCTCCTTCTGGGGCCTTCCTCAGCCCTTCATTCCCCTCCTCAGCCTCCTCCCTCTGGGCTGTGTTTTCATCTTTCCATGTGGTCACCTCCAAGCCTCCTCTTCCTCTCCCAGCACCACTGACCACTCTGAGGGCTGCGGTCGACCCTGAGCATCCCCCATCCCCAAATTCCCTGCGGGAATCCTGTCCCCACGGTGGCCTTGCTGTCACAACACGTGGCGTGACTGGGGGGCACTGCCGGGGGAATCAGGGAGCTGGGGACGGCAGTGGGGGGCTCGTGGAGCTGGGCTGGGCTGCACGGAGCCTGCCCGCTCCTGTTCCCTGGGAGCCGCTGGCTCTCTGCCTTCCCTCTCTCCTGCTGTCACCCGAAGGGCTCGGGAATGATGGAGAGCCCTGGGGCGAGAGGCTAAGTGGCGACGGCGCGAGAGCTGGCAGTGCCACTCGGGATGAGAGCCCAGCCCGCTCCTCCATGCCCGCTGCCAGAGCCAGGAGAGGATTCTGCGCCAGGCGAAGGGGGGCTGGGGTGACTCCAGGGTGGGGAGCGATGCCCAAGGGCTCCTTTTGGAGCAGGGATGACGTGGAGCACCAGCCTGGCTGGGGGTTGAGTGGCGTCCTCTGGGGAGCAGGGATTGGAATGGGGATGGATGCAAACCATGGGAGCAGAGGGGCCTCCGGGGCTCTGGGTGCTCCTCAGGAAGAGAGACGTGGTGGGGACCACGAGGCAGAGAAACCACACGGCTCTCCGGAAATCCTCGGCCAAAAATAGCCCGGCACCAGGGAAGGAGCGCCTTCCCTTGCCAAATTCTCCCTCCGTCCCCAGCTCCTGCTTGCCGTGGCCACAGAGCGGGGACAGGTGGCATCAGGGCTGGAGGGACACAGGAGGGACACATCCATGCATGGCAGCTGGTGGGGATAGGGGATGTCTGGGAGCATCTGGCAGGAGCTGTGCATTGTTTTGGGACAGTGTCCACCTCCCCCAGCCCCCCGTGGTGGGACCACTGTTGGTGGGCTCTGCCACCCAAAGCCCCCCAGGACTGGCAGCTCGGCGTGGGGGAGGCAGAGCCGGCCGGATTGACAGCTCTGGGGGAAGGACAGATGGCTGGATGGAGAGGCAGATGTGTATGAGGGATGGATGGACGGATGGATGGATGGAGAGATTGATGGATGTGTTGGAGAGGGGGACGCATGGATAGACAGACAGATGGAGAGCAGACGCCCGTTCTCGCCCTGAGCACGCCTGGGGCGCTGAGCTGTGGCACCACTCCTCTCCCCCGAGGCTCATCCCAGGATCCTGCCAGGCTGTGGGATGGCTGTGGGACTTCCAATGATCCCTCACATCTCCAGAGCCCCTGGGAGCACGTGGGCAGGTGGCACTGCCGGACCCAGCTGGCCCAGCCCTCCAGCTCTTTCATGTGACACGCCAAGCCTGGCTCACAGCACTCCCAAAATGCCCACTGGGTTGTTACCAGGGATGGCAGCAAAGCCTCATCCCCCTCCGTGCCCATCCCTTCTCCCTCTCCCTGTGCCAAGGGCTTGGATTCCACGTTCCTGCTGTGCCTGCCGGGGTCCTGCCCCGCTCCCCCCCAGCCCCGCGCCCGGGATCCTGGACAGGAGCGAAAGCTGCAAATCCACAGCTTTTCAGCTGCATCCTAAAAATAAGAGGTTTGGGAAATATCAAGCAAATGAGTGGGAGGATGAGAAGAGGAGGAATTAATGGCCTGGCGCCAGGCAGGCAGCATCTGGGAAGCCCCGGCGTGACAACGTGGCCACCTTGCTCGGTGCCATGTGGTCCTGCACCCCGGCAGCACGAGGGGCAGCTCCAATGCCACATTCCTGCTCTATCCCTTCCCATCCCACAGCTCCTTCTTGGCACCACCATCCTCATCCAGGCTTGATGTTTCCTCCCAGCCCGGCTCCGCAGCTCACGACGATGGCGCACGGTGGAATTTTGGGGGGAGGGACGCGCTGCACTCTTGGCACCTTCTCCCGCTGCCCTTTTCCCAGGAATGCGCGCATTTCCGCTGCCGGTTTGGCGGCTTGGCACATGGAGCAGTTTCTCCATGTGGAGCTGTGGATGTCGGCTTTGATCACCACTTCCAGGAAGCTCGGCAGGAGTTTGGCCTGGGGGGACTCCCCACAGCTTTGATTTTCCCCCCCAGGGTGCTTGGCATCCATGGATCTCGCTGCTGGAGCCGGGTGAGTGGGAGGATGCTCCAGGAGATGGGGCTGCAATACTGAACAGCTGCCAGGAAGATGCCATGTCCACAAAAGCTGGGAATTTTGGGGTCTGGATCCAAAGATACAGCCCTGAAAGCCTGGACAGGGTCATCCTCACTGGGACACCTGCAGAGAGATCAGTTCTGGCCGTGGTGCCACAGGTGTGAAGCTTGTTCCAAAGCCTTTACTCATCCAAAGCCTCTGGCACTCCATGCAGATTCCAGTCTCTCTCCATCCTGTGCAGAAGCTGTTGCTTGGGAGAGGAGCTGGAACCATCCCTGGATGCCTCTTGCAGGGGCTTTGCCTTCCCAACCTTGCTCCATGGCTTGCGGTGATGGCAGAGCCATCAGATGAGTCTGAATCCTGGGATGGGCACAGGGAAACAGGGAACTGGGGGAGAAATGGGTGGAGCTGCCCATGAGCCTGACGGTCTCGCTGTGCCGGGCTTGAGCAGTGCCTGTTCTGGAGGTGAGCGTGCACAGGGCCCCCTGCACCACAAAGCTACCAAGGCTGCCAGGATGCACAGAGACCCTGGAACGGACAGGGACACTGGGATGCACAGGAACACTGGGAGCCACTGGGCCACCAGGATGCACAGGGCCACCAAGATGCCCAGGGCCACCAGGATGCACAGGGCTACCAAGATGCCCAGGGATGTTGGGACGTGCAGATTCACTGGGATGCACAAGGCCACCAAGATGCCCAAGGCCACCAAGATGCACAGGATCACTGGGATGCCCAGGGCCACCAGGATGCAGAGGGCCACCATGATGGTCAGGGACACTTCTGGATGTCCCTGGAATGGGCTGTGCCACGGCTCCCACATTCACCATTCCTGCACATGCCGGAGCTGAGCCGAGTGCTGGATCCGCCGGCATTGGCAGCTCTTCCCTGCTTCAGGCACATCTTGCTGGATCTCCGGCTCACACACCGCTGGAGAGGACTAATCCCTCTTGGATCTCCGCGCCTCTCCTTGTGCCGGGGTCAGGTTTGAAGTGTTTCCTCACATCCACAAAGGCCGGCGCTAACTCGTGCTCCGGAGGCAGCTAATCCCGAGCCCGCAGGAGCGGCAGATGAAGGAGGACAGGCACGTGACAGCATCCCTGTCTCCCAAACATTCCCCATCTCCCACTCCAGGCTGGGCACTGTGAAGGGTGCGGGGGGTTCCCTGCTTGTTCGAGATCTGCCACGGAGACCCTTCCCCGGAATCCAGAACTCTCTCCACTGCCATGAGGAGGGTCCCTCTCCCCTGCCATGAGGACTCTGCCTGCCTCCAGAGCCGGCTCCCCCTGGAACAGGGACCCTCTTCCCTGGCTCCTGCTCAGGCAGCACCGCACAAATCCCACGCTGGAGAGCTGCGGCACTAAGGAGGCAGGTAATCCCCTCCTCGATAACGGCCTGGAAAAGTGGAATTATATCCCATCAAGTGGCATTGAATCCTGATGAAAGAGCCGCAGGGATGTTCCACCCCCTCCCCAGCCTCCGCAGCATCCCCTGCTCTGCCAGCATGTGGGAAGGGATTGGGACCTCGATCCCTCCGAGGAGGAGCATGGGGTCTCCGCCTCGTGGCCCCCCCCCTCACTGTGCCCTGGGGATGAGGCAGGACCAGCGAAGGGCCGGTGGGATTTGTGACACGGCCGCAGGGCCCCCGGGGCCTGGACCCTCAAGTCCCACCCAGCCGTCTCCACGTTCCCGCCTGGATCCGCGCTGGCAGCCGCGGAGATTTATGGAGAGCGGCGGGGAAGGAGGGCCAGCGGCGGCGTAAACAAGCGTCGCGTTTTCACCTTGTCACCCGCTCCCGGGCCTGTGTCCCGGTGCCACGCAGCTCCCCGCATCCCCCCTGGATCCACCCGCCCCCGAGCATCCCATGCCGCGCATCCCAACCGGCACAGGGACCCCCACACGGCGCCCCAGGGTTGGGGACGCTCCAGGAACTCCGAGCGGCTCCGAGTCTTTAATTAACCGAGTGCTAATTGCCTGGAAAACGAGTCATTTAAGTCATGCTGTGGGTGGAGCAGCCTGGGAGCCGGAATGGCTCCCCCCGCCCTGGGGACACGGCGTGATCCCACCGGGAAGGACCGGACACTCCCCGTGCACAGGAGCACCCCATGGAGCCCCCCAAGCAGGATCCCGCTGGAGAATCCCTCAGGATCATGGGGTGACGCCAGTTTTGGGGGTGTGGTGACACCTTGGCACCGGGAATTTGGCCCCGGGACCCGGCGCTCACTGATGTCCCTCTCCAGACGCTGCCACGGCCGCGGTGGCTTCCGCAGTGCCCACCCCTTCTCTCGCCTTCTCCTTTGATTCCCGTTCTCCAGATTAATTTGAGGATGAACTTGACCCCGCAAGGACCGAATGATCTGTTGGAACTCCGGGCTGAGCCAGAGGGATCACGGTGTTCCCGAGCTGGAGCAGGGAGCACCAAGAGAGGGGGCAAGGAGGGCTCATCCCAATTCCCAGCCCGCCCAGTAAGCCCTGGTGCCACTTGAACTGGTCGGAGTCCCACCCAAGGAGGGGTGCCCGGCGCTCTCCGGCCGTGCCTGCTGCTTCCCATTTCCCCGACAGCTTATCCAGCCGGGGTTTATAAATGTTGGAAATTAAGGGCTGGTCCCAAATTCCCTCCTAGGCAACAGTTGCTATGTGAGTTTTATACACAGGCTCCTCGTGATCCGGGAGCGATGGAGGAGCTGCCTTTGGATGGAGAGAGCGCGGGTGCTGCAGGGGGGACCTGTCCCCAGAACGACACCCACCTCATCCCCCCCTCATCTTCTCCTTAAGGAATTTCTATAAATCTCCTCTTCATGGTCACCATCCCCTCTCCTCCTGATTCCAGTGGGGATGTGGGAGCTGTGGGTGCCCGGGCACGTGCCAGGGGCGATTCCAGAGCCCCGATCCCCCCTCCCGGTCCACTCTGACTCACGCCGTCCTCGGAGCCGCCGGGAAATTTCGTTACAATAACAAGGCCTGCGGGCGAATTAATTATTAACATTTATTGTTTAATATTTATACTGCAGCACCACTCCCGGCGCTGCTCTGGCCTCGCCGCCTCCCGCCGCCAGCTGGGGCTCCCGCCACGGACAATCCCATCCCAGCGGGCACGGCGGGATGCGGAGCATCCACAGGGATGCTGTGGGGTGGGTCCTGCCTGGAGACAAAGCTGAGCCGGTTTGGGGTCCCGCTGGACCCCCCCGAGCCACCTCGGGTCCGTATTCTCATCCCACAGGGGTCATTCCACATGCTGGGAGCACGGACATGAGCAAAAGTGCTGGATGAGGTTGATGGGCCCTTCCCACACTTTTGGGGTCGTCGAGGTTCTCCCCACTGCCAGGCTGGGGAGGAGCAGGTCTGCACTGCTGTTTGGGATGAATCCATGTGGGATTGGCTCACAAAGCAGCAGCCTCGGCCTTTCCCGGCCGTGCCAGCGCTCCCAGGGTGCCAGCGGGGATTAAAGCTCCGACCTGAGCTCCCGGGAAGCGCTCGGGGCAGGATTCCCCCAGGACACACCCCGCTGGGAGCCCAGAAGCCGCGGAGGTGGCCACCATGGCGGGACACTGCACAAAGGGATTGGAGCCTGTTGGACCACATTCCCTGTGTTTTCCCTCCCTGGTCCCCCACGCACGCCGGGAACACCCCGGGATTTAGGTCTGACCCCCCTCTGTGCTCTGCTGTCCCCAGGGACCCCCTCCCGCGACGTCCTCCTGGTCTCAGCCATCATCACCGTCAGCCTTAGCGTCACCATCGTCCTCTGCGGGATCTGCCAGTGGTGCCAGCGGAAAATGGTGAGTGTCCGGCTTCCCTCCCACCTTCCCGGCATCCCGGCGTGGCCCCCGTGCCGCCGGGCCGGGGGCAATTCCCGCTTTCCAGGGCAGCAGCCGGGCGGAGGCAGCTCCCCGGAGCTGCCGGCTGCAGCTTTTATTTGGGCTTTTCCGGATGTGCTAATGAAATGTTTGGGCGAAACTGTTTGTGTGGCACAAAGGGAAGTTTCCAAATATATGGATATATATTGGTGACGAGCCGGAACGAGCTGGCCCCTGTCCTGCTGGGCACGCTCCTGCCTGGAAAAGCCCCGTGGGAAGGCGGCCAGCCCGTCCCTGGCAGCGCCGAGTGCCGTGAGCCATCCCTGCCGCCTGCTGTGCATCCCTGCTTCCCTCCCCATTCCCACCGGGGGCTTGGGACAGCGCTCCCTCCCGCCCCGCATCCTTCCTCCTCCTCCTGCTGCTCCTCCTCTCCCGGGAGCGGGACGTGCTCGGCCACGTTTCCTTCGCCATCGGAATCGAATCTGGGTCAAGTGCTGAGACGGCAGCGGCGCTTCCCGCGAGGGCGGTGCCCACCCCGAGCCGTGGGAAGGCAGCATTCCCTCGGGAAGGGGAGAGGGGGTCCGCATGGCCATGAGGCAGAGGGAGAGCGGTGGGTGGGAAGGGCCCTTCCAGGTGCCACCCAAGGGATGGGGAGAGCGAGCTGGTGGAGCAAAAAGCACTGGAAAGAAGGAGGCTGGAGCTGGCAGAGGAACAAACAAGTGGAAATTGGCCGGGAGGCGCATCCCAACCGGCCCTCGACAGCGCCCGGAGCTGGAGCGGCTGTGTGGGAATGACAGCCAAGCCCGGCGGGCCGGCCCCGGGCCGTGCCCACGCGGCCACCGCTGCCGTGTCCTCCCGAGCCCCGAGCTGCCGCAGGCGGGGACACGGATGAGAGCAGGGTCGGGGGGTGATTCCCTCCGGGATGGCCTGTGGGCCTCCAGGGAGGTCAGGCATCCCTGTGGCTCCTGGCAGGATTAGTCCATGGGCATCCCAGGAGGTTCAGGTGTTCTCCTATAGCTCCTGGCAGGATTAGCCCATGGGCATCCCAGGGTATCCAACATCCCTGCAATTCCTGGCAGGATTAGCCCATGGGCATCCAAGGGTATCCAACATCCCTGCAATTCCTGGCAGGATTAGCCCATGGGCATCCAAGGAGGTCCAGGTGTTCCCCTGTAGCTCCCAGCAGGATTAGCCCATGGGCATCCAAGGAGGTCCAGGTGTTCCCCTGTAGCTCCCAGCAGGATTAGCTCGTGGCTGCTCAAGGACACTGTGCTGAGGGCCCAGGTGGCCCAGCAAGCCAAGGAGAAGGCTCCATGTGGACAGGCTGGATGCAGGCCTGGCTCCTGAGATCCAGTGGGATGGAAGGGCTGGTTCTCCACCCCAACCTGCTCTGGCAGCTGCTCCCATCCCAGCTCATCCACACCTACATGGAGCATCCTCGCTCCCAATTGTTGGATAATTGGCATTAATTGGCTCCTGCCCACCTTGGCTTGGAGCAGCGCTCGGAACCTGCCGGAGTGCCCTGATTACCAGCCCCAGTTTGGAGCCAGTTCCAGCTTCATTATCCTATGGCAGCACTTCCCTGGCACTGGAAAAGGTGAACTCAATTAATTCAGGCCCAATTAGGCCTAAAATTATCCACTCCTTCCCAGTGAGGCCATGGAATGGGATGCTGGCGGCAGTGGCCGTGCTGTCCTTGGGGTGACGCTGGGCATGAATCCCCAAGGACCAAGAGATGGAGCCTTTGGGAATTTTCCTGCCTGGATGGGTGGGATGGAGCCGGGAGACCATAAAGGGAAGGGCAAAATTCAGGTCAAACTCTCCAAGTGGTGGCAGCTCCCATCCTCCACTGGGATACTCTGGAGGTCCTCTGCCACCCCCTGATCCCCCCTCCCCTCTTTTCCACAGGGAAAGCGTTACAAGACTTCCCTGGAGACTGTGGGAACCCCAGATTCCAGCCGAGGCCGCAGCGAAAAGAAAACCATCAAGTAGGTGCCAGGGTGGGGGGGGAAGAGGAAGGACAGAGGTGGCCGTCCTTTCTCCCAGTGGGAGAGGGGGCTCTGGGAGACTGGGAGAGTTGGTGGGTGCCTCCAGAATCCTTGTGCATCCCACTGAGCCGTGGGCACGATGGAGTCACAGGGACCTGGGCGTGGGTGTCCCCAAGGATGCTCCAGGCCTGGGTGTGTGGATTCTGAGCCCTACCCGGCAGGGCTGGAATGGCTCTGCATCCCACGGGCATTCCATGGAGGAAGGAGAGCGGAGCTGGGGCATCCCACGGCACTGGGTAGGGAGTGAAATGGAGGTTGGATGCTGAGGAGGGTCTCCTGGGCATCCCAGATCCAGCGCTGCTCCTCTGCACCCTCCGCAGGCCTCCAGGGAGGAGGGAGCTGGACCACCAGGAGGGAAATAGCTCCTGCCTGGAATAATCCTATGGAAACCTCTTCACATGGCTGGCTTGGGCGTTACTGGGGTGCAGGGGTACCTCGGGCACCTGGCCGGCTGCTCCCAGCCAACCGGGATGAGCTGGGAATGGAGGGGAAGGCGCATCCCACCTGATGTCATGGCACAGGCAGCTTTGCCAAACTCCAGCACATTCCATACAGCCGGAATCAACCCAGAGCTGCAGGTGGGCACTGGGGGCTTTTCCAGTCTCCCAGCACCAGCAGGGAGCTGCTGGGCCCCCCAGCCCCTGGCAAAGAGCTCCAGTGGCTTCCCAGAGCCAGGAGGTTCAGGTTCTGTGCTGGCAGCAGGCCTGTTCTGCAGGAAGGGATCGGCAAGGGAAGGGAATCCACAAGGAAAGGGATCCGAAAGGCAAAGGGTCTGAAAGGGAAAGGATCTGGAAGGGAAGAGGATCCAGCAGGGTCTCCAGCACACAGTAGTGCCATTGTTAACCAAGCACTTCCAGGACCCGGCTGCTGAGCAGGCGAAGGCACACGGACACACGTGCCGAGGACGCACGGACACACATTTGGGAATGCCGTGCTGGCACCACACTCGCTGACGCCTCCCTAACCCCCCACATCCTTCTCTCCTTCCCAGCTGGTGGAGCCGCCCGTTCTTGTCTCTCCACAGTTCTTCCCATCCGTCCATCCATCCATCCATCCATGCATCCATCCTTCTGTCCGTGTCCCTGTGTGTGTGTGTGTGTGTCTGTGTGTGTGTGTGTCGGTGTCCGAGGGGTGGGTGCCCCGTCTCTCTCCGCAGGATCCTGGCGTTCCGGGGGCGGAGGGCTGCTTTTCCTTCCCTCTCTCAGGAATTCAGCTTCTCTCTCTTGTATTTCCCTTTTCTTTCTCCCCCGGAATCCGGCCGCTGTAGCGATCTAGACAGAGACTTTTGGAATAACAATGACAACACAGTGCAGCAGAAATGGAGCTCCTACCCTCCCAAGGAGTTTATCCTAAACATTTCTCCTTACGCTCCGTACGGTGATCCGCGCCTTTCCCTCAAGTGAGTCTCTCCTTACCGGGTTTGCTCCGTGTAGTGAGTATATGGGCAGCACCCACTCGCCTTCCTCCTCCTCCTCCTCCTCCTTTCCCTCCGCCTTCTCCTCCTCCTCCTGCTCCCGGGCTCCCCGCACGCCACCCCATGGGCCGTCCCATGGAGACGAGCAACCCCTCCTTCCCGCATTCCCGGGGCCGGCCGGGATCTCCCTCCAGGACGGGGTTGCGCGTTGGGGGCACCCCCTCGGCGCCGGGACGGATCCCCCCGGGGACTGGGCTGCCGGCGAGCGGGACCCCCCTTCCCGACCCCTCTCCCTCCTCCGCCCTTTCTCTTGGATGTTTTGCCGAGGCCCCCGCGCACCCCGCGGCCAGGACCCTTTTATTTTGCAGTGCTGATGTCTCTCTTTCTCTCTCTGTCTGTCTGTCCGTCTCTTGTCCGTCTGCCCCCTCCGGCTCTGTCGCCCTCCCCTCATTCCCCGACGGCTCCCCACGTTTTCCACGTCCATCCGTGTGTCCGTCCGGCTCCCTTCGTGTCTGTCTGGGGGGGTCCGGCGGCCGGCCCGGCCCAGTGGCTCTCTGTTATCAGGGGCCAAGCTGACGGCGTCGGCCGCCGCCGGGCTGTCCGGGGACCGCGACGGCCGGCCCGGGGACAAGCAGCGGCTCGGCGAGGATGGAATGAGGAGCAGCGTGTCCGCCCACAGCGAGCCCGGAGCGGGAAAGGCGGCACGGGGCCGCTGGCACACGGTGCAGAGCCACTTGGCAGCAGGGAAGCTCAGCCTGTCCAAGTGAGTGAGCACGGCATGGTCCGGCACGGCACGGCCACGGCCACGGCCGGCGGGCCCGGGCGCCCGCTCCCCGCTGCGGATGCGCTTGGATGGGGGCCACCGACAGGTCCCCGGGGCCACCAACAGGTCCCTAGGACCGCCGTGCCGAGGGAGATGAGGCGTTTCCCGTTCTCCCAGCGGTGTTTTGGCTCAGGGGCAGCACAGGAGGCAGCCGGGCAGGAGCAGCACCTTTGGGTGCTGTCCCCAAGCGTATATCCAGAGCTGAAGGTGCCTCTGGGCAATCCCGGTGGGAAGCGGCTCAGCATTCCCAGCTCGGCTTCTCAGGGCAGGCAGCGCTACCTTGGTGGTGTCCCAAAGGCAGGAGGTGCTGTCCCGTGCTCCCATCCCTCAGGGATAATGACAATCATGACAATCAGGGACAGTGCGTGGCATCTTCCCTCCGTGCGCTCCCCTGATCCCTGGCACAGCCACCGGACCCGGCGCCGGCACCACCACCTGGTGCCGAGAAAAGTTGGGGAAAGCCAGGGACTGATCAGATTTAGGGAAAATTCGAGCTCTGGCAAGCTCTGCGGGGCTCCAGGCCGGGGTGGGGGTCTCGGCGAGACCTTTCACTGCTGGCAGCGCCGTAGCTCTGCCGGGGGGGTGACGGGGGTGTGCCAGCTGTGGGCTCCGTCCGGCGTTCCCGGTCTCTGCTCCGGTTCTCCGCGCTGGGATGTGGCAGCCGGGGTGTCCCGGCAGCAGCGCCGGCACGCCGGGAGAGCTCGGTGACACCGCCCATTCGGCGTGAGGCTGCTGCGCTCCCGTTGGGCGCTGGAAAGCAGGAGGGAGAGGCGAGGAAAAGCGGGAGCGGCGCATCCTTCAGCCGTCCCCAGACTTGGTGGAGAAACAAATCCCGCCGGGAATCCGGACAGACGGATGGGCTGGCGCAGGCGGCAAGGGCAGGTTTAAGGGGATATGGCGGAGCATCCCGTTCTCCAGCATCCCCTTGACGCAGCGCCGCCGGGATCGGGGCTGTCCCGGGGGTCCAGGCCGAGGGTCGGGC
This sequence comes from Drymodes brunneopygia, assembly GCA_013400955.1. NCBI lineage: Eukaryota > Metazoa > Chordata > Aves > Passeriformes > Petroicidae > Drymodes > Drymodes brunneopygia. The sequence continues at coordinate 71,009 of VZTZ01011546.1, read as the reverse complement.
TGTGCCGGTGCCAGGGATCCATCCGGGCACGGGCAGGGCGCGGTGCCGCCTGGCACGGCGCTGGAGGAGCTCGCGCCTCCAGCTGGCGCGGGGCCGACAGGAGCCCGATTTAGTTTCCTGTGACTGAGAGGTTGTAAATTGAACTAATTTAGGATTCGATAGGAAAACGAAAGGAGGTCGGCGTCGGCGCGGAGGGGGGTGGGGGGCGGCAGCGTCCGGGCAGTGCCTTCGGCCCCGTCCGTGGGGCTCCGTCCATCCCAGATCTCCGCTCCTCTCCACTCCCTTCCCTCCTCTTCTCTCTTTCTCCCACCTTTCGCTCTTTCTTCACCTCTTTTTTTTATTATTATTTTTTTATTTTTCGGAGCTGTCTATCCCTCCCCGCTCCCTCTCTGTCCCCGCTGCTGGCATTGCACAATGGCACAGCTTTGCCCTGCGGTCCCAGCCGGCAGCGCCGGGATTGGGACAGGGTCGGTGGCTGCTGCTCAAGGCCACTCCTCGGTGCCAGGCCGTGGTCACGGGGTGACTTTCCTCCCCTGATTTCATGGCCTCGAGCTTCCCAGGCTGCCGTGGGCAATCCGGCGCGGCTGCATGGGCTGTGCCACGCATGTGCTGCATGGCCAGCGCCGCTTCCTTGGGGCACCCCGCTTCTCTCCCCGCTCCGCCGCCCACGCCAAGCCCGTCCGCCCCGGGCCGGGCTGCTCCGCTCTCTGTGTCCCACCAGAGCTGCGTCCGTATCCCCCAATCCCATGATCTCACACCCCGGTTGGAGCCTGGCTTGGCCCTGGGGACGCCTCGCTCAAATGTCACCACCACGGGAGTTCGGCCCCCGCCGCGGCGCTGCGGGATCCCCCCCCTTCCCGCAGCGTCCAGCACTGAGGGGATGGGACGCCGAGCCCCCGCGGCGCCGCTGCTGCGTGCTGGGCTGGACTGGGAGGGACTGGGGCGCTGGGATGGGCTGGCTGGCAGCACGTGAGCGGGCGCCACGGGATTTGCCTCCACGCAGCAGCCTAATTATCCCGCAGAGCAGGTCGGCCGGCGTGCTGGGAAGGCGCTGGCGGAGCGGCAGCCGCGGGAGCGGGTGGGCATCCGGNAACCCCGGCAGCTGGGACCACGTGGTGGGGCAAATCCGCAACCGCGGCTTGGACATGAAGTCCTTCCTGTAAGTGTGCGTTCGCCATCACTGCCCTCTGCATTCTCCTCTACACCCCCCTCCATTCTTCTCTCCATCCCTTCCCCTCCTTGGCTCTCTCTGCTCCATCACTCTCCATCGCCCTCTCATCTGCTCTATCCTTCTGCTCCTTTGCTCTCTCCATTCCCTCTCCATCTCTCTCTGGTCTGCTCTATCCCTCTGCTCATCCCTCGTTATAACTCTCTCTCCATCCCTCTCTGCTCCTTTACTTGCCCCAGCGCGGCCGCTCATCCGTCACCCCCTGGGGACACGCTGCCCATGGCCGGCGGGAAGATCCATGTCCCCTCCGGCTCACAGGGGGCTCAGGGAAGGGGCTCACGCACTTCCCCAGTGTGCTTTGCCACATCCCCGGCCATCCCCTTCCATCCCCAGGGATGGGCCAGCCCATGGGGAGCCACCGGCGAGGTCCTCAGGGAGTGGCATCGTCCCAGGTTGTCAGGGTGCGGGTGGCAGAGTCCCCCGTGCCGGGGTGACCGTGAGTTGGCCCCGATGTCATTCCCAGCTGGAGGAGCCGTGGGATCTTTAATCCGCCTTAACCGCGTCTCCTCCACCGGTGCTGGATTTCCAGCATCAAACCCCGGGGACTAATCCGAGTCCCGTGTTGTCACCGTATCTCGGCACATGACATTGTCCCTCCTCTGCAGAGCTGGGCTCCCCCGCTCCATCCTCCCTTGGGTTCTCCAGCTCCTCCCTGGCCGCTGTTTGCCCCCTGGCACCCTGGAAAAAGGAATGCTGAGGTGCCAGCTTTGCTTTCCACAGGCTGCTGGCACTTGCAGGGGGACGCAGGACGGACCCTGCGCTTCCGTGAGTTGACACAGCAATTCCTGCGTCAGGATTAGATGAGACACAGAAATGTGGGTGCTCATCCAGCTCCTTCCCACTCTGGAGAGAGGGTTGGACCTTCCTCCAGGCACCCTGGGGTGCGCTGCCCTCTCCCGCCTAGAGGTTCCTCCCAGCTCCATTTCCCGGCTTCCCGCCGTGGAGCTGCGGCTCACCAGCCATCCCGAGGGTCACGTTCTCCCTGTTTACCCAGCGCCGGTGCTGGTTCCAGCCTGACTTGGCGGAGAGGGAGCAGCCACAGAGCCCAGACGTGCCGAGTCAGCGCCGCTTCCCAGCGGAGGAGCCGCTGTCATTTCCCACCGCCTCTTTCCCGATCCATCGATTTTCCTCTCGCTCTTCACCCTGTTCACCCTCCCCGGCGCCGCGGCGTAAATGCCGCTACGGACCCGGGCTTGACCCGGAGAGGGCAAAGAGCCTTGGCCATGGCACCGCCAATCCCTTCCTCCAAGGAATGATGCTGGCACCTCACTCCCGTCACATTCTCCCTCATTCCCAGCCCCTCCACGCATCTTTTCCCCCCTTCATCAGGATTTTGGCATCCTCCCTGCCCGGACCGGTGGAGGAGAGGGACGGCGGGGGTATCCACGAGTGCCGGGCTCGCCGGCGCCGGCGCCTTTCTCCCCACAGCCCTGTGCGCCCATCTCAGCTACCGTCACCCCGCAGGAGCCGGCGGGGACAGCCGGGGTCCTCTCGCCGCCGGGGGTCCGCGGGACGCCGCCGGCTCCTGTCGGTTCCCTGCCTGACGCTGTGTTCTCCTCTCTCTTTCTCTCTCTCTCCCGCTGCCGGCGGGGCCGCCCGGGCAGGGAAGGCCGGATGGTGGTGTTATCCCTGGTTTTGGGACTCTCAGAGCAAGATGACTTTGCCAATATTCCCGACCTGCAACCCGCTGGGACGCAGCCGAACCAGGCGAACGCTCAGGGGGACAAGAGGTATGAGCGAGGACGAGGCCAGTCCCGCAGGAGGAGGAGACCAGGGCCTCACCCAGGGTGGAGGAGGAGGAGGAGGAGGAGGCTGGCCTCGTGGAGCGCGAAGGTTGGAGCGGCACAGGGTGGCCCAGCGGGCACCGGGACGTCTGAGCTCTCCCCGGCACCGGCACCCGCGGTTCTGCCTCCGGAGCAGCGGCACCGAGAGGACCCCCATCCCTTCCTCCTCCCTCCTCCCTCCTTCCTCCCCCTCCTGCCCTTCCCGGCCCTGGCTGCATGCGGAGGGGGGTGTGGGGCGGGGGGACGCGCTCAGGGACAGGGGGACGCGGGGTGTACCCCCCAAATGATGCCGCATGGGCTGAGCCGCGTCCCATTCCGACACGCTGCTGCCACCTCCATCCCGGCGGGATGGGCAGCTCCCCTGGGGATCCGGGGACACCGCTGCGGTGGCAGGGGGGCAGAGCGAGCGCCACAGGCCGAGGGGGGCGGCGAACCCCCCCGT
>VZTZ01011546.1:51980-67539 GCA_013400955.1 Drymodes brunneopygia | reverse complement strand
CTCCTCCAGCACGGCACAGCCCCTCGTCTCCGGCTGCTCCCCGCATTCCCGGCGTGCCGCGGGCTCGGCAGCGCATCCAGCCCCGGCACCGGCGCCCGGCCTCGGCCACCGGCGCTGGCTGGCAGAGGCAGGAGGTCCGTGCGCCGCCGGGAGCGGGTGTTCATCCCCTCTGGAGCGGGGAGGAGGTGTGAAGCCGGCGGGCGCTGCCTCCCCGTGTGCTCGGCGTGCGGATGAACTGGCACCGTTCTCGCCCGCCGGCTATTTTTACCCTGCTCCGCTTGGTTTCGCTCCATCTTTTAGCACTTCCCTCCCCGGCGTCGCGCTGCGCAGCCGGTCCCCGCCGGGAGCACCGGCAGCCCGTGCCGGCCGCCGGCTGCCCCGTGCCGAGGGGACGGGGACGTGGGACACGGCGGGGGGGTGGCTGTGCCGCAAGACCCCGCTCCCCGCTTGCCGCAGCTCCCTGCTCCGAAGCCCCATCCCAGCACATGCATGGCATTCCCCACCTGCATCCCTCCCGCTCCTCGTTCCCTGAGCCCCGCAGGACGCGGCGGGATCGGCCGGCGGAGGAGAAGCGCTCCGGCAGCCTCGACTCACTCCCGCCCAGCGACGCTGCCGACCACCCGCTCTTCTTCCTCAAAGCATCTCCTCCATCCCTGTTTCGCAGCTCCTTCCTTCCTTCCAGCCTGTCCCCGGCGGCTCCAACCCGGCACCTCGGCGTGTCTCCTGTCCCGGCGACTCCGTCTGTCCGTCTATCCGCCCCGCTCCTCTCTCCCATTCCCTCCCGGCAGGCCGGCGCTGGACGACGCTATTCCTTCTTTCTTTTGCTCTCTCCCGCTCTCTCTCCCGCTGTCCGTGATCTCCGCCGGCATTCCCGGCCTCCACGGGCGCCTCCTCGCTCAGCGGCCCCGCCGCCGGCTCCTTCGCCTTCATTTTCCCTGGTTTTAACCTAATTTTGCCTCCCCAGCTGCCTCGGCCTCTCCGGTCCTTCCCAGGTGCCATCCCGTGTGTGCGTGTGGGTGTCCCCATTGCCTCCACCATGTCCCCCCCCGTGTGTTTGCGTGTGCTTGGCGTGGTGGCGCGTGTCCGTGGCATGTTGTGGCTTCTTGTGTGTCCCTGCGCCTCTCGGTCCGTCTGGTGGTTTGTCACCGTGTTCCAGCTCAGACAGGAGCCGTGGCGGAGGGGGTGGGAGCATCCCGGGCTGCCTGTCCCCTCCACCACGTGCCTGTGTCCCGTTGTCCCCGTGCCTCGTGACAGCGTGGCCTCGGCGCATTCCCGCCCGTCTCCATCGCTGCTCTGTCCGTCTGCCTCCCGCCGCTCCCGGCTGCCCGCCCTGCCCGGCACCGTGTCCGGGAGCCACCGTTTGTGGGGACAGCCAGGACAGTGATCCCAGGGGTGCCTCAGCTGCAGGAAGGGGGAGTGCAGGGGGCAGCGAGCCCACGTGGAGCACCCGTGGGTGCCCAGCGCCCACCGGGATAAGGGGCTGTGGTTTGTGAGGAGCAGCCAGAGCTGTGGGTGCTGTGGGGACGGGGCTGTCCCTGCCATCGCTGTGGGACGTGGACAGGGGGATCTGCTGCGGTGCCCTGAAGGTGCCAGGCCACCAGCTGACTCCGGGACCGGGGCCGGGATGCTGGTGGGCTGCGGCCACTGCGTGTCCCGGCAGCACCCGTCGGGCGCTGGCACAGCCCGGGCTCAGCATCCACTAGGAGAGGGTGCCCGGGAAGCCCCTCGCTGTCTCGCCCTCGGCTCCCGGCCCCTCTCCTCCAAGGCCTCTCTTCCCGCAGGTTGCCAGCGGGTGGGAAGGCTGGGAATGCGGCACCGGCGCCGGGGCAGCCGCCGCACGATGAGTCCGACCGCAAGACGGAGCCGCACTCCTCCGTCTCCGACCTGGTCAACTCCTTGACCAGCGAGATGCTCATGGTGGGTGGGTGGGGTGCGCCGGGTTCGGGGGTTTCCACGGTCGGTATCCCACACTCCCAGCTCTTCCCTGCACCATCCACAAGGGCTCTGGCACGTCCCTACCCCCGCTGTGCCAAGTCCCCGTCGGCCGAGCCGACGCACCACAAACGGACGTGTCCCCCGGGCTGGCACAAGGGAGCGAGCGATGCCGGACACGTGAGGGATGCGCTGTCAGGAGGAATTTGGCTAATTGGAGCTCCCGTTCCGCGGGACGAGTGGCGCCGAGCCAGGAGCCATCGGAAGGAAGCGGTGGGGGCAGCAGGAAGCCGGGGAGAGGCTGATGTCCCCTGACAGCTGGCGGGACTGGGGTCGGGGGGACGGAGATCGGGTCCCTGCCAGCCCCCGGCGCTGCGCTCACCCCCCTCCTCGTCCCCCCTCCCGCAGCTCTCTCCGGGCTCCGAGGATGACGAGGGCCACGAAGGCGTCAGCCGGGAGAACCTGGGCCGCATCCAGTTCAGCGTCGGCTACAACTTCCAGGAGTCCACCCTGACCGTGAAGATCATGAAGGCGCAGGAGCTGCCAGCCAAGGACTTCAGTGGCACCAGCGACCCCTTCGTCAAGATCTACCTGCTCCCAGACAAGAAGCACAAGCTGGAGACCAAGGTCAAGAGGAAGAACCTCAACCCGCACTGGAATGAGACCTTCCTCTTCGAAGGTATGGATTGGGATGGGCTGGAGTGGATCAGGGTGGGAGCAGAGCCTCCTGGGACCCTACTGGGGTTCAGCTCAGCTCAAGCCACCAACGTGGTGGCTGTTGGTGGTGCCATGGGTTGGCCAAGCCACCGAGGCCAGGCTGGATGTGCATCCCATAAAGGGGATGTGGGGGAAGGCTGGGAAGGCTCTGTACCCCCATGGGTGGGTGCAGATGTAGGAATTAACCTGGCAGCATCTCCTCATGCCATGGGCTGCTCCCCGTCCTCTGCCTGGTGCCAGGGTCTTGCCACCAGGACAGGAAAGGTGGAGCAGTCCTGGAGCTGCTTCTCATCTCCTCTGGCTTTTCCATCTCTGGCACAGGGTTCCCCTACGAGAAGGTGGTGCAGCGGGTGCTGTACCTCCAGGTCCTGGACTATGACCGCTTCAGCCGCAACGATCCCATCGGAGAGGTGTCCATCCCGCTCAACAAGGTGGACCTGACCCAGATGCAGACCTTCTGGAAGGACCTGAAGCCCTGCAGTGATGGCAGTGTAAGGCCCTGGACCCCTCCCATCGCCCTGGGGAGGGGAGGTGACCCCCTGCCCCTGTGGTGTCCCAACTGGAGCACCCCCCATCCCAACAGGGCCATTTTCTGCTTCAACATCTGACAGAGATTTTTCTCTTCCCAAGTTTTATACTAAGCAGCCCAAAGTCTCATTCTGGGTCAAACCAAACTGTTTCAGGTAGAACTAAAATGAAAGTTTTCTCCTTCTCCTGCCTCCAGCAAGACCAGAACATGTCCCACAGGGGGTGGCCCCGTTTCCTCCTGCCCTGATTTTCCGTGCTTTCCCAAACCCCACCCTTGGGCTGCTCCGGGTGAGGGGTCCCACGCTAGCACCCCGTTCCCACAGAGGAGCTCTGGGGGGCGTGGGTGTCCTCAGAGAACGCATGTGTCCTGCAGGGAAGCCGCGGGGAGCTGCTGCTGTCGCTGTGCTACAACCCCTCGGCCAATTCCATCGTGGTGAACATCATCAAGGCACGGAACCTCAAAGCCATGGACATCGGGGGCACCTCAGGTACCGTGCCGGCTCCCCCCGATCCCAGGCAGCATTCCCTGGCTCCCACCCGCGGCTGAGAGCGGCTCTTCTCCCGCCAGATCCCTACGTGAAGGTGTGGCTGATGTACAAGGACAAGCGGGTGGAGAAGAAGAAGACGGTGGTGATGAAGCGGTGCCTGAACCCCGTCTTCAACGAGTCCTTCGCCTTCGACATCCCCACGGAGCGGCTGCGTGAGACCACCATCGTCATCACCGTCATGGACAAGGACAGGCTGAGCCGCAATGACGTCATCGGCAAGGTGAGTGACACGCCCAAGGGACACCCAGGTGGGAACTGGGGACAGCCAGGTCGGGGGCTGCCAGCGTCCGGTGCCATCTCCAGTGGGGAGCGCGGTGGGGACCCCCCGTGCTGGGTGTCACGGCCACAGAGTGCCGGAGTTTTCCCAGAAAAGCAGGGATAGGGCATGGGGAGCCACGCCCGGATGGATCCCACCCACCCTGGGATCGCTCCCGGGGACAGGAGCGGCGGAATTATCCATGAAATCACCCAGCTCATCGTTAGCAGAGCGATAACAAACGATGAGCGCCGTAATCTCCGCCCGTGATCCCCAAAGGCCGCGCTGGGGTCGGGAAAACGCAGCAGTTGGGATAAATCCATTAAACAAATCCCCGGATCAGCGCCGCGGGCTGCCGGGCGGAGGTGGCGGCATCCTCGGTGTGAGCACATCCAAGAGCCCGATTCCAGGGATGGACGGGCAGTGTCCGTGATATCCCACTCTCTCTTAAAACCCCGCCGTGGCCCGAGGCCCGCTAATCACTTTTGATCGCATAATTAGCAGCGAACTCTGCTCCATCCCGGCTCTCCGGCGATGATCCGCGGAGCCGGAGCGGTGGCACCGGCTCCCCGAGGTGGCAGCAGCAGCAGCGAGAGCTGGCACACGCGCTTTTCCGCGGCGCCATATGGAAAATCGAGGGATAAAAATAGCCCGGCTCCGCGCCGAGCCCGGAAAAACGGGGCTGGAGCATTTGGGGGTGAAAGCGCCAAGCGCTGGGCAGCGGGACGGGTACGGAGCGGCCGTGGTGGCTCCAGGGATGCCTTTCCCGCAGATTTACCTGTCCTGGAAGAGCGGTCCCGGCGAGGTGAAGCACTGGAAGGACATGATCGCCCGCCCGCGGCAGGCGGTGGCACAGTGGCACCAGCTGAAGGCCTGAGCGCCCCCGGACCGCGGGCTCGGGGTCCCCCTTTCCCAGCTCCCGGCCAGGGACCGGCGGGACAGCGGCCTGGCTCGCGGGGACCCTGCGGGAGGAGGGGGACGGAGCCCCCCGACCCCCCGGGTTCGCCTCTCCCTGGGGTGTGGAGGGTGCGGAGCCGCCCCAGCCGCGGCCGAGGAGGTGCCAGAAGCTTTGTCCCCTCATCCCTATTCCCACCACCGGGCAGGACTTCTGCGAGTGCTTCCAGCCCCACTCCCGGAGCCCCTCGGCCCCTCCCCGGCCTCACGCCCCCTTCCCCCTCATTTCAGGGGGTCAGGCTGCGGGTGGACCCCCCCTCCTTCCCCTNGGGGGACACCGAGGGGAGGGGACAGCCCCTTCCCCTGGGATCGGAAGCCATGACACAGTTCCTTATCCAAAGCGGGCTCCTTCGTGCACTGCCTTCAGCCGGGTTCGATGCTTTACCTCCGTCTCGGGGCTCGGCGGGAGCGGGGGGGTCCCTGAGCCGCCCTGGGGACCCCCGGTCCTGCCCTCCCTCCCCACCCCGCGCTGCAAGGGGGCCCTCGGGGGAATGCGGAGCTCCACAGGGTCCCCTTCCAACCGGGCTGATCCGAGCGCCGGGGCTGCTCCGGGAGCCCCGTGCCCCCCCCTGGGGACAAAGGGTGGAGCGAGCGCTGTTGTCCCCATCGCGGGCAGGTGACATTCCCTGGGCTGGTGGCATTCCTTGGGACAGCCAGCCTGGCAGGATCAGTGCCAGCAGCAGCATCCCCACGGAGCCCCGGGATGCACATGCCGGACCCCTTCCCACTCCCCGGGACCCCAAAACCAGGGACAGACCCACCTGGGAGCCCTACAGAGGTGACAACAGGGTCGGTGGTGGCTCTCTGTGGCAGACGCCAGATCATCCTCAGTCTTCCTGCTCCCCCCGTGGCACCCTTGGCTCTCAGCAGCTCCCGCAGCCCCAATTTAGACGTTTTTGGACAATCTGGAGAGAAGTCATAATACTGCTATTACAGTAATAACAACGCTTTTAGGGACATTTGTATTTTTGTCATATTCTCTCTTTTTTTAACATAAAAGAAGAGACTTACATGCCTGGGGAAGGGGTGGCAGGGCCAGGGCTGTGCCAAGCCGGGTGCCCCCCATGGCCCCTCGGGCACTCCGCTTTTCCAGGCTGGATTCCTCGTCCGCGGTCGGGCTCCCCCTGGGGTTTGTGTGTTCATTTTTAACTCTAGAGCTCGTAGCCGTGATCTTGTTCAGGTTCTCTCTTCTTCATGTGACGGTAACATCCAACTGGTGTGTAAAAATACAGAAAAACAGGACAAAAAAAAAAAAAAACAAAAAAAAAAAAAAAAAAAAAAAAGACAAAAAAAGGTAAAAAAAATCTAATAAAGAGCCCGGCCCGGCCTGGCTGAGGAGCGGCTGGAGCGGGGGGTGCCCAGCTGGCGATGCCAAGGATGGGGCACGCGGGTCAGGGCGTCTCCTTTGCAGAATCCTATTTTTGGGGAGCAGGGCCCCTCGTTTTCTGGAGGCAGCCCCTGCTCTCAGTAATAAAGGACAGTCAGAAACTGCCAGTGTGAGTCCTCTCTGGGATCGGGGGAATGCAAGGGGTGGATCTGGGGGTGGGAATGGGGGCACCACACCTGGGTGGGCACCACAGCTGGGTGGGCATCCCCCCAACACTGAGCATCCCCCCCCCAGCTCCAAGCATCCCCTTCCCTGAATTATCCCTTCCAACCCTGAGCATTCCCATAGTATTATCCCCTCCATCACTGAGAATATCCCCAAAACTGTGGGATCCTGCTGGCATTGGGATCCCCATGGGGGATTTAGGGACAAGAGAGACCCCCACAACCTGCTTGGAGCCAGGTGAGGTCCCGTCCCATCCCATCCCATCCCGTCCCATCCCATCCCATCCCATCCCATCCCATTCCAGGCCAAGTTCCTTGGGATGGGATGTGCTGGATAAGGAGTGGAATGTGGCTCCAAAAGGAAGGGGAGCAGGAAACCATATCCCATGTCCACGTGCCATTGCAAAGGCTCTGGTGGCTGTTAAATAATTCACGGAATGCTGGTCTTGAATAAATAAATGAAACTCCAAACGCAGGGATGGCAGAGGGGCCATCCATGTCCTCCCTGCACAGGATAAAATCCCGCTGGATCCACCCTTCAGGCCCTGGGATGCAGTGTTGGAGGTGGCAGCAGGGGACAAGGCTGTCCCCTCACTACCTGCACCCCAGTGGAGGGGAGGTGGCTGCTGCCACCCCCACCCTGGCTCCAGCTGAGCCAAACCTGGGAATTTTGGCACTCCCAAGCTGCCGACGGCATCACTGCAACCCATCGTGGCTCTGCCTGGGCTCTTACACCGACGCCTTTCATCCTCCCAAATCTTTGAAAGCGCAGTGGTCCCGGCGCTCCTGTTGCACGGATCCGCAGCCATTCCCGATCCCGGTGCTTTGTGCTGGCAGGCGGCGGGAGCAGATGGAAATAGCAGCGTGATCCCAGCTGCGGCGGGGCCACAAACCGGCGCACGCGGGGCCGGGAGAGGAGGCAGGGATATATATATAGGGACAGACGTAGGGATGATGCACTGCCGGGAGCGGGGACTCGCCGGTGCCAGCGGCCCCAAAATACTCGAGCGGAGCCGGAATCTGTCAGATTCCCGCTGAGTGTGGCAGCTCCCGGTCCTGGTGTCACCACTGTCGTCACCGGTGCCCGGATCCCGACCCAGCTCCTTGGGAAAAGGCTGCAGAGAGGGAGGACCCCCCCCTACCCCAGGTGTCAGAGCTCCTGGATCTGATCCTGGCCATGGGGACAGGCTGGTGGCATCCAGAGGCACCGGCATCCCAATTCCTGCTGAATGGATGGGCTTGCAGGGATCTGCATGGAGCTGCTGGCATCAGGTCTTGCCTACAGCAGGGGCTTGGAATGCTGGGGGTCTCTGCCAGGGTCAGCACCCTCAGGATCAGGGATAATTCCTTGGTAATTAGCGGCAGTGTCTTCCCAGATAATGCAGCAGCAGCCCGGATCGATTGCGTGAAGGGCTGGGACACACCCAAGAATTCCAGGAGTGTGATCCTGGGATGTCGTGGGATCCTGGGATGCTCTGCCCCACAGTGAAGGATACCTGGGTGGGAAAAGGGATGGACAGCCTGTACCTATTGGGAAGACCTGACTCCAAGCTCCTGCTAAGCCCCAAATCCCTGAAATTACCCTGGAGGAGCTGGCACCAGCAGCTCCTGCGCATCCCGCAGCTGAGGAAGCTTCACGTGTCCAAAATAGCCGTGGTTCCTGCTGTGGAATGGGAAGTGGAGGGAAAAGCTGGCAGCATCCGCCCTGCCAGTGCCGAAGCGGATGTGGCAGGAGCTCTGGCTGCCTCCCAGCCCCAACCCCAAATCCACGGCCATTAAAGGCGGATGCGTGGTTTGAAACCTCCAGCGAGCTGCAGACCTCGGATGCCTGAGCTTCCCCACACGCCGGCTCACTTCAGACAGGAGCAGAGGGAATTTGGATTCCTGGGATGTCCAAAATAAGAGGAGCTGGTGGGCGCACACCAGGATGTGTTGCTGGGTTTTAGGGGATCCCAAATAAACCTTTCCCTGAGGCTGGTCCCCGTCACTTTTCTCTCACACCAAATTCCTTGGATTTGTGCTTTTTATTGCCTGAGTTTTGTTCAAGAGGCACTCGGAGAGAGGAAGAGGAAGGATAAGATGTCAGCCCTGGATCTGGTGCCCATCTGGGGACAGACAGTGCCAGGGATGAGCCTCCTCTTCCCACAAAGACAAAACCCTTTCCAGGTGGGAGACAGGCAGTTCTTAGACCCAGGTGGAATTTCCATTGGCTCCTTCCCAAACCTGACGGCCAGGAGGAGCCTGGTGGGAAATTCTCTTCCCCAGCCCAATTCCAGCAGCAAGACAGGGGTCTCAGGGTCTGTGCCTTTGTTCCCAAACCTCGGAGCACTTCAGGATGACAGGATCCATGGAATGGATGCAACCAGCATTGCTTTTTCCTGTGCTGCCCACAGGGACAGGAGTAAAGGATTTTCGGAGGTGGAGGAGTGGAAATGTCCCTGTGCTCGTGGGGTGGCAGTGTGGGACCACCCCTCAGGGCAGGGGGCTGTATCCCAATCCAAGGCACCCTGTAGACGGGAGGATGCTCTCAGGTGGGATAACCATTGGGACCCACGAGCCCTGCAGAGTCAGGACACAACTCTGCAGTCCCAACGGGATAAGACTGATCCTCAGACCGTCGGTTTTCCTTTGTGGAGTCTGTGAGACTCCTCCTTCCCCAGCCCTAGGTGGGAATTCCTTGGGAGGCAGGCGGAGGCTCTGCATCCCTTCAGGGGAACAGTGGCTCACGTTTCCTCAGGAGATCCTGTCAGGGCTGCAAATTCCCCCTCCCCATCCTCCGGCCCATCCTCAGGGGATACCGGGGCGGCCTCAGTGCCTTCCTCCTCCTCCTCCTGCTGCTGCAGGCTCTGCAGCCGCTCCTGCCGCGCTTCCATGTATTCCTGCGCCCCGTCCCCCACCAGCTGCACCTCATCCCCGACACTGGGCGGCTGCCGGACGGGATTGTGGTCGTAGGACAGGAGGCGCAGGGAAGCCAGGCCGGTGAGATCCGGGAAGGAGGCGATGCGGTTGCGATCCAGGTCGAGCACACGAATGTGATCCATGCGCAGCAGCACGGGAGGGAACTCCTGGAAGCGGTTCCCATAGAGCCAGAGCCCCCGCAGGCCGGCCATGCGGGGCAGCGCCGCGGGCAGCCGGGACAGCCGGTTGTCCCCCAGCTGGAGGCTGCGCAGCTCCGGCAGCTGCAGGAGGGCGCGGGGGAAGTGTGCCAGGAAGTTCCCCTCGATCCAGAGGCAGCGCAGGCTCTGGAGCTGGGCGAAGGAAGGCGGTAGCCCCTGTAGCCCGTTGCGACCCAGGTACAGGTGTGCCAGGTGGGGCAGGTCGCACACGGCCTCGGGCACCTCCATCAGCTCGTTGCCGTCCAGGGCGAGGGTCCGTAGGTCCTGCAGCTCCGCCAGCTCGTCCGGGACCTCGCGCAGCCCCGCGTCGCTCAGGTAGAGCTTCCGCAGTCCCTGTTGAGCCCACAGCTCTGCCGGGACCTGCCGGCCCCGCACCTCCAGCCGCTGCTCGACGCCGTCGGGGCCTTCAGCGGCCGCCACCCGGGCCCCGCGCCCCGCGGAGCCGCCGCTGCCCATCGCGCACCGGGACCGGCACCGGGACCGGCACCGGGACCCGGTGGGGCGGGCCGGGCGACGCCGTGGCCATGGCAACGCGCTGCGGCCAATGGGAGCCCGCGCCACCTGGGCGGAGGCCACGCCCTTGTCCCATTCAGCCCCGNAGACAAAACCCTTTCCAGGTGGGAGACAGGCAGTTCTTAGACCCAGGTGGAATTTCCATTGGCTCCTTCCCAAACCTGACGGCCAGGAGGAGCCTGGTGGGAAATTCTCTTCCCCAGCCCAATTCCAGCAGCAAGACAGGGGTCTCAGGGTCTGTGCCTTTGTTCCCAAACCTCGGAGCACTTCAGGATGACAGGATCCATGGAATGGATGCAACCAGCATTGCTTTTTCCTGTGCTGCCCACAGGGACAGGAGTAAAGGATTTTCGGAGGTGGAGGAGTGGAAATGTCCCTGTGCTCGTGGGGTGGCAGTGTGGGACCACCCCTCAGGGCAGGGGGCTGTATCCCAATCCAAGGCACCCTGTAGACGGGAGGATGCTCTCAGGTGGGATAACCATTGGGACCCACGAGCCCTGCAGAGTCAGGACACAACTCTGCAGTCCCAACGGGATAAGACTGATCCTCAGACCGTCGGTTTTCCTTTGTGGAGTCTGTGAGACTCCTCCTTCCCCAGCCCTAGGTGGGAATTCCTTGGGAGGCAGGCGGAGGCTCTGCATCCCTTCAGGGGAACAGTGGCTCACGTTTCCTCAGGAGATCCTGTCAGGGCTGCAAATTCCCCCTCCCCATCCTCCGGCCCATCCTCAGGGGATACCGGGGCGGCCTCAGTGCCTTCCTCCTCCTCCTCCTGCTGCTGCAGGCTCTGCAGCCGCTCCTGCCGCGCTTCCATGTATTCCTGCGCCCCGTCCCCCACCAGCTGCACCTCATCCCCGACACTGGGCGGCTGCCGGACGGGATTGTGGTCGTAGGACAGGAGGCGCAGGGAAGCCAGGCCGGTGAGATCCGGGAAGGAGGCGATGCGGTTGCGATCCAGGTCGAGCACACGAATGTGATCCATGCGCAGCAGCACGGGAGGGAACTCCTGGAAGCGGTTCCCATAGAGCCAGAGCCCCCGCAGGCCGGCCATGCGGGGCAGCGCCGCGGGCAGCCGGGACAGCCGGTTGTCCCCCAGCTGGAGGCTGCGCAGCTCCGGCAGCTGCAGGAGGGCGCGGGGGAAGTGTGCCAGGAAGTTCCCCTCGATCCAGAGGCAGCGCAGGCTCTGGAGCTGGGCGAAGGAAGGCGGTAGCCCCTGTAGCCCGTTGCGACCCAGGTACAGGTGTGCCAGGTGGGGCAGGTCGCACACGGCCTCGGGCACCTCCATCAGCTCGTTGCCGTCCAGGGCGAGGGTCCGTAGGTCCTGCAGCTCCGCCAGCTCGTCCGGGACCTCGCGCAGCCCCGCGTCGCTCAGGTAGAGCTTCCGCAGTCCCTGTTGAGCCCACAGCTCTGCCGGGACCTGCCGGCCCCGCACCTCCAGCCGCTGCTCGACGCCGTCGGGGCCTTCAGCGGCCGCCACCCNCCAGCCCTCCCAGCCCCTTTTCCAGCAGCCTAGCATCAGCGTCATCACCCTGAACTGGGTGTGGGATCCCTAAACTGGCGGGAGGGGCTCCCTGAGCTCTGTGTGGATGCTTAAACTGGGTGGGGAGTCCCTCTGTGATCCCCTACATCCCCTGGGACCCTGCAGGAAGCCACTCCTTACGGCACAGACCCCCTTCCCCATGGCCAGGGAAGACATGGATGGAGCCTCTCCAAGTGCCCCCCGTGCCATGTCTGCCCACCCTGAGGGGTCCTTCCTCCTCCTCCTCCTCCTCCTCCTTCCCATCACAGCCCTGCCTGGATTTTCCTGCCGCAAATCAGCTGTGTCATCCCAAAGCCGGCTCGGAAAGCTGGAAAGCCAGGCTCGTACAGCCCTCCAGCGGCAGCTGGCCAGGTGACACCCCCCAACCTCCCAAAACCCTCCTGCCAGCCTTTGGGATGCAGGAAACCCCCAAAATGAGGGGGCAATCCAATGCCATTGCACAGGGTCTTTATTTCTCCCACGGGGATTTGGGAAAAGCTGAGGATGGGATTCTCGGGATGCAGCAGCACCTTTTTGGGGGGTGTCACATCAGGGGTTCATCGATGTTCATGAACCCACAGGCTGGTGGGGTGGTTGTTGGTGCTGAAGCCGCTGGCTCTTGGGATCTGGATGCCCTCCACAGGTCTCGGTGCCCAGGTGATTGGAGCACGGGCCCACCAGCCTGGAAAATCCAGGAGGGATTGGTGAGGGGGGGTGCCCACTCCTCCTGGGGGCTGCAATCCCCCCAAAACTCACCTGGTGCCACGGGGGCCAGTGGTGAGAGCTCGGTCAGGTACTTGCTGTGGATAGTGCTGTATGACAGTGGCTCCTGAGAGATGCAGAGGGTTGGGGGTGTGGTCCTTTGGGAAAAGGGATGGGGACAGGGGACACGGCTGCACCCACCGTGGCAGTGACTCCCTTGGGTCCCACTTGGAGCTCCGGGGGGGCGAAGGGGGCAGGGTGGCCCATGGCAGGCTGGGGCTGTGCAGGGACACAGGGATGAGATCCTGCTCGTTCCCATGCCCAGGCAGCTCCCACTGCCTCACACTGGGAGCACTGGGACACAGTGTCCCCTGCCCTTGCCACCCTCTCCCTTTGCTTACATTGCTGCATATGGCGGGAGAGGACGCCACGCGACCATCACTGATGTCAAGCTGTGGGAGAGGAGAAGTGTCCCCTGGGGTGCTGAGGGCTGGGGGGGACAGAGGACAGGGTGGGGACGGGGCTCACTTGCTGCTCTGGCAGGGTGAGGTCACTCCTCGGGGCAGTCTCAGTGGAGTCTGACAGCTCTGTCGTCCACTGGGGGGCATCTGTGGGGAGTAGATGGAGCAAGGGTGTCTCCTGAGTCCCCAGGCCTGGCATTACCTGGACACATTTGTCCCACTGTGTTTGGGGGGGTTGGGAGGGGGTCTCCAACACTCCCAAAACCTCCTGAGGTCTGACTCAGCTCCAGGAACACTGACATCCCAAAATCTCTAGAGCTGGATATGGCACCAGGATCACCAACAACCCTAAAACCTTCCCCATGACAGAGATGGACCTGGAACCCCCAGTACCCCAAATCCTCCTGGGGTTGGAGGTTTCCTGGGAATCCTAACACCCCAAAACCCTCATAAGGACAGAGCTTTCCCTGGGATCCCCAAGACCCCAGAATCTCCCGAGAACGGCGCTTTCCCTGTGATCCCAACACCCTAAAAGCCTCCTGAGGATGGAGCTGTTCCTGAGATGCCAAGACCCCTAAACCATACCTGGCTGGGCAGGGTTGGCACAGCGCCTCCAGGTGTGGTGTTCCCTGGACGCTTTTGGGACTGTCACCTCCCCGTAACGGAGGCGGGACAGGGAGAAGCTGGCAGGACATCGACACTCCGGCACATCCACACACTCAGGCAACATCCTTTGGTACTCAGGGTGTCCGTAGAGCTTGAAGTCCTCGGCGGTGGTGGACACGTCGGTGTCCTGCCTGTGGCAGGAATGGCTGTGATGGAGAGATCCCAAAAGATGCCCCCCAAGCTGCTGGGGCAGGGACCTACCGCTCCACGTGCGGGAAGACCAGGGACGACACCTCCGCGTAGTTGTTGGTGACGTATCCCGAGCCGGTGTGGACGCCGAGCAGGGGGTGCATGTCCCTGTCACAGCGGGGCTCAACCCCCAAAATGCGCCTCCCCTCGAACTTTTGGGGTGTCCCCGTGGGCCTCCTGCCAAAGGCCGCCTCGTAGGTGGTGATATAAAAGCCCATGAGCTCGGAGGGAGGGCCCCTCACGATGGGGAACCCTGTCCCCAATCCCACGGCGGGCGAGTCCTGCGGCAGGGACGGCATCCTGGCTCTGGGAATGGGCCCCTGGCACTGGGAATGGCCCGAAGTGCGACCCTACGCCATGGCTGGAGGTGCGGGGCTTTTCCAGCAGGCTCGGAGAGCTGTGGAATGTGCCCGTGGAATGCGACTCTGTCTCCTGGTAACCGCAACAATGGGGACCTCCTGGGAGGCTGTCGCTGGAGGGCACCGGGGATGTCCCGCTCCAGGGTTCACCTCCTGGGGGTCCGGGGAAAAGGGACAGGAGGGAATTGGGAATATCAGTGAGGTGGAATATGCCAGATCCAATTGGGAATGTCCCCGAGGGCCCGACCCCCGATGTCACAACGCAAGAGAGGGGCAGGGCCAGCAGCCATGCAGGGCCGGTATCCACGGCTTTATTCAGCATTCCACCAGTGTCCAGGTGCGAGGAAAACCACGGGGAAGGTCCCTCAGCGTGGTGGCTCAAACAGATATTCCAGGTCCGGCTGCCGGAGCCTCTGCTCCCTGTTCCTGTTTTTGGCAAATTCCCTCAGCATGGCCATCACGTCGGTGTCCAATTCCGCGGGCGTCGGCTTTGCTTCTGAGGGGAAAACAGGGAAAAATCAGCTCGGTGCTGTCCCAAAGTGCCAGCCCGGTGTCCCAGGGCGTGGCCACACGTACCAGTGGCCCAGTAATAAATGTCCCAGTCGTTACTGGGCTCGTTGATGAGGCGGTCGTAGTGGTTCAGCTGCTCCTCGCTCATGCTTGCCAGGTTCTCCTTGGCAAAGAGGCTGGAGAGAGATGGATGAGGATGAAAGGGAGATGAAGGAAGAGCTGGAATATAAAAGTCCCTTCCACCCCACACCGTTCTGGCATTTCATGTGCTGGTTCACATGAGATATTGGGAAGAAATTCTTTCCTGAGAGGCCTTGGAATGGATTTCCCAGAGAAGCTGTGGCTGCCCCATCCCTGGAAGTGTTCCAGGCCAGGTTGGATAGGGCTCAGAGCAACCTGGGATAGTGGAAGGTGTCCTTAGGGTCCTTTCCCACCCAAACCACTCCAGAATCCCACCAGTCTATGACTCTAATCTCTCCCTCAATCCCAAAATCCAACCAGCCTTGCATTCACATGTCCCAGGACTTCCATACATCCTTCCCAAAGGATTGTGACTCACTGGGCTCTCAGAGCTCTCCTCTGTCACTGGTCCTGGACCAGCAAGATCTTGGAGCAATTTATCCCAAGGATTTTTGCACTACGTCCACAAACACTCCCCTGTTAATTAAAGCACGTGCAGCACGCGGAGCCGAGCCCACCTGAGCAGGATGCAGTTTTCCAGCATCCCCCTTTTCCTGCTCTCATACAGCAGCCGGGCTCTCTTGGTGGCCAGCGGCTCGTCCGGCCGCTCCTGCCAGGGGGGCAGCGGAATCTCCAGCATGTCCTTCCCGGAATCCGCGGGGGAATCCCCGCGGTAGCCGCGCTGCGGGATCAGCGGGGACAGGAGATGCCGGCGCAGGGAGCAGAGCTGGAGGAAACAGGGAAAGCGCAGGGATGTCAGGCCTGGGAGTGCCGGCACACAGGGATCCTCCCCAGATCCTGCTGGACACGATTCCCAATCCCACCCCCTTTCCCCAAATCCTGCAGCCCACATCCATAAAT
>VZTZ01011546.1:29669-44155 GCA_013400955.1 Drymodes brunneopygia | reverse complement strand
CCGACAGCCGGGAGCTGGGCCCGCCGATCCCAGCCGTGAGTGAAGGGGAGTTTGAGGAGATCATGAACCGCAACCGCGCCATCTCCAGCAGCGCCATTTCCAAGGCAGTGTCTGGCGCCAGCGCAGGTACTCCCGTGTCCCTCATGTCCCCCATTCCTGGGATGGATTCCCGCTCCTGACCCCCTGCTCCGCTCCCCCAGGGGATTACAGCAACGCCATCGAGACGCTGCTCACGGCCATCGCCGTCATCAAGCAGGCGCGTGGGGCCAGTGACGAGCGGTGCCGCGTCCTCCTCTCTTCCCTCAAGGATTGCCTGCACGGAATTGAGGCCAAATCCTACAGCAGCAGCTCCAGCAGCAGCTCCAGGTATCCCCCTGCATCCAGAGAACGGGGTCTTCCCTGCAGGTGAGTGACTAAAAGGTCATTCTTTGGGTTTTGTCTCCTCTTTTCCCAAAGGAAAAGACACCGATCCCGGGAGCGCTCTCCCAGCCGGTCCCGTGAGAGCAGCCGGCGGCACCGGGATCTGCTCCACAGCGACGATCGGCACGAGGATTATTTCCAGGAGCGCAGCCGGGAGCACNCCCCAGCCCTCTTCGGGCGGGACCCCCCCTGCACCTCGTGGCCTTGGGAATCCCCCCCACCACTGCTGCTGCTTCCTGGGGCCATCCTGCTCCGCTCCGTGGATACTCGGACCCAAAGAGAAATGGTGCTTTTATTCCATGGAGGGAGGTTTGTGAGCCCTTCCCAGTCCGGGGGGGAACGGAGAGGACAGAGCCCTCCCTGTGCAGCTTGGGGGCTTGGAGATGCACAGCTCCCGATCCTGGGATCAGGAGCCACGTGCCATCCTCTGGATTGCCTGGGGACATTCCTGTCCCCATCACCCTAGCGGGACACTGTGCCACGCTCCTCCTTTGCCCCTTCGCCCTCCAGGAGCTGGGAAAAAGGGGCTGGAGCTGGGCCGGGGGTCAACCACTCCTCTATCCCGACATTCCCCACAGCAGCATTCCCACCCAAAAGGCAGCTCCGGCCTCTCCCGCAGAGCCTTCCTTGTTTTAGAGGAAGCGGAAGAGGCAGGGCAGGCTGTGACCCCCTGGTGTCCCCTCGGGATCCCAAGCAGGAGAGGGAGAGCCCTGGAGGGTCGGGATGAGCCGGGACACACTGGGTGACTTCCAGGGCTGGAATCACCCCCGGGTGGGAAAACCCAGGTCCTGGAAGTCTTTTTAAGTTGAAAGAACCCAAAATCAGGAAAAACCACCCCAATTTTCCCAAGCCCCACGAGGTGGGAGCACTCGGCGGGAGAGCTCCGGGTTTTTTTTTACTTACCGCCACAGATTTTTAGTTTCTTTCCAAATAGTGGAGAGGGGAAAAAAATTCCCCCCAAATTGCAGAGCAAATCCCTGGAAGCCCCGGCGAGGCGCCGCCCCTCCTGCTCGCAGTGATTAGATTTGTCTTTGGATAGGTTGGAATTGTGTAATAAACTCAGATGACGTTGTCAGTCTTTTATACAGCACTCCTGTTGCCTTCCTACGGTGGGATTTGGGATAATGAGAGAATGGGAGGGATTTGGGGAGGTCTCTGCACCCGTTATCCCTGACCCTCTTCCTCCTCCAACATGTTCCTGTGCTTCCCAAACCAGCTCTGAGCTGCTGGAAGCGCCTGAGCATTTCCAGGGGGACCCACATTCCCGGGCACCAGGTAAAAATAAATATTTATTGGAAAATAGTGAATTATTCTGGAAGGTCGTAGAAAAAAATAAGGATTCTTCATACCTTGAGCTGGCTCGAGCTCTGAGGGGTCCAGGTGGAGTGGAGAATGGGAAAGATGGGAGGGATGTGTCCAGGGGGGAGTGAGGGAAGTGGGAAAAGGGAGGGATGAATCTGTGTGGCAGCAAGTCCCTGGTGAGGTGGGAAGCAGGAAAAGTGGGAGGGACGCGTCCACGTAGAAGTGACAGAGGTGGGAGGGATGTGTGTCCAGGTGGCAGCAGGTGAAATGGGCAGCGGGAAAGGTGGGAACCTCCCCCTTCCCGGGGCTGGGAAGTGGAGTTGGCACGGGTGATGCTTCCCTGTGTCCCTGGGCCGTGTCCTCAGTAGGGATCCGTGCTGTGGGAAAGGACAGAGACAGGGATGTGTGGGTGCCAAACCAACCTGGCAGCTCCCACGCCGGATCCCTCAGCTCCCAGGATGCGGCACCTGGAGAAGGAGAGTAGTGCCAGGAAGCCTAGGAGCAGCTCCAGGCTGTAGAAGAGGAGCAGGATGGCGCTCAGGAACGCTTCCAGGCGCAGGGAATATGTCTGGAGCAGCAGGTAGTACACAGCCAGCACGGCCGCCGGCACCGTAAGTGCCAGGCTGAGGGACAGCGGCACCTTCCGCTGGCACAGGTTCCCCTTGGAGCCTGTGGAACACAGAGTGGGATCAGATTGTGGGAATCGTGGAGTGTTTTGGGTGGGGAGGGAACTTAAACGTCCCGTTCCCGTGGGCAGGGACAGCTTCTATTAGCCCAGGATGCTCCATGCCCCGTCCAACCTGAATATGCAGGGATGGACTTTGGGGGTGTCCCAGGACTCTGCACTCCCTGTGGAGCCTCTGGAATTCCGGGGGACTCACCGAAGAAGATGCGCGTGGCCTCAATGCCGAGGTAGAGGAGGAGCAACACCACGTCCACCACCACGTTGGAGACGGGATAGGGCAGGAGCAGCACTGCAGGAAAAGCACCGCCCTCAGCACCACATTCCTGCCCATCCCGGCGGGATCGGGGAGAGTTCTGGAGCGAAGGACTCACCTTTGTACACGAACACGAACGCTTCCAGGAGGAAATATGTGGCGCAGTACCAGCCGTTGAGGAAGAGCAGGACCTGCAGCGGAGCCGAGGAGCGATGGCGGCCTGAGGGGACACGGGGCTGCCATGAGGGGGGCACGGGGCGGGCATGGCAGAGCGGCTCCCCGAGCCCTGCGGTGCCCTGACCGCCCCCCAGCCCCGTTCCTAGCTCGGTTGCTTTCGGTACGCCCCATACCCTCCGGTATCCCCCGTTTCCCACCCGGTCCCGCTCCCACCCTTGGGCGCCATCTTCCATCTCCATGGGAACCGCCGCGGCCGCAATGGCCCGCACGGGGGCGCTGAGGGCGAGGGCGCGGAGCGCGAGGGCGGGACCGCTCTATCCCCTCACGCTCTCGATGGTCTGGCGGCCGGCGCGCCGCCGCTCTACCCGCACCTCTTTATGGTTGGAGGACCGATCGCTGCTGCGCGGGTTCGCGCTCCCCTCCCGCCAAACCGCGCCCCCTCCGATTCACTGGGATAAGGATTCCACACCGGAGTACGGGAATATCTCGGTTCGGCGGCTGCCAGCGACACTGGGAGGGCACAAACACCCATCAACAAAACACATCCGATTTATTCCTTTAGGGTTTCCAAAAACATTCCAGTCCCAACAGAGGCTGTGGCACTGAAACGCAGGGACACCCCACAAGCCTCCTGTTGACTCCCAAAATCCCAAGGGCTGGTCCCCAGAGAAAGAAAGGATGAGACGACCCCAACAGAGCCTGTGGGGTGCAAGGAGACTCCAGGGGATTCCGGGGAACCATCAGCCACGAAAGTGGGCAAATTCCTTGCGGAGCCAGAGCGAATCCTGGTAGAAGAGGGGGTCTCCCAAGTGCACAGCAGTCCTCTTGTAGAAGTAGCAGTAGAGCACGGCCGCTGAGGGCAATTTCAGGATGAGAGAGGGCCCCCTGCACCCCCAAAGGATGCGGGATCCCACCCAGATCCTGGGAGTCCTTACCCAGCCTCTGGAAAACGAACAGGGTCTGGAGGCCTTCAGTCCAGATGAAGTGGCTGGGGTCACGCCAGCGCAGGTTCTGAGGGGGTTGGAAAGCTGGGAATAACCCCTGGAGAATTTTGGTGAGCCCCCCCCAGACTCCTCACCCCATTCCAAAGGTTCTGAGCAGGATGGAGGGGCATCAAGCCCGGAATAAAACCTGGAGAAGTTCAGGAAGCCCCCTAGCCCAAAGGTTAAGCAGCTCAGGGGATTTAGGCACTGAGCCAGGACCTATTCCTGCTTCAGACCTGCAGATCCCTGCAAATCCCTCCAAATCCCCTTTCCGGACAGCATGGGCAGCACCAGAGCAGCTGCTGTGGTTCCTGATCTCCCAAAACATTCCCTGTGCTCCAGGGTAGCAGGATAGGGGCAACTTCAGGAGGTGTCCTAGGGATGGGAACTGCTCCATTGGGAAGGGGGCAGGAAGTTTATTTGGGAAAGAAAAGGGGAAAGTGCTGCCAGGACAGATCCAGGAGCCTGGACAACCCTCAGAGCTGTGGGAAGGGAGAGGGGGCTGCTCTCAGGTATAGGGATTAATCCCAGAAAAAACAGGAGCTGCTAGCACAGGCTTTCCCTGGGGAAAGAGGATTTTCTGATGGGTCACAGCCCTTAGGGAATGGGTTGGGGTGCAGCAGGACCCTTTCAGCCCAATGCCAACCATGGGGTCATGGAATGGGACACCTTCCATGGGACACCTTCCAGGGGGAGACAGTGAGAAAGGACTCTGGGAAGCCAGGGGTCATGGAAAAACCCCCTGGGAGAATCCAGCAGCTGTGCCCATCCCATCCTACCATAATCCAGATGTGGAAGGAGATGCTGAGCGCCAGGTAGGCTGCAGAGAGCAGGATGGTTCCCTTGAATTTATGGAAGAGGAGGTTGACCAATCCTGCCTGGAAAACGTAGGTGTTGAAGAACATGAGGAAGACAATGATGACGTTGAAGACGATGGCGATGTCCTGGATGCTGCCGGGAAAACAGAGGGATTGTGGGATCCTGGATCTCCCGGCTCCCCTGGATCTGCTGCCCCACCTTCCCAGCACTCACATGAAGAGGACGAGCTGCACAGCCGGAGCGGTGCGGAGCAGCTCCGAGAAGGAATTCACAAAGAGGTCGTAGGAAAGCAGCAGGAACTGCAGGAACAGCACCAGGCTGTAGTTGCTGGGCTGGAGCATCCTTCTTCCCGGGGCTTGGAGCCCTCAGCCCCAGCACTCCCAATGGATCATGGTGCTGGGGGGGCTCAGCAGGGCCTCTCCCGACAGTCCAAACCTGGACAGGGGGCACAGGGATTGGGATGGATCCCAGAAACCACAAAAATCCAATGTGCTGTGTTGTCTCTCTACTCCCCAGCTCGGTATTTCCTTTCCCCCCCAAACTCAAACTCCATGTGAGGAAATGCAGGGATGAGGGAGACGTGCAGTCCCAAGGAGCAGTGTCCAAGCAGGTTATTCCTGGCTGTTCCCAGCTCCATGGACAATTCTGAGCAGGTTTGGGCATGTCCTGCTCCGGGCACAGGGAGGGGAGTGAGGAGACAGACGGGAATTTTTGGACACGGCAGCAGGTACAGTCCTCGTGGGATACATATCCCACGGGAACAGCCCCTCCCCACCCTCTCTCCCCCGGATCATCCTGGCTGGAGAGGGGCGGAGGGGACAGGGAACCCCTGGCAGGAGAAGGGCTGTGCTGAGGGCTGAACTTCCTGGGGGTGGGACATGGAGATGAAAGGGGGAAAAGGGGCTTGAAAGGAACAGCAAATGGCTGGAAGTTGGGGAAAAGGGGCTGGATATGATAGGAAAGAATGGGGAAGGGGGGAAGGGCTCGAAATGAAAGGGAAGGAAGGCTGGACATGGGAGCGGGAAATGGATGGACATGATGGGGGAAAAGGCTAGAAATGAGTGGGGAAGACCTGAACGGGGAGGGAAGAGGTGGCCGTGGAAAAAAGATCTGGATATGGAAGAGGAAAGGGCTGGATATGAAGGAGGAAAGGGCTGGAGATGGGGATTAAGGGATCACTCTCTGCCCCCCCAGGCACCGCGTCACTCCCCCCCTTCCCACAGTCACNGGGGCTGGGAGGGGCCGAGGAACTTCGTGATCTAGGTTTTGGGTGGTGTCACGGCTGGGTGCTGTATCCCCAGGTCCAGGGGAGGCCCAAGTTTGGGGGGGCTGTGGAGCCACATGTTCCCAGATTTCGGGGAGCCATGGCACCCGGTATTCCAGATTTGGGAGATCCATGAGTCTCTGTGTCCTAGATTTTGGGGAACCGTGGGGCCGCGTGTCTCCACCCCTTTCCTGTCTCTATGTCCCGTGAGGCAGCTGATTTGAGGGTGTCGGGACATCCCCCGCCCCCGGAGGGGACAGAAATACCCATTTCTGGGGGCACATGCAAATCACATGCGAATCACATATGCAAATGAGCTCGACCGGATTCCCGCCAGGGGGACCATGACAAGTGACACCGGGAGCCCCTTGCTGCCATTCCTTGGGGTGCCATGCCCGGGAATTCAGCTCTACATGTCCTGTTCTATCCCTAGTCTCCTTCCCAGTCCAGGGCGCAGCTGGACTCTGGTCACCCCCTGAGGGTTCCCAGTTCCCCTTTCCGTGGTTCCTCCTGGAGATTTCGGAAAGCCCCAGCAGGGAACTCAGTCATCCCCAGGTGCCACCATCCTAGATCCATCCCTGCCACCACTCCCAGGCTGGGAAGCCGCTGGCCCACCATCCCTGGGCTGGGAAGCAGCTCCATCCCTGTCACCTTTCTCGGGCTGGGAAGCAGCGTACTCCCCCCACCCTACCACGGCTGCCAGTTCCCCTTTCCGTGGCTCCTCCCCGGGACCGCATCCGGAGCCTGAGCCGGCTCCTCACTCACCCACAGGTGCCAGCACCGCTCCACAGCCATGCTGGACGTGCCCTTCCTGCCTTTCTGTGCCTTCCTGGGAACACTGGGATTCCTCTGCGTGGCCATGGTGGGCACCTGGTGCCAGCACTGGCGCGGGGGCTTTTCCCTGGATGGCAGCTCCAGGACATTCAACTGGCACCCGGTGCTGATGGTGACGGGATTGGTGGTGCTCTACGGCGCAGGTGAGCACAGGGAGCGTGGGGATCCCGGCACGGCTCCTTCCTGACCTTTTTCCCCCTCACAGCCAGCTTGGTTTACCGCATTCCCAACACCTGGAGCAGCCCCAAGCTTCCCTGGAAGGTGCTGCACGGCAGCCTGGCTTTGGGAGCGTTCGTCCTGACCGTGCTGGGGCTGGCGGCCGTGTTCCGCTTCCACAATTCCCAAGGGACGCCCAACATGTACTCGCTGCACAGCTGGATGGGGCTGGCAACTGTCCTGCTCTTCTCCTGCCAGGTGGGAACCCCTCCTGGATCCCCCAAACCCTCTGGCATCCCGAGTTTTCAGCCCTCACCTTCTCTTCCCACAGTGGGCGGCGGGTTTTGGAGCGTTCCTGCTTCCCTGGGCTCCTGCTTGGCTCCGGGCACTCTACAAGCCCATCCATGTTTTCTTCGGCTCCACCATCCTCATGTTGTCCGTGGCTTCCTGCGCATCAGGAATCAACGAGAAGCTTTTCTTCAGCCTGTGAGAGTCGGGGGGGTGCTTGGGAAGATGCCTCACAGGAAAAGGGGGGCTCGGGATGTGGATTTGGGCTGGATTTGGGAGGGACCAGTGCAGAGTGAAGGGAACTGAGCACTTCCTCCCTCAGGTGTGTGGGTCCCTGCACGCTTCCCCGCAGGGTTTGGAGGGGGTTTGGGGAACATCCAGAACATTCCCAGCCTCTCTTCCCCGCTCCAGGAAGAATGGGACCACGCAGTACAAGCTCCTGCCGGCCGAGGCTGTGTTTGCCAATACCCTGGGGCTGCTCATCCTCATTTTTGGAGTGCTGGTGGTGGCTGCCCTGGCCAGGCCCAGCTGGAAGCGCCCGGATTCCAACTCCCCGGACTCCCGCCAGGTATGGGACATGCTGGGTGGATTTGGGAAGCAGAACTGGGAAGCTGCCCCCCAGCAGAGTCCCAAGGGTAGGGAAAGACTGAGGGATCCGGTCTCATCCCTGTCTCCCACAGCCCCTGCTCTCTGCCGAGCGCTGATCCCAGGAATCTCCCAGCACTCCCAAGCTGCCTCCTTGTGCCTCCACATGCCAGCTCCTGCCAGATCCTGGGCCATGCCAAACCCCAGAGCTTCCCAGTGCCAACCCTCAACACCGCAGCTGGAGCAGCCAGAGCTCCCAGAGCCTGGGACAGAGAGGAGCATCCAGATGACTCCCACTCCAGAGGATCCAGCTCAGGGTGGAGCCACTCAGGGACCTCGTGGACATGGAATAAAACACTGGCTTCTGCAGGGCTCCAGCACTCAAATCCCTGGGGACAAGGGAGGGCCTGGGAGCTGGGGTGGGAGAGGTGGGAGCTTGGGAGCAGATCCTGGCCAAGCCAAGCTGTCCCTTCCAAAGGCTTGTCCTCGCTGGCTCCCTAGGGACACGGGACAGCTCCTGTGGTCACCCCATGGGATTTGGGATCACGCTCTGCCCTGTCCCTGTTCCTCCTTTGTCTCTTCCCCAGAATCACCCCCAGACCCCGTGCCCAGAGCCATGTGAGCCCTGTGGCTTCCCCTCCACACCCTGGGTTTCCTTCCTCCCCCAGTCATAGGATCCCTGTTCCCAGATTCCACCATCCCACTCCTCCAAGTCAGTGTGGGGGACACAGAGGGTTACTGGGGGCCATGTCCCAAGGTTTATTGGGAAACACATCTTTGAGGGAACCCAGAGGGTTATTGGGATACACCTCCCTGTCATGTGGGGGCACATGAGGGTTTATTGGGATACCCATCTCTATCACTACAAGGGAAGACAGATCTTTTGGGATTCACATCCCTGTCATTACTGGGGGGTGCCCAGGGGGCCCCGCAGCCCCTCCAGCACCGCTCCCAGCACTGCTGCCACTGCCACAGCCCCGGGATCAGGCTGCTCCAGCCGGGATGAGCGGATGTAGCTGGCTCTGCCAGCCCCAGCTTCCATGTGCCTGGTGGCCTCCGCTGCCGCCTCCGCGCTCTGCCAGGGAAAACAGGGTGTCTTCCAGGATAACAGCAGGGATTCCCATCCAATTTTCCCACTATCCCAGCTCCCAGCTCTCCATACCTGGACAGCTGCCGCCAGCACCTGGAGTGGGTCGGCACCGGGACTGCGCAGGGAATGCAGAGCCTGTGCGGCTGCGAACAGCGAATCCAGCTGGGAAAAGTGGGAATTAGGCTGGAAGCCAGGGCTGAGGCCAGGTGGGAACTCCCTGGCATTCCCCTGGAAGCCTTCCTGGCTCCTGGGCTCTCCCAGCACTCACCATTGTCCGGTCTCCTGGCGCGGCTCCTCCGTACCTGTGCGGGATGCAGGGAAATTCAGGGGGGAATTGGAATTCCCGGGGGAATTGGGATTCCAGAGCCCCTGGCACTGACCTCTGCATGGCCTCAATCCCGGCGTCCATGGCATCAGCCCACGCTGGGAAATCGCTGCGCCCGCGCAGGCTCCGGGCAGCCGCCGTCAGGAACAGCCCATAGAGCTTTGGGAATACTGTCAATCCCATCCTGGGAGCATGGCTGGGTGTGTCCCCCCATTCCCACTCCCATTCCCATTCCCACTCACCACTCCGGAGGAGCCTCCCATCTGCTCCAGCAGCACATCAGCCAGGGCAGAGAGCAGCTGGGCGGGGGCGGCCGGAGGCGGCCCGGAGCGCATCCATTCCCGGATGGCTGTCGGAATGGAAGGGACAATGGGATGGGGGTGGCCCTGGAGTCCCCTGTCCCTCGTGGGGACAAGCCCACAGTTCCACAGGGAAGCTGCCACTGGATGCAGGGACGTTCCAGGATACAACTACAGGAAGGGGCACCCCAGGGTTCCTTAATCCCAAGACAGGATGTCGTGGGGAACTGCCTGCTCCTGGGAGGTGCCACTGGGCTACCAATTCCCCACAATTCCCTGGGGATAATGACCCCCACACCCACCTTGGGCCGCCCGGGCGTGCGTGTGGCCGCAGTCCCCGTCACCCGCTCCCCGATCCAGCTCGTTGAGCTTATCCTGCATTTCCAGCAAGGTGCTGCACACCCGCTCCAGAACCTGCTGCACCCGCGCCGTGCCGGGCCCTGCGGAGAGGAGATGCACACCTGCACCTTTCCCAAGGGAAACTGAGGCACGGGGGTGTGTGACAAGGGACGGGAGCTCTGTACCAATTCCAGTCTCATCCTGTGGCTTCCTGGGTCCCTCTGTCGGTGCTGGCACCTCCTCTCTCCGGGTGGTTGCTGGTCCCGCAGGAATGTTGGGCCATGCCATGGCCGTGGTCTTGGCATCTGGAAGAGCCGGAGGGGTGTGGCGGCTCAGGATCCCATTGGATCCTCACTGGCACATCCAGCAGCCAGGAATTCCATTCCCAGACATCCCACTGGCCTTGTGTCCCGTCTCCCAGCACCTGGAGACCCCTATGCCCCAATCCCAGGCCACATTCCCACCGGGAACTCACCAATCAGCCCCACCAGCTCCTCATCCACCAGCATGAGGGTGAGGGAGACTCCGGCCATTTCCAACGCCGTCATGAAGGATCCCACCAAGGCCCGGGCGATGCGGATCCCTCGGCTCTCTGCAGGATCCGGGAGGGCGGTGGGGGAATTCCAGAGCAGCTGGAGCCAGGGAACAGGATCCCAAGCTCCCCCCTGCACTCACCCAGGCAGTGCACAGCAGCTCCAGCCACAATTCCCAGCTCCAGGCAGGACAATCCACCCAGGTTGTTCACCATGAGCACCACAGAGGATCCTGCAGGACAGGGGGCCAGGATGAGACTGGGATTTGGGGGATTTAGGGGAGCACAGAGGGTCTGGGGGGCTCACCAGGGGTCAGGGACAGGTGGGAAGCATTGGATGGATCTGTCATGTGCTCCAGCATCGTCTCCACGGCCTTATCTGCTGGCAGCACCTGGAGGGGACATGGAGCAGAGGAAGAGCAGAGTGGGGAGGTCTGGGAATAGGGGGATCTGGGAATGGGGAGGAAGCAGCAGGATTCCTCCCTCACCTTCATCCTGCGCACTCCGGCCTCGCCGTGGATCCCTATGGAGATGGGGCTGTGTCACATCCCAGCCCTGACGCCTCCCCATGGGGGACAGGGACATTCAGACCCTCCAGGGACCCAAGGGGGACACAGAGCTCTCACCCAGCCCCAGCTCCATCTCGTCCTCAGCCAGCTGGAACGAGGGCTTGGATCCTGGGATACTGCAGGGAGACAGGCTGAGACCCAGCGTACCTGTGCAGGTGGGAATGCTTGGTTAAACCTGGGGGCATTTTCAGGATTCAGGGGCTGGGGGACACAGGACAGCATTCCTATGGGATAACACAACGCACCCATGGCTTTGGCAGCCGCCATCACCTTCTTCTCAATCTCATCCAAGCTCGCTCCTGCCTCGGCCAGAGCTCCCGCCACCTGTCCCGGGCAGAGTGGGTGAGCGAGCCCCCAGAACTCCCCAAATCCCCATGAAGGGTCCCGGCAGGACCTTGTGGATGAGGACGGTGCCGCAGATGCCACGGCGCCCGGCTTTCCCCGGCGTGGCGAAGGCGCAGTCGTCGCCCACCACCACCATCCTCACGTCGGCCCCCTCGGCCCGCGCCCGCTCCAGGGCCATCCCGAAATTCAGCCGGTCCCCGGTGTAGTTCTTCACGATCAGGAGGATCCCGGCTGTGGGAGGGACGTGGAGACAACAGGAAATATGCAGCACTGCAGCGGGGAACCCCAAAACTGCACCCCGGTGTGTTCCCAACCTGCTCCGGCCTGCGCCACGGCCCTGATGGCCGCCAGGACACTGCCCACGGACGGGGACGCAAACACAGCTCCAGCCACCACTCCAGTCAGCATTCCCTTCCCGATGTAGCCTGTGGAGAGGGAAGGGGGCTTGGCACCGTGCCCGTGGGTGGGGGTACAGGTGGGGTAGGGGGGTCTCACCTGCGTGAGCAGGCTCATGGCCAGAGCCTCCTCCGGACAGCAGGGCCACACGGCCACGGATGGCCGGCAGGTCAGCCCGAAGGACCACCCGGTGTCCCTGGAGCAGCCGGAGCCCGGGGTTGCAGGCCACCAGCCCGGCCACAGCATCGTCGGCACAGCCGGACACTGTTGTCACCAGCTTTTTGGGGACCTGGGGAAAAAATGGGGAGCAGTGGAGTGGGAAAAGGAGGAATGCCGACCCCACAGGAATGACAACCCCCCCTGCTCCAGGCTCACCTCCATGGGAGCGGAGCGCAGCACTCGGATCCCAGGATGGAATCTGTCCGGAAAGAGGGCAAGGTCCAGGCTGGAAGGGACAGCGGACCAGAGANTGGTGAGAATGGGAGGCTGGCGTTGGCGTTGTCCCCAAAAAGGGACACCTCCCCAAGCAGGGAGCTCCTTTTGGGATGGGGGAAGAAGGAAAGGACCACCCCACCCCCCACAGCCGGGACCTCCTTTTGGGATGGGGCGCCAGGATGGGACAACCTCTAAATAGGGACCCCTTTTTGGGATGAGGGAGGACCAGGATGGCCCCCTCTCCTTCCCACCCTGCCTCCCTTCCCCAGAGAGAGACCCCCTTTTGGGGTGGAAAATCGAAATGGGACCACCCCAAAACAGGGACCCCTTTTTTTCTGAGGGGGGACGACTCCCACCTTCAGGGATCTCCTCTCAGCCCAGGCTCCGGATGGATCCACACTCCCCCCCTCACAGCGGGGACCCCCCTCCCCAGGTTTCGGGAACCACAGAGCTGCAGGGAGCAGGGAGGGGGCTGCACCCTCCCAATCCGGCCCCCCGCTTCGGCNTTTCCCCCGTGTCCCTCCCCGGGATCCCCCGGTTCCCCCAACATGTCCTACAACTACGTGGTGACGGCGCAGAAGCCGACGGCCGTCAATGGCTGCGTCACCGGTACCGCGGGAACACCCGGTTTGGGGAGGCGTGGGAGGGCCGGTTATGGGGTCCCGGGGAACATGGGGGGATGGAGGTGCCGGGGGAGCGCTGGGGGTCCCGGCGGGGTTTGGGGGCACTGGGAAGGAATTGGGAGAATGGGGAAAGTTTTGTTTAAAGGGGGTTTTGGAATAGTGGGGGATTTGAGGGTAGAGAGAGGATCAAAGTGTTCCTGAAATCCATAATAAGAGTAAGAGGGAGTGGGATCTGCAGAAGCTGCGGGAGCCCCAAGAGCTCTGGGAGTGTTGGGCGTGGTGGAAAGAGACCCCAGGAATGAGGATTCCTGGGGAAAGATTCCTGAGGGAAGAGCATTCCTGGGGAAAACCAAGGCGTGCAGGCTGAGGAAAAGCAGTTGCTGAGAGCGTTTAGCACTGTGGAAGGAACGAGCTTTTGGGATTTTGAGATGCTCCAGCGAGGCTGTTGGGAGCACGCAGCCTGGCACCCCGAGGTGCCAGCCGATCCCTCCCTCCAGGATTCCTCCCCGCTTTTCCCAGGACACTTCACCTCAGCGGAGGACCTGAACCTGCTGATCGCCAAGAACACCCGGCTGGAGATTTACGTGGTGACGGCCGAGGGGCTCCGGCCCGTCAAGGAGGTGGGAATGTACGGGAAAACCGCCGTCATGGAGCTCTTCCGCCCCAAGGTGGGTGCGGGGGGAGCAGGAATGGAGCTGTGCCCCCCTGGGCGGGGTGGGATGGGGATGTTCACCCCTGGAATTTGCATTGTCCGGGTTTTTTTTTTCGGGCAGGGGGAGAGCAAGGATTTGCTGTTCATCCTGACGGCCAAGTACAACGCCTGCATCCTGGAGTACAAGCAGAACGGGGATAGCATCGACATCATCACCCGTGCCCATGGAAATGTGCAGGTGAGGGGAGGAGATGCAGCATCTGGAATGGGAATTCCACTTCCCTAGGGGTGGTTTTGCCTTCCTGGTGCAGCAGGGTGTTGGATTTCCCTTGTTCTGTTGGTGGTTCCTTGTCTGCTGCTGGGTCTGGGATGGGTCACCTGCAGTCACGGGATGTTTCCAGAGTTAGTCTTGGTCTCTGTGGGGATTCATGGGGTTCTGGGATGGCTTGGGTTGGAAAAGAGACCTTAAAACTCATCCAGTTCCCTTCTGTGGGCAAGGAGACCTTCTGCTATCTCATGTTGCTGCAAGCCTTGTCCAGCCT
This sequence comes from Drymodes brunneopygia, assembly GCA_013400955.1. NCBI lineage: Eukaryota > Metazoa > Chordata > Aves > Passeriformes > Petroicidae > Drymodes > Drymodes brunneopygia. Next base: position 30,242 of record VZTZ01011546.1, on the reverse strand, counting down.
GGCCTTGGACACTTCCAGGGATGGGGCAACTGCTCTGGGGAATCCATCCCAGGGCCTCACCACCCTCACATGGAAAGATTTCTTCCAATATCCCATCTAAACCAACGTGGAATCCTGGAATGGTGTGGGATGGATGGGACTTAGGGATCACCCCATTCCACCCTTTGCCCTGGATACCTTCCACTAGAGCAAGATGCTCCNCCCCTCCCCAGGTTTCGGGAACCACAGAGCTGCAGGGAGCAGGGAGGGGGCTGCACCCTCCCAATCCGGCCCCCCGCTTCGGCATCAGGGTGGGATCAGGGTGGGATCAGCGCGGATCCCGCGGGTTTTGGGGGAGACCCCCCCGCGCATCCCCCTCCACACCTGCGCTCCCCGCGGTCCTCCAGCCGCCCCTCTCGTCTGCTCTTCACGGTCCTCCCGGCGGGCTAGAGCGGCCCCTCTCGTCTGCTCTCCACGGTCCTCCCGGCGGGCTAGAGCGGCCCCTCTCGTCTGCTCTCTACCGCCTCTCCGCGGGGCAGAGCGGCCCAGTGCACCCACTTCCCGGAAGTGGCGGCGACGGCGGCGAAAAGGCCG
>VZTZ01011546.1:17051-29561 GCA_013400955.1 Drymodes brunneopygia | reverse complement strand
CTTCACCTCAGCGGAGGACCTGAACCTGCTGATCGCCAAGAACACCCGGCTGGAGATTTACGTGGTGACGGCCGAGGGGCTCCGGCCCGTCAAGGAGGTGGGAATGTACGGGAAAACCGCCGTCATGGAGCTCTTCCGCCCCAAGGTGGGTGCGGGGGGAGCAGGAATGGAGCTGTGCCCCCCTGGGCGGGGTGGGATGGGGATGTTCACCCCTGGAATTTGCATTGTCCGGGTTTTTTTTTTCGGGCAGGGGGAGAGCAAGGATTTGCTGTTCATCCTGACGGCCAAGTACAACGCCTGCATCCTGGAGTACAAGCAGAACGGGGATAGCATCGACATCATCACCCGTGCCCATGGAAATGTGCAGGTGAGGGGAGGAGATGCAGCATCTGGAATGGGAATTCCACTTCCCTAGGGGTGGTTTTGCCTTCCTGGTGCAGCAGGGTGTTGGATTTCCCTTGTTCTGTTGGTGGTTCCTTGTCTGCTGCTGGGTCTGGGATGGGTCACCTGCAGTCACGGGATGTTTCCAGAGTTAGTCTTGGTCTCTGTGGGGATTCATGGGGTTCTGGGATGGCTTGGGTTGGAAAAGAGACCTTAAAACTCATCCAGTTCCCTTCTGTGGGCAAGGAGACCTTCTGCTATCTCATGTTGCTGCAAGCCTTGTCCAGCCTGGCCTTGGACACTTCCAGGGATGGGGCAACTGCTCTGGGGAATCCATCCCAGGGCCTCACCACCCTCACATGGAAAGATTTCTTCCAATATCCCATCTAAACCAACGTGGAATCCTGGAATGGTGTGGGATGGATGGGACTTAGGGATCACCCCATTCCACCCTTTGCCCTGGATACCTTCCACTAGAGCAAGATGCTCCAAGCCCTGTCCCCATGGATTCAACTATATTCTTGGGAGACCTTGTGGAATAACAAATTAAGTTTGAGAAAAATTAAAGCCTAAACTCCTTTTAAGGCTGAATTTTCCCTGGGAAATGAGTCCTGTGGGAATTAGTGGTGAAGGTGTGTGGAAAGTGAGGTGGTGGAAAGGCATCTCCTCTTTAGGCTTGGTGGCTTCCCAGCTGGAATTTTCAAACCTGTTGGGAAGCGTGCAAGGAGCCATTCCTCACCTGAGGGCTGGCAACTCCTGTCCCTATTTTTCAGGGATATCTTCCTGTCCCTAATCACCTTTTCCTTTCCTCTTTCCATGGAATTCTCCCCCAGGATCGCATTGGGCGCCCCTCGGAGACCGGGATCATCGGGATCATCGATCCCGAGTGCCGGATGATCGGCCTGCGGCTCTACGACGGCCTCTTCAAGGTCATCCCCCTGGACAGGGAGAACAAGGAATTAAAGGCCTTCAACATCCGCCTGGAAGAGCTGCAGGTCATCGACGTGAAATTCCTCTACGGCTGCCAAGCTCCCACCATCTGCTTCGTCTACCAGGTGCCTGCTTGTCCATGGATAATCTAGGGGGAGCCAAGGGCTCCTAAAGTTTTCCAAAGCCCTTTTGGGAAGGCAGAGTGAGTCCAGCTCCTCCAGGTCCATGTTCCTCCATGCTGCTTTTTTCCAACTCTGGGAGAGAGGGGAGCAACGCTTTCCCACAGGATTCCTGGGTAGCTCTGCCTTGGTCAGGAATTTTCCTTGTTAAACCCCCAGGAGGAGGTTATAGATCTTCCCAGCCAGTGGATTAGATCCCATAATCTAATCCATAGTTTCCCATAGCGAGGCTTGAGCCTTTCCCTAAAAAACAAGGCAGTGACTTACTTGGTATTTTTGGGAGGTGTGTAAAGAGGATCCATAACCTCTCCCATCACCTCACAGAGGGAGCATTCCAGGTCTTCTCTGGATGCCTGTTTTGATCCAAAGAGCCTTTGCTGTGCTGACTGAGCAAGGGATTAGCTTTCCTTTGTTAAATTCCAGGCTATCCCGGGCTTAGCTGAAATCCCACACCAGCAGTGGCTCTGTTATTCCCTATTTGGGGCACTGCTGGATCCCCCCAAACTTCCTGGAGGGAGAAACCACTTTGTCACCACATGCCTGGAGTTTGGGGGAACAGTTGGAAAAGTGCTTTTCCAACTTTAATGATTCCATGAGCAATGTTAAAACAAATTGGATCCTTGGAGCAGGATGTCAGTTCTGACTCCTGAAGCTCTGGATTGTTTTGTTCCCTGCCTGGGGATGTTTCCTAGATGTTTCCTTGATTCTTTTTCCATTTATTACCCATTATCCAAGGATTTGATCTGAATAGGACAGCAGAGGCTGGGATAATTTTTGGGAACTTCTGAAACCAGGGGAGAATATGATAAAAAGACCTAAATTCCTGAATGTTTGCAAGAGCTGGAGGAGGGGATGATGTTCCATAGTACCACTTGTTCCCAGGTTATCAGAGGAACGCAAATTCCAGAATATCAGTTGTAGAACAATGGAAAAGTACTTTCCAGACTCTTCTAGCACAGGGATTTCCTTAGGGGGAGCTTATATATGGAAAAACTTGGGAGAATGGTGGCATGTGGATGTGAGGGAAGATGAGGAGGTGGAAAGCCTCAGCTGCTCCCTGGAATGGTGTTTTTGCAGGAGATGAGGTGGAATCTCCTCACTTCTGGAATCTCATCCACTTCTGCTTCTCTTCCAGGACCCCCAGGGCCGCCACGTGAAGACGTACGAGGTGTCCCTGCGGGAGAAGGAATTCAACAAAGGCCCTTGGAAGCAGGAAAACGTCGAGGCTGAAGCCTCCATGGTCATTGCAGGTTGGGCCTTGTTTGTAGAAGATATTCCTGTGTTTTTTCCAGGCTGGATGGCTCCTTTTTTCCAGGCAGGTTGTCTCATGTTTGTTGCATGTCCCGCAGTGCCGGAGCCCTTCGGAGGCGCCATCATCATTGGGCAGGAATCCATCACCTACCACAACGGGGATAAATACCTGGCTATCGCTCCTCCCATCATCAAGGTGAGGGGATCCAGGACTGCATCCCAAAAAATCCCTCCTTCCCCAGGCTGTCCAGCCAGGAATTCAAACCCCTCTTGTCCCAGGTGTGGTCTAACAGCGCCACTTACTTGGACTTCCAGAGATTTGGCTTCCTAGTCGTTGTTTTTGGGGACCGAGGGACATCCATGATCCCTGTGTGGCTCCACTTTCTGTACAGTTCTTGGAATTTTGTTTGGGCCCCAGGGAATGAAATTAATTAGGAATTAGTGCATGGTCTGGGCACCCTTCCAGGACAGAGCCTGGTTTCATTTCAGGCAGTGGAAAACATGGATGAGCCCCTTGGAGACTTGTTCAGAGGAGAAAAGGTTTAAAGATTTCAGGACAAGAATTGCACTTGTGGGTTTTGTGGGAATAACAGGCCACTTCCCACATTTAATCAGAGCAGGAAGCAGAAATGACATGGCTGAGGTGCTGCTCTGGACTGAAAGAGGGCTGGAATTGCCATCTAAAGGTCCTTTTAAGATGGAAGTAAGGACGGGCTAAAAATCTTGGGGGAAGAAACAGGAATATTGGTGCCTCAAGGTCTCAGTCTGCCTCTGGAACTCTGGAATGGGAAATCTGGGATACTGGATCCAGGAGTGCATCACCTGCACAGACCTTTTGGGGACCAGTTTGGGGCTGTTCCAGTGGTATCCTAGAATTCCCTGCTTTCCCTGCAGCAAAGCACCATCGTGTGCCACAACCGCGTGGATCCCAACGGATCGCGGTATTTGCTGGGAGACATGGAAGGGCGGCTCTTCATGCTGCTCCTGGAGAAGGAGGAGCAGATGGATGGCACTGTCACCTTGAAGGACCTGCGTGTGGAGCTGCTGGGAGAGGTAGGAATCACCTGGCCCATCGCTGGCACTTGCCTGGGATTCTCCCAAGTCTGGAAAGGCTCTGTTTAGGAATGAGTGGGAATTTTTGAGCCGGGGGTGTTGATGCTTCCCATTTGTCACAGCTCTGATCTGTTACTTCCTGGAAAATTCCCTTTGTTGGCACTTAAGTTTACACCTTCTTCCCATATTTTTTTTTTCCTGGTACTTGCACTGAGAGGAGCTTGGACTTTCTGGGATTTATGAAGGGATTAAATCCCCTTCCCATGCCTGGGGTTTTCCTGTTGGATAAAAGCTTAATGGTGGAAAGTGTGTGTGTGTGCCAAGACCTCTCCATGCCACTGGTGGGTCACCTGTCTCTTCCCATTTCCCAGACATCCATTGCTGAGTGCCTGACCTACCTGGATAACGGAGTGGTGTTTGTTGGCTCCAGGCTTGGAGATTCCCAGCTTGTGAAGGTATGTGGCAGCTCCTGGTTGTGTTCCCATGGGACTTAATTTTCATCAAAACCTGGAGGTGTGGATTCATTTTCCTGTCTTTTCCTTGCCCACCCTTTCCTTCTCCCGCTCCTTGAAAGAAGACAAAAATTGATTCCAGTATTTATTCCCAGCTCAACGTGGACAGCAACGAGCAGGGATCCTACGTGGTGGCCATGGAGACCTTCACCAACCTCGGGCCCATCGTGGACATGTGCGTGGTGGATCTGGAGAGGCAGGGCCAAGGCCAGGTAACATTCCTGCTTTTCCCTCCTCTCTGCTGGGAATTCTTGGCCGGCTGTGTCCATAGAATCATAATATCCAGAAAGGTTTGGGTTGGAAGGGACCTTAAGGATCATCTCATTCCATGGGCAGGGAATGCCACTAGACCAGGTTGCTCCAAGCCCTGTCTAACCTGGCCTTGGTGGAACTTTCAGGTCCCTTCCAACCCAAAGCATTCCAGGATTCCACAATTCTAGAATAGGTTCCCCATTTCCATGATCCCAGAGAAGAGTGGGAGAGCTTCCCAGCCATAGTTGGTAAAGTCCATCTGCTTTTCCCCCAGCTGGTCACCTGCTCTGGGGCCTTCAAGGAGGGATCGCTGCGGATCATCCGGAACGGCATCGGGATCCATGAGCACGCCAGCATTGACCTGCCAGGAATTAAAGGTGTGGGAGGGGTTCCACACCCCGAGGGGACATGGTGGGCACGGATGACATTGGGATGTGGAATTGTGAGGAAGTGTGTGAGGAATTGTGGCCTCCTTGTTGCAGGATTGTGGCCACTGAGGTCGGATCCACACCGGGAGACCGACAACACCTTGGTGCTGTCCTTCGTTGGCCAAACCAGGTAAAGGTGGGATGAGCTGATCCAGGCTCTCAGCCCCGTTTTGGAGCAGGAATTAATGGGAATTCCCTTCCCTGCTCAGGGTTCTGATGTTGAATGGAGAAGAAGTGGAAGAGACAGAGCTCACGGGATTTGTGGATGACCAGCAGACATTCTTCTGCGGCAACGTGGCACATCAGCAGCTGATCCAGGTAATTCCAGCATGAAGAAAACATGGATATGGCTCTCCTGGTGCCATATGGATCACGACATATCCAGGGCAGGGGTTGGAGTGCTTCCTTGAGCTGATGGGATCAGCAAACAGGATCCTGGGTTCATATTTCTAAGGGATATGGCAAGGAGGAGGTTTTTGCTGTGTCACTCACCTTGGCAACACTTGTTTCCCATGATTTTTCCTCTCTCCCTTCCCAGATCACCTCTGCCTCGGTGCGACTGGTCAGCCAGGAGCCCAAATCCCTGGTGAGCGAGTGGAAAGAGCCCAATGGGAAGAACATCAGCGTCGCTTCCTGCAACAGCAACCAGGTGGTGGTGGCCGTGGGAAGAGCCTTGTACTACCTGGAAATCCAGCCCCAGGAGCTCCGGCAGATCAGGTGAGCCCACATCCTGAGGCCTCTTGGCATGCTGGGATTTGGGATCCAGGCAGACACCTGTCCACCCTCCTTCCTCCCAGCTGCACGGAGATGGAGCACGAGGTGGCCTGCCTGGACATCACCCCCCTGGGAGACTCCAACGGGATGTCCCCGCTCTGTGCCATCGGGCTCTGGACCGACATCTCCGCCCGCATCCTGAAGCTCCCGTCCTTTGAGCTGCTGCACAAGGAGATGCTGGGAGGAGGTAGGAACATCCCAAGGGTGGCAGTAGTCACTGGCCATGTCCTGAGCCACCTCATCCATCCCTTTTCCTGCTTCCCACAGAGATTATCCCTCGCTCCATCCTGATGACGACCTTCGAGAGCAGCCACTACCTCCTGTGTGCCCTGGGGGACGGAGCTCTCTTCTACTTCGGCCTCAGCCTCGAGACAGGTGACTTTTCCCCTTCCTCTCCAGTTTTTTGGGAAAGATCCTCCTTGCTTTCTCAGCCTCATGCTCAGGTGGGACTGGCTGTGGGCTGGGGGATTTCTCCAGCACGTTGGAAGAAGGAGACGGATTCTTAAACCTGGGATGTGCTTACCCGGGCTCCTTTTTTCCTGAGGTGTTGTGGCAGATCCCAACATCTGTTCTCCTTGAATCCAGGCTTGCTGAGTGACAGGAAGAAGGTGACCCTGGGCACGCAGCCCACGGTGCTGAGGACATTCCGCTCCTTGTCCACCACCAACGTGTTCGCCTGCTCCGACCGCCCCACTGTCATCTACAGCAGCAACCACAAGCTGGTCTTCTCCAATGTCAACCTCAAGGAGGTCAACTACATGTGCCCCCTCAATTCTGATGGATATCCCGACAGGTGAGCCTGCCACGAGTTCCTGTTTCTAAGGGATATGGAGGAGAGGGAGGTTCTTGCTGTTTCACCCAGTGTTTTCCATGATTTTTCTTTTTTCCCCCAAGTTTGGCACTGGCCAACAACAGCACCCTGACCATCGGCACCATTGATGAGATCCAGAAGCTGCACATCCGCACTGTTCCCCTCTACGAGTCGCCCAGGTGAGGATTCCTGGGATGAGAATTCCTGGGACCAGGGTGCTCTGCTGCACAGGACAAGGGTTTGGGGTGATGTTACCATTCCAGGAGCAAACAAACAGCTCTTGTTGCTACCAGAGCTCTTGGAATGGCCTTTCCCAGCTCTCCCACCCACATGGCTCTGTTTATCCTGCAGGAAAATCTGTTACCAAGAGGTGTCCCAGTGTTTTGGGGTGCTTTCCAGCCGGATCGAGGTGCAGGATGCCAGCGGGGGCACCACGGCACTCAGACCCAGTGCCAGCACACAGGTGAGATCCCAGGCTGGGTCATCCCTGCACTGTGGTGCTCAGAATTCCTGATCCAGGTTTTCCTTGATCCTTTCCTTTTCCTGCCTTCCAAAGCTGTAAGTCCAGTTCAGTTCCTCAGTTGGGGAGGGATGGGATGGTGGGATCTCTCCGAGGGGGTGGCACAGGCACTGTTCCACCTGATTTCCTTTATTTTTGGGTGCTTCTCCTTCCACATCCCATGGTTCTGTGTGGTTTCCAAGGTTTTCCTTTTCCCAAGGATCCAGCTGTGGAAGCCCCAGCTCTGTGTAAACTCATACTAACACCATCACTCAGCCCTGCAGGAGTCTGCCTGGACCCTTTACTCATTCCTTGCTCCACCTGTTCTCCCATCCCTTTTCCTGCTCCCTGGCTGCCTGAGGCTGTGTGGATATCCCAAGTAGCACCAGGATGTGATGGATTTTCCTGTTTCCCAGGCCTTGTCCAGCAGTGTGAGCACCAGCAAGCTGTTTTCCAGCAGCACGGCTCCGCACGAGACATCCTTCGGAGAGGAGGTGGAAGTGCACAACCTGCTCATCATAGACCAGCACACTTTCGAAGGTACCTGTCCCATCCCAAAATCCAGCTTTTCCCATCCTGGAGAAGCCCAGGGGAGCTTCAGCCAAAGCATTTTTCCTGGAGGAACATCAGCCATGAGGTTTAGGAAGTACCAAATTTTGATGGCACAAGTTGGTGGGGAATAGGACAGGGAATGGGATGTGTCTTAAGCTTTCAGTTTAAGGACTTTGGCATCCCAGTTGTTCCTCCCTTTGCTGCTTTTTTTTCCCAGTACTCCACGCTCACCAATTCCTGCAAAATGAATATGCCCTCAGCTTGGTCTCCTGCAAGCTGGGAAAGGATCCCAACACCTACTTCATCGTGGGCACTGCCATGGTGTATCCTGAGGAAGCGGAGCCCAAGCAGGGCCGGATTGTCGTCTTCCACTACTCCGATGGTAAGAACAAGGTGTTCTCATCTGGAAAAATCCAGCTTTTTTTTGGTGGGAGATCAGGGATGAGCTCCTCAGACCCTAGAGAGCTTGTGTCCCAGGAGCAGGCACTTTTTCCCAAGGAATCTGCTGTCGGGATCTCTAGGTGCTGTGTTCCCTTTCCCCCTGTCTCCTAGAGAAGACAAAGAAGCCCTCACCAGCCCTGGATTCTGGGATTTGCTTTCCATGTCATTTGTTCCCCTCAGAGGCAGCTTTTTGGGAAGCAAAATCAGGGCAGTTCAGCTGAACCCCCTTGACTTCACACCCTTTGGATAAACAACCCAAGTAATGCCTGCCTTTATTCCAGGGAAGCTGCAGAGCCTGGCTGAGAAGGAGGTCAAGGGCGCTGTGTATTCCATGGTGGAATTCAACGGGAAGCTGTTAGCCAGCATCAACAGCACGGTAGGCAAGACCCTGACTTTTTTGGGGGGTGTGTTTGTGGATCTGGATGTCAGCCAGGTGTCTGTTGAGGAGCATATCCCAGCTCCCACATGGAGTATCCCAATCCATGCCCATCCCACAGGTCCGGCTGTACGAGTGGACAGCGGAGAAGGAATTGCGCACAGAATGCAACCACTACAACAACATCATGGCCCTGTACCTGAAAACCAAGGGGGATTTCATCCTGGTGGGAGACCTCATGCGCTCCGTGCTGCTCCTGGCCTACAAACCCATGGAAGGGAATTTCGAGGAGGTATGGAAGTGGTGCTGGGAATCCGTTCTGACAGGTCTGGGCACAGGGAATGGTGTTGGAGGGGATAAAAGGAGGAGTTTGGCCTTGATTGGATGAGGTTTGACAGGGATCCCTGTGGTTTCTGGAGGGATGGATCCCTCAGTTTCCAGGGAACTGGCTGTGGGAAGAGCAGCTGGTGCCTGGTGGGTGGGAGGTGCCATCTGGGATGCCTGGTGTCCACTTGGAATGGGAGTTTAAATTGCTGGAGTGGCTTTGGCATGGGCTGCTCCATGCTTTCCCAGGATGTTATCCAAGTGCCAATTGGACTAGGACCATCTCCAGGAGTGCCATTCCTGCTCAGCTGCTTCCTGGAGCAGAGAGGGACATTGCTGCTAAATATTGGTGTTGGGTGGGATGAGGATGCAGGACCCCAGGCCAGGCCACCTGGACACAGCGTGTCCCTTCTTGGCCCCTTCCAGATTGCCCGGGATTTCAATCCAAACTGGATGAGCGCTGTGGAGATCCTGGATGATGATAATTTCTTGGGAGCAGAGAACGCTTTCAATCTGTTCGTGTGCCAGAAGGACAGGTGAGCTGGATGGGATGGATTGGGAATGCGATGGGATGGGATGTGACAGCACATGCTGGGAGGGATGGGCCGATGGGATCTTCAGGAAAACTGGAGGAGCATTCCCAGCTTTTGGGAGCAAGTGAAAGCTTTGGAGTGCCCCCATCCGGGACTGAGCAGAGTGTTTGGGATTCCAGCGCGGCCACGACGGACGAGGAGCGCCAGCACCTGCAGGAAGTGGGATTATCCCACCTGGGTGAATTTGTCAATGTCTTCTGCCACGGATCCCTGGTCATGCAGAACCTGGGAGAGACTTCCACACCCACCCAGGGCTCTGTCCTCTTCGGCACTGTCAATGGAATGATAGGTAAGGAGCAGGGGCTGAGGATTCCCTGCAGAATCTTGGAATGGTTGGGTTGGAAAGGTCATCCAGCTCTACCCCCTGCCACATTCTCATGTCTCGTATTTCCATGCAGGTCTGGTGACATCCCTGTCGGAAAGCTGGTACAACCTGCTCCTGGACATGCAGAACAGGCTCAACAAAGTCATCAAGAGCGTGGGGAAGATTGAACATTCCTTATATCCTTGGGCATTCCAGCCAGGAGCCTGTGCTGGGTGGGGTTTACCAGCTGGGGAGGGTGGGAGCGGGGTTTACTGGCACCCCCAGAAATCACGGAATTAAAATTGGGAAAGCCCTCTGAGACCACAGAGTCCAACTATTACCCCAGCACTGCCATCCCATCATTAACCATGTCCAGGGTGGGTGTTATTCCCTGTGGATTTGGCTCCTTGACAGTGGCACCTGGAGATCGTTCCACACCGAACGGAAGACGGAACCGGCCACAGGATTCATTGATGGAGACCTGATCGAGAGTTTCCTGGACATCAGCAGGCCCAAGATGCAGGAAGTGGTGGCAAATCTGCAGGTGAGCTTGGGAATGTGGCCTTGGATCCTTTAAGGATCTTGCTCAGGAATCCAGGCTCGGTAAATCATGGAATTGTAGAGTTATGGAATGGTTTGGGTTGGAAGGGACTTCAAGACACCTCCCACTAGAGCAGGTTGCTCCAAGCCTTGTCCAGCCTGGCCTGGAGCACTTCCAGGGATGCAGGAGCCACAGCATCTCTGGAAAATCCCAAATCCACACCTTCCTGAATGATCTGGGAATGTTTTTTGGCACCTGCCAACGTCTCCAATGCCTTTTCCTCCCTGTGCAGATTGACGATGGAAGCGGGATGAAGAGGGAAGCCACCGTGGACGACCTGATAAAGATTGTGGAGGAGCTGACCCGGATCCATTAGCAGGATTTGGGATCATTCCCTACCCCTTCCCTCCACATGGAGCAAGGGAATCCTTCCCCAGCTGTTCCCAACACTGGCAGCAGCAGCCAAAGGGGATGGAACACAGGGGGAGCAGCTTGTTAGGAATTTGGGGGGGTGACAGTCATCTCCTGCTGGGATTCATGGATTCTGCAGACTTGGCTGTGCCCAGAACTGTCCCTTTCCTTGGGGGATCCACTGGGATCTGATGCCCTCGCCTTGATTCCCTTTTCCCTGGCATCCTTAGATATTTTATTACTTTTTTTGGCTTTTGGTTTCGCTTTTGTTCCTGGGATTTTTTTGATTCCTTGTGTTTTTTTGGAAGAGGAATCAAAGCTGGAGGAGCAGCCGAGGCTGGAGCTGAGCGGGATAACTCTCTCTCCATAGGATCCATGCCTTGCTCAGGGAGGGAAGTTCTGGGAAGTTCAAGCTGTTGCTGATTTCGGAGTTTTACCAAATAAAGTAGTCCAAGAGGAAAGATCCGTGTCCTGAGGAATGATGATATCCGTGCCCTTGGCTCTGGGATTTTGGGGACACCTGTTTTCCAGGTGCCTTTTTTTGGCTTTTCTTGGATTAAAAGGAAATTTTAGTTCCTTGCCCAGTTGCCAGTGGTGCTGTGAGTGCCTGGAGAGGCAGATTTTCATGGAATTTTTTTGCAAAGCTGGATTTTCCAGCTTCTGGCTACTCATTAATAGCTCTCCTCGTTCTCTCCCACCTCCTTCGCATCTCTCATGGAATTTGGGACTTATCCTGGATCTTTCCATGCTCTCCCCAGCCTGGATCTCCCCTGTAACTCCTGGTTAAGTGCCCCCAAGTCCCGTTCCATTTTCCCAAATCCTTCCCTCCCAGAGACAACTCGTGCTGGAAGCATCCCTGGCTCCTGCGTCCATCCCGGATTCTCCGAGAAGGCTGCAGGGAGAAGGCTATATTTGGACATCTCTTCCCAGAGCTGGGGGAGCAGGGAGTGAGTGACCTTGGACTCTGTGCTCCTGCTTTTATTACCTCAGGCTGTGTTTACCTGCTTAGAGCAGCCTGTTCCCAAATTTTGGGAGGCGCAGGGAGCGGCACAGCTTGGATCCTGGATGTGCTCTCCTTTTCCCACCAAAACTGGGGGTGCTGGTGGCAGTGCAGTGTTGGCACCCTGCTTTTTCTTGGGATAAAAGCGCTGCTGGCCAGGGCTGGACCATTGTTTATCCACTGCAACTGATCATGGAGCTGCCTCCCAGGGATTTGGGATCACTATCACTTAGGACAGGAGCTTCCCATGGCTGCACTGGGGTTCCTAAAAGACTGTTGTTGGTTCCTAAAAGCCCTCCTCAACGTGGCTTTCATTGGGAAGGGGGCTGTGTCTTGCCTGGGTGATCCCAACCCTTGGGCAGGATTTTGTGGGGAGAAATCTGTGCTGGATTGGGAATTTTGGAGACAGCAGCGCCCTTTGCTCCATGGGATCAATCATTTACCTGCCCCCGACCTTCGCTTCATTCCCTGCCCTGGGATGGGGGCGCAGGGCCGGGGGGAATCTGGGGCTCACTGGAGCGGGATGTCCCGCAGCATCCCTCTCCCTCCTGGATGCATCCCACCATCCCGGCTCCGCTCGGCCCCTTTCTCCGCCGCGTGGGTCCCCGTGCAGGGCTGGGAAGGCGGCCCAGCGCCTCCAGGAGAAGGAGGAGGAGGAGGAGGGGTGGGGAGAGGCCATGCCGGAGCTTTGCCAGATGTGGGAAAGGAGAGAAGGGGGGACGCCTTTCCCGCTACTTCCCAAACCTAGAGGGGACCCCCTTCCCCGGTGCGCAGCCAGGGCAGGAACGGCCGGGATGCCACCACTCGGCCCAGCTGAACGGGACAACCTTGGGGTGATCCCAGACCCCCCGTGTGGGTTTGGGGGGGGAGGGTGGGTGCTGCTGGCGACCCCCCCGCT
>VZTZ01011546.1:0-12378 GCA_013400955.1 Drymodes brunneopygia | reverse complement strand
CCCCAAATCCGACCGTTCCCTGTGTCCCCCCAGACATCGACGAGTGCCAGAGCGCAGCCTGTGAGGGGACGTGCGTGAACACGGAGGGCGGATTCGCCTGCGAGTGCGGAGCCGGCCGGGAGCTCTCTGCCGACCGCCGCAGCTGCCGGGGTGCGCAGGGTCCCAGGGGGGCGGCCGGGGCTCCCGAGGGATCCTGACCCTCATCCCAACCCCCAGACACAGATGAATGCCAGGCCACGCCGTGCCAGCACCGCTGTGAGAACAGTGTGGGCAGCTACCGCTGCTCCTGCCGGCCCGGATACCACCTCCATGGGAATCGGCATTCCTGCGTGGGTGAGCACTGGGATGGGGCCCTTCCCATCAGTCCTGGGGGATGGAGGTGGACCTGAGCACTGTGCCAGACCCCCTTCCCTCTCCATGCCGTGAATCCCAAGGGATGGAGGTGGTCACTGAGCCCCTGCATGTGTGAGCACCACACTTAATCCTCATCCCACTCCATGCCATGAATCCCAGGGGATGCAGGTGGCTGTGAGCCTGTGGGTGCAAGCCAGACCCCCTTCTCTCTCCATGCCTTGAATCCCAAGGGATGCAGGTGGCCATGAGTCCGTGGGCACTGTGCCAGACCCCCTTCCCTCATCATGCCACAAACCCCAAGGGGTGGAGCTGTCCATCAGCCCATGACCACAGTGCTGCCACCTCATCCTCATGCCTGCGTGGGCCATGCTGAGGGCCCATCCCGGTGCTCCGGGCTCTTTCCTGGGCCACATCCCAGGGTGCAGCACCTCCTGCCACATTCCCTTATCCCGCAGATGTGGATGAGTGCCGGCGGCCCGGCGCGCGCCGCTCCTGCCAGCACAGCTGCCACAACATTCCTGGCAGCTTCCGCTGCTCCTGCCGCCCTGGATACCGGCTCAGCACGGACAGGGTGTCCTGTGAAGGTATCCATGTCCTTCTCCAGGCTGGAGGAGCAGAGTGGGATGCTCCCATCTCCCTGCCTGCCCCAAGTGATTTCTCTGCCTGCCTGATTTCCTTCCTAGGGTACCCCAAATCTATCCTGGCCCCGTCACCCATCCTGCAATCCCTGCAGCACCCACCCACCCTTGTCCTGCTTCCCCCCGGCTCCCACCTGCTCCCGAGGGGCTCCCCCTCTCCTCACCTCCCTGTGGCAGCTCCCGGTACCCAGTTCCCTCCCTCCTCCCCATCCCTGTCCCCTGAGCCATCCCCGCTTGCCCTGGGAGCCCCTGGCACCTCTATCCCACCATCCCATCATTGCTGGCACCGGGGAATCCCTTGGGAGCCCGGTGCTCACTGGACGGAGCCAGGATGCCAGAGCTGCACCTGCCAGGTGAGCATCCCATCCTCCCACCCCTTTCCACGGCACCATCCCGACTTGGGATGAGCCACCACGTGTCCTGGCAGGGGGGACGAGTCCTCTGTGACACCGTGAGCTGCTCTGTTCCCTGCTCCCACCCACTTCCCGCTCCTGCTGGGGGTTGCTGCCCCACCTGCACAGGTGAGTCCCAGCCCTCCTGATTCCCCTAGTTCCCAGGACGGCCCCCCTGAATTCCCAGGGGGACGCCCCTGACCCCCATGGCTCGCAGGGTGCCTGCACGAGGGGGTGGCCAGGGCCGAGGGTGATGTCTTCTCCCCATCCGATGGGAATTGCACCATCTGCGTCTGCTTGGTGAGCGGGATTGGGATGGGAGAATCCCCCCTCATCCCTGGGAACCTCCCAGCCCTGGAGACCCTTATCCCTGGGGACCATCATCACTCTGCTCAACCATGGATTGGGATGCTCTGGAGCAGATGACACTCTCCCATCATCCCTCCATGGGGAACCAGTCCTCTTTCCCAGCCCCACACTCCCCTTCACAGGCCGGGAATGTCTCCTGCCTCTCTCCAGAATGCCCTCCAGGATCCTGCCCCAGCCCCTCTCCGTCTGACTGCTGCTCCTGCACTCCAGGTGATCCCAGGACCCCCAGTCTGGGAGTGTGAGGACCCCCGGGCTGGGCTGGGGGTTAGGGAAGAGCCATGCTTGGCTCTCCAGCCCTGCTGCTTCCCCTTTTCCCAGCAAAGTGCAATTTCCGGGGACACACGTACGCACACGGTGCCCGGTTCAGCCTGGATGGGGACGACTGCACCACCTGTGTCTGCCAGGTGGGTCCTGGATGTCCCCAGGGATGAGGATCCCCAGGGGACGCTCCAGTGCTTCCCTGCATCAGCTGGGGGGAATCCCATGGGCTTTGCTCAGGGCTGCCGGTGGAGGCAGCAGGTGACCCATTCCCGTGTTCCCAGGGAGGAGAGGTGGAATGTTCATTCACTCCCTGCCCCGTGCTGGATTGTCCCCAGCACCAGCGGCACCTGGGTCCCGGGCAGTGCTGCTCCACCTGCCGGGACCCTCCGGCCCCCGCTGGTGAGTCAGGATGAGGGACACAGCTGGGAACGGGCAGGGAGGGACAGGGAGAGGGATGAGGGGGACAAGCTGGGTGAAAGGGGAATGGCATGGCATGGGAAGAACAGGTGGAATAGAGGATGTGGAGGACACTTGGGGGTGGGGAGAGTGGGATGTTGGGACATTTGGGGATGGGATGTGGGGAAGGGCAGGGTGGGATGAGGGGGGACAGCTGGAGACAGGGAGGGGTGGCATGTGGGGGACACAAGTTAGATGGCATGTGGGGGACACACATGATGGTGGGAAGGGTGGGAGATGGGGAATACCTTGGAACAGAGAGGGTGGAATATAGGGAACCCCTGGGGGGACAGGAAGGGTAGGTTTTACGGGACAGCTGGGAACAGGGATCCTACCCAGGTTGCTTCCTGGATGATAACGGTGTGGAGTTTCCCGTCGGTCAGATCTGGTCTCCAGGCGATCCCTGTGAGTTATGCATCTGCCAGGTGAATGAGAACCTGCTCTGCTTCATTCCCTCTTCCCTATCCCTGCCCCAGCGCACGGCTCCTGCCTCGTTCCCACCCTCAGGATGCCCGTGGCCCGGCGGGCCCCAAATCCCCCAAATCCGGCGGGTTTGGGAATCCCGAGGTGTCTGTCAGGGTGTTCCCGCCTGCAGGCAGACGGCTCCGTGAGCTGCCAGCGCACGGATTGTGTGGAGACGTGTCCTTATCCCATCCGCATTCCCGGGCAGTGCTGCCCCGACTGCTCCGCAGGTGAGGGCGCGCCCGGAATTCCGGGATTCTGAGCCGCCCGGGGACCGCCTGAGCCCCTCTCCCCGCAGGCTGCACCTACATGGGGAGGATCTTTTCCAACAACGAGACCTTCCCGTCGGCGCTGGATCCCTGCCTGAGCTGCATCTGCCTGGTGAGGGCTGGGCCGGGCATTCCCAGAGGATTTGCGGCT
The DNA here is from genome assembly GCA_013400955.1 of Drymodes brunneopygia. Taxonomy (NCBI): domain Eukaryota; kingdom Metazoa; phylum Chordata; class Aves; order Passeriformes; family Petroicidae; genus Drymodes; species Drymodes brunneopygia. The sequence continues at coordinate 9,026 of VZTZ01011546.1, read as the reverse complement.
CCCGCCCCGTGGGCTGAAGCCCGGTTTTTGGCTCCGTTGCAGGGAAAAGCTCCGGGGGCGCTCCGGGGTTCCTAACGCCCGGCCCTCGGGGGTCTCTCCCGTCTCTCGCAGCTGGGCTCGGTGGCCTGCTCGCCTCTGGAATGTGCCATCGTGTGCTCCTACCCCTTCCNTACCCGCTGCACCTGCCAGGTGAGAGCCCCCACCCATTCCCATGGGATGTCCATGGAGTGCCTGTACCGGTGCCATTGGATCCCAGAAAGGGCTGGCAGTGCTGGCTGATCCCTGTTTTCCCAGCTTGGAGAGGTGAGCTGTGAGGAGAGGCCGTGCCCCCACTCCTGCTCTGAGCCCCCCACACTGCCCATGGGCTGCTGCCCATCCTGCCCAGGTAATGGGATCCCTGGATCCATCCCCAGGCACTTGGATGTGCCCCCTCCGGACTGGGGGTCCTGGGAAAGAGGTGGGTGCTGACCAAAATCCTCCCTCTATCAGCCACAGACGTCCGGCTCCTGCTGCAGGGCAGTGACCTATCCTCATCCCCATCCTCCTCCTCATCTCAGTCCCCATCCTCATCCTCATCCCCATCTTCATCCCCATCCTCAGCCTCATCCCCATCCTCATCCCAGTCCCCATCCTCACCCCCATCCCCAATCCCTGAAGATTCACCCCCTAGCACCCCTCACCCCTCCCGCCTGGCCCAGCTCCTGCTTCCCACCACACTCCCCCTCGGCTCCTCTCCAGGGATTTGGGGTGCTGGGAAGCCCCCTCCAACCACTCCGAGTCCCTCTGGATACCCCTTGGAACCTGCTGTGGCCCCCGACCCCCCCTGTGAGGCCACAGCTCCCCCCGATGCCACGGGCAACCCCGAGGCTCAGGGAATCCCCGGGAATGATGATCCCTCTGCGGTGCCATCAGACAGCCCCAGGTTCCAGGTGCCAGGTGTGCCTGGAATGCCGTGAGGAGGAGGAGGAGGATGAAGGAAAGGAGGAAAAGGGGGTCTGCAGGACCAGCAGGCCTGGCCCTGGGGAGGGGGCAGCTGTCCCCCTGCCACCAATAAAGTTACTCTGGTATTTATTCCCTGTCCTCTCATCCCTGCACCCGCCAGCACGTGGAGCCCTCGGGCTTGTCCTCTGCGAATTTTGGGATGAGTGGCTTTCCAAGATGAGGAGGGCAGTGCTGGAGGTGTTCAGCCCCCTCACCCTGAGTGGGGTTTGGGGACAGGAGGGACATGTCCTGCTCCAGGTCCCCAAGGCTGGCAGCTCCCCAGAGATGAGTAGAACCACTTCCAGGCTCCCATCCTGGGGACACAAGGAAATCCTTGGCGGGTGCAGCTGAGGGTGGCACCAGGAACATGCCACGTTCCCAGGGATCTGGTGGCCTTTCCCAAAGAGACACAGCACAGAGGAGCTTCTCCACACCTTTATTGTCCTCAGTGGTGGCAGGAGCGCCAGGAAAGGGACAAGCCCTGCCAGTCACCAAGTTGGGAACACCTGAGATTCCCATCCCAGCTCAGGGCAGCCGGGACAGTCCCACCTTGTTGTTGGCCCTGTCAAAGACGATGTAATATTCCCGGATAAAGACATCTCCCAGGATCCAGAGCTCGCCCTCCTCAGTGGGCACATCCATGCCTTGCAATCCCAGACTGCAATACCCGTTACTCTGCTCCAAGGACATGGAATGGGGTTGGATCACCAGCTGTTGGATCCCTCCCTGTATCCCCACAAACCCATTCCTGGTGGGATGCTCACCCTTAACACGTAGGCTCTGGGAGGCACTGGAAATTCTTTGCCGTGGATGTGGAAGACGAGGTTGGGAAGGTTGTTGGCAGCCTCACAGCTGATCTGGGGAGGACATGGTGGGTTAGCAGCCATTCCAGCCAGGATAAAATTCCTAGGGAGCATCCTGAGGTCTCACCTCACCACTGGAGCTGGCGCCGAGGCGCCTCAGGAGGGTCCGGAAGGCCCGAATAGGAACAGCCAACAGAGTGGTTCCTGTATCCACGATGGCCTGGCATCCCGAGGAGCAGGCCACTGGAGTCCCACCGACTGAGACACTGGGAAGAGGGATGCAGGGTGAGCCTGGACTCCCCAAAACACCGGCTGGAGGGCAAGGAATACCGGGAATACCTCTCCATGGTGATCTGCCAGTAGGTTTCGGCAGAGAGTGGGATCCAGGAGATGCCTTTGGTGGTGTAGAGGGGATCAATGGCACCAAAAAGGACAAAGCTCCCACCATCGCTGTCCCTGGAAAGGCGGATCCAGCCGGGGTGGTTCCCACCCTGCCAACACTCCCATTCCCATTGGAAAATGGGGTCAGTGTGAGGGAAAAGGGTGAAATCCTCAGCAGCTCCGGCCAGGATTTACCTGCTCAGGTAGACAGAGAAAAGATTACTATCCACGAGGTTTTGTATCATCATGTTGTCGAAGACAGGGGTGGCTCCGGAGGAGGCGATGCTCGGGAATGCCAATCCCAGGATGCCATCAAAGGGGGTGTAGTAGAAGAAATCCCCTGGCTCGGTCTCAGCCAGCCCGAAAATCTGGTTGCGGACATTGATGCCGGCAACCTGGGAGAAGGGAGACAGGTGTGGATTGGGCAGGATCCCAGGGGATCCCATGGGATGAGGGGGCTGGAGTGCCTGGCCGTACGTTGACGGTGTCGTATCCCAGGACTCCGCTCATGCTTCCTGTGCCGTAGGCGATGAACAGGGTGTCATTGGTGCTGAGGAACGTGGAGGATTCCGCAGGATTGAAGCGGTTGTGATTCCCTGTGGGGGTGGGAAGGAGGGGGATTGCCTGATGTCCCTTGGGAAAGATCGGGGCAGAGCCATCCAGGGCTCCCAAAGGACACATTCCAGCCTCATTCCAGACACCTACTGCAGGCTGGGCTGGCGCAGAAGACTGAGGGGACCCAGAGGTTGGAGGAGCCAGTGTCAAAGACCACGGTGAATTCCTGGGGTGGGGTCCCAATGGAGATGGTGCCAAAGTACTCATCCTGTTGGAATGGGGTTGGAAAGGGGTCAGTGGGATTGGGAAGGGGTTAATGGGATGGGGAAAGGAGAATGGATAAGGGGCCAATGGGATGAGTTAAAGGGATGGGGAAGGAACCAGTGGGATGGATAATGGGCCAGCAGGATGGGGAGGGAGACAGTGCCCCCCCATGCTCCCTGATCCCAGCTCCCAATACCGGCCCCTCACATCCATGTAGTTCTCCAGGGGCTCTACAGCAATGCCCGGGAAATACTTGGCAGCCAGGTTGTAGGGATGCTGCTCCAGGTAGCTCTCCAGCAATCCCTGCTCCTGCAGCCTCTGCCGCAGCGACTTCATCTTCCTCAGCGGCACCCTGCGGACAGGGACCGGGATGCGTCACTGGGATCACCCCGCATCCCACATCCCTGTTTTGGGGACCCCCCCCCAGGGGCTCACCTGGTCAGGAGGCCCTGGGCCAGGCCCACCAGGGCGATGAGCAGGAGCAGCTTCATGGTGGGAGCTCACGGAAAATGTGCCTCCGATCCCGGCCCCGCTCCTTATATCCTGGCTCAGGTGTTTGGCCGGAGGCCCCGATAAGAAAGGCAAACTGCTGCTGGGATGGTTATCAAAATGTCCTTAAGGAAGGCGGGGGGGAATGTTAAGCCGGGGGATCCCCGTATTCCTGAGGGGATTCAGGCCACGGGGATGTTGGGAAAGGCGGGAAGCACTCCTGGTTATTCTGTGGGAGCTGGTGGGAATGCGGGGTTGTTTGTCCCCTGAACCCTCCAATTCCTTGCTGGAGGGTTTGAGCCAGACGTTCCAGGAATGGGGCAGCCACAGATTCCAGGGGAAATCCATTCCCAGGAATGCCTCACCACCCTCGCAAGGAAGAGTTTCTTCCCAAAATCCCATCTAACCCTGTCCTCTGGTAGTAGGAAGCCATTCCCCCTTGTCCTGTCACCCCAGGTCCTTTTCCAAAGTCCCTCTCCAGCTCTCCTGGAGCTCCTAAAGCACTGGAAGAGGCTCCAAGGTCTCTCCAGATCCTTCTCCTCTTGCCAAGGCTCCATGAAGAATTTTCAGGCTGCCAGGTCCAGATTTTCCATTCTGGGAATCAGCCAGGACTTTCTCCTTTCCAACCCTTTACAACACATCCCATCCTCCTTTTTTGTTTCCCTCAGGGATCCCTTTTCTCCCAACATCCCCCATCCGGCTTCTCCTTCACTTCACTCCCCCAGTGCAACCTAGCATCGTATCCTCGGATTCTTCTATCATTCCGAGCTGGGATGGGGCTGATTCCAAAAGGGAGGAATGCCAGCTCCAACCTCAGGGAGTCTTTGATCTCCTCCAGGACAAGGTGACCGTTCCAGGAGCCAGGGATCCAGCACGTGGTGACGCGACCGAAACCAAGGTGCCCAATCCCGCTACGGTGACCTTCACCCAGAGGCATCCAGAGCTTGGCTTTCCCCCAGCTCGTCCCAGTTCTCCCCCAGTTCAGGGATTTCGAATGTGGGAATGGAAATGACAGGACAAGGGGGAATGGCTCCAAACTGGAAGACGGGATATTGGGAAGAAACTCTTACCTGTGAGGGTGGCGAGGCCCTGGAATGGATTTTCCAGAGAAGCTGTGGCTGCCCCATCCCTGGGAGTGTCCAAAGCCAGGCTGGAGAAACCAACCTGGAATATGTCCCTGTAGATATTGGAGCTACCAAGTTTTCCCTCGTTTTTGGGCCAAAATAGTAGAGAAAACAAAAAAAATGAAGTTTTCCCAGAGCTGTTTATCCATTGAATTCCCAGAACTGCCATCCCTGGGGATCAGGATTCCTGTTTTTTCAATGGGAAAAAAAAAAACTATATTTGCCCAATTATGGAAAGTTTTAGGACAAGCTTATTGTGCTGCTGGTAAATCCCATCAAAGCAGAACAATGGATCCAACAGGGATGGATTTTTGGATGGATGATACCCACAGAAGGAAGAAGCTGCAGAATTGTAGGACTGGGAAAAAAAATGGGAATTGCTATTCAGCTCTAATTAAATCCAGAATAAAATCTGGGAGGATGAAAAAAAATAACCCCTTTTAGGGCGTGAAATGGCTTCCTCAGAGAGAAACCCTGGATTTTCCCAACCTGGGTGGGGAAAATGAGATGCTGGATCCTGGAATAATCTATCCTGGTGCTGGGAGCCCCCATGGGATGGGAGCAGGTGGCCTCACTGCCACCAGCTTTCCTTGGCACCAGAGGGCACCACAGCAAGAGGAGATCCCAAAAACCCCCAGCAGGAAAGATGGATCTGGAAGCTTTTCCTCCTGGTTGATGCAGCCAGAGCTGGATGAGAATTCCCAGACAAAAAAAACCCCTCCCAAAATTTAGGCTTTTACTGGGAAAATTCTTAATTTTTAATGTCATTTCGATGCGGAAACGCCCCTTGGGATGAATTTAACGTCCGTGGGAATCACCCTCTGGATCAAACAGGGATTTTTCAGGCTTTTGGGACATCAAAACTTTTTCTGACGAAACTTCCTTAATTTTATCTCTGCAGCCTCCCCAAAAAAATCCCCTTATGGAGACAGAGCTTTTCATGGAAATGGATTAATGAAGTCAACTTTTCCAGGCCCTGTTCCCAGTTTTGCTTGTCCCTTCCCTAAAGGCTTTTATCACCCGGGTGCTTTATCGGAGCTGTCAGATGAAAGGAGGGAAATCTGACGCTCCCGAGGTGTCAAATTTCTGGGATTGGCGTAAAAAATATTTAATTAACTTATCAAGGAAGCCCAGGGATTTTGGCTGATCCTTGTGGGAATGGAATTCTGCGGAACGGGACCTCAGGGTGCTCAGGTCACCTTTTCCTACCTGCTGCGTGTGATTTGGACTGGGATTAAGACACCATCCAAGGGAAAAAAACATGTGGAACCATCTTTTTGTGGAAATTAAGGATATTAATAAGTGGATAATGGGAATATAATTCCAAAAACACCCATTTGACCCAAAATTTATTTCTGGGTGGCGCTTGTAAATGGGTATTTTTCCGTTTCTTCCGTGCAAATCCAAATGCAATTTTCCCTCTCCTCAAAACTTCTGTTACACTATCAAATGCTAATTAAACATTTTCCCGCTTTTCCAGATCTGTGGAAACTGCTCCAAAAGAAGCCTGGAAAATGTTTTTTCCCTCTGGAAAATGTTTTTTTCCCTCTGGAAAGTCAAGCCCCTTTTCTTTTCCCAAGGCACTGGGGGCTCGACCTGGTTATCAGCCATGCTGGGAACAAATTGTCCTTGATTTACCCGGAATTATTTGGGATCATATGACTCCCATTTGTTACACAACAGCCCTCAGGTGACAGGATCAGAGGTGCCTTTCCCAGATCTCGGCACTTCTGGAACAGCTGGGTGACCTTGCCCAAAAAGACTTCCAAAGACTTCCAAAGAGCAGAAATCACGGAGCTCTTCCCCTGCCTCATCCTTGCCTGGGTTTGGGGAATGTGGAGTTTCGGGTGGAAAAGTGGAGCATTTTTCGAGCATGCCTTGGAAAAGCTGGGAGTTGTGGAGTGGGTCGTGGGATTGGAGCTTTCCCAGGAATATTCCTGTTTCGTGCGAGGAGGAGCTGACCAGGTGTCCCAGAGGAATTTGCTTTGATCTCTTGGATCCGGCTGGAAGAACCTGATGTCTTATGAATTTTTGGGATGTTGCCGAGGTCTGTATGTGCTTCCTAAACCACTTCCAACCTGGCCTTCCAGGTATGGAGCAACCGTAGCTTCTCTGGGCAACTTTGCCATCCTGACAGAGAAGGATTTATTCCCAATATCCAACTTAAACCCGCCCTGTGCCCATGTGGAGCCTTTCCCCTTTTCCTTATCGCTCCACGCCCTTCTCCAAAACCCCACTCCAGCTCTCCCAGAGCCCCTTGCACCCCGGAGACACGAAGGATATAATTCCTAGAGCAGCTACAGCTCGGGGAAATCCCCGCGGGTAGCCAAAGAGCGATTATTGATTAAAAAATTCCATTAAATTGATGCCTGCTCCTGCCCCCCCCCAACATGGCGGCCCTGGGAGGAACCACCCCCCTCACGGCCGGAGGGGGGGAGGGCCCGCACCTCCCGCCCCGCCGCGATGGCCCCGCCCACTTCCGGTTTACACCGGAAGCCGGAAGCGGCGGCGGTCGTAGGGTCCCGGTGTTGTTTCGGTGAGTCCGGGAGAGGGCCGGGAATGGGATTAATGGGAATAACGGGAATAACGGCGGGATAACGGGGATAACGGCGCTGCCCCCGCCACGGCGCTCGCTGCAGCCCCGCAGGGGGGCACCCCTTTGCGTCCACCTTCCTGAGCGTCTGTGGATGCCCCCAGAGCCCCCCCCCCCGAGCTTTCCCACTCCCATCATTCCCACTTTTCCCTCTTAAACTCCACGAAGCTTAGCTAATACCCCCCCAAAACCTTAAATCAGATGATTTCTGCCCCACACCTGCCGCGCGGGACTTATTTCCCAGTTTTTCCCTCAGACAGGTTTATCTGGATCGTGGATTGGGCAACCCTGAGCCTCAGCGTGGCTGTGGTGGCGTTCCCGGCCTGATATCCTTGGGATGTTCCACCTGGATGAGAGATAGAAGGGCTGGGAGCGAGTAGGACAGCGCAGGTGTGTTGTGTTTCCCTGGTTTTTAGGACATTCCCACATTATTCCATCCCACCTCTTGGAATTTACACCAGACACGGGATGGTTGGGATAAATCATGGATATGGTGCAGGAAATCCGTAATTTTTTTGATATTTTTGTTGTTTTGCTGAATTCCATGGCCAGAGGATGGAATTAGATGATCCCTAAGGTCCTTCCCAATCCTGTGGGCCGGATCCCAGTTTTCTTGGTGGGATGGGAACCTGGAATGGGATGGAGTCTGGAATGGGATGGATTCTGGAATGGGATGGAGGCATCCAGCTGGAATTTGTGAGTCAGGGCTGTGGGTGGATTTTCCCTTGACAAAACACCCTGGGACATGCAGAATTCCATCCAAATAGGCCTGGGAAAGGGGGAAAAAGTCTTTTCCCCAGCAAGAATTAGTGGGAATGTTGTTTCTCCCTCTCGCTTAACGGAACCTGGCCCAGCTGCTCCAAGGGCTTTAACAAGCCTGGGTTTGAGTTGGAATCCTATTCCCAGCTGGATTTGGGAACTGATTTGCCTCTTTTCCCACGTCCCAGGAATCTGGGAGGATGGACACGCTGAGGAACCGGACGGTGGAGGAGCTGCGGGAGCTGCAGGAGGATTCCCAGGAGATCGAACGCTTGGCTCTGGAATCCCAGGAGGTTGGTGCCAGCAGGTGGCTCTGGGGTGTCCCTGTCCCCTTCTAGAGGGTTAACCATCCCCAAATTCCACAGGTTCAGGAGCTCCAGCTGGAAAGGGAGATGGCCCTGGCTGCCAACAGGAGCTTGGCCGAGCAGAACCTGAAATTCCAGGGGCCGCTGGAGAGGGGACGCAGTGACCTCTCCAAGAAATACCAGGAGCTGCAGGAGCTGGCTGGCAGGTGCAGGGAGCAGAAGGAAAAGCTGGGTGAGTGCTGGGATCTTCCCCCATGGAGGGTTCTGCTTCCTGGAAAACTGGTGTCCCTCTTTTTTCCAGCAGCTGGAGAGATTGAGGATATTACTCCTCTTGGATTTCCCTCCTTCCATCAGCAGTTCCCAAACCTCTTCCTGTGGGCTCTTTGCTGACTTTTCCCTGGTTTCTGTTCTGTGATAGTGATTTTTTCTTGTTTTTTTTTTCTTTTTCCCCTTGGTTTTCCCAGAGAAATTCTCAGCAGTTCTGCAGCCTCAGACTTTGCTGGATCTCCTCCAAGTGGAAAGCCAGAAGATTGAAGAGGAATCTGAGGTAAATTTAGCACTTAAATCCTTTGGGAATTCCAGTGATTCCTCCTCAAAGACTTGCCATTAAACCCAGTCCCTTAAATCATGGATTATCTTTGGAGTTTGCTGGGTTTTGCCTGGAAAAGAACTGGATCCTGCCTTGTTTGTGTGTGGGTGCTGCTTCTTGGGATGTGGCTGGGAGAGACCTAAATGGGGATTAGGGAAGAGGAGCAGAGGGATGGAAGCAGGG
>VZTZ01011543.1:0-52351 GCA_013400955.1 Drymodes brunneopygia | reverse complement strand
CAATCAGGCTGAAAAAGATTTCTGACATCAAGTCCAACTACGACTGAACACCATAATGTCACCCAGACCATGGCACTGAGTGCCACAGCCAGTCTTTCCTTAAACACCTCCAGGGGCGGTGACTCTGCCACCTCCCTGGAGAGCCCATTCCAACGGCTGATCANGCAAGTCATGTTCCTCTTGTGAGCCATTATAATGCCAAGACTCTTTCTGCTGAACTATTACCAGTCAGCCAGTTGTACCCCATCTTATTTTTTAGGTAGCTGAATATCCTTAATCATATTAACCCTGTGGTTAATTGCATTAGCTTTGTGCTTATCTTTGTCTTTTCAGACCAGATCTCAGATACATGAAAGCTTTCTGAAAGATCTACTTCAGTACATCTGAAGCCTCTCACAAACAGGTGGTGGCTGCAGAGTTAGATTCTGCTACCAAGAAACACCTGAAAATANCTAAACCTCCCCTGGTGCACCTTATGTAGGACAACATTTAGATAATTCTGGCTGAAAATGGCAGGTGTCTATCAGCTGTAAGTAAAAAAAGCACAGCATGTGGTGAATTTTTTAATCTGTGTTGCCATACAGTGTCTACTACCTGGAAAAGGGGGTAAGAACAGCACAAACTGAAATTTCTAAAGGCTTTCCACAGAAGTATTCATTTCACAGCCTAAGCATACAGATTATTCCAACTAGTTTCATAGGACTAACAATTCTGAGAATAAAATTAATAATACTGTTTTATTTGGAACTGCAAAGGAGGTAAATGAGGAACAATTACCCTCTAATTCAAAAGATAAAATCTTCCAACTGAAAAAGGAACTTGACTGTAAGGCACTGATATAATTCTCATTCAAGAAGCAAAGCACTGAATAATCATGTTTTAATAAGCAGTTCTGCACCATCTATTGGTCTGTCATTTCCCTAAATACCAAAGAGGCTGAACTTAGTTTGTATAAGATATTGTGAAATAGGGCATAGTTTGTGCAGAGAAGAGGTGTAGCGCAGTGAACCTGTCAGTCTTAACAGGTATCATTAAATAAAACAGCTTAACTATTTCAAACACAAACTACCACTCAAGATTTTATCACTGTACCTATATCTTGGTCTGGAAGGTTCTTTCAGAGAACATGAAAAAGGAATTTACTAATAAGTACATAATGACACAGCATTAGCTAAATCTGTAATATATGATGAGCCTCATAAGATTCCTCAGTGTTTCTTAATGTCTGTAGAAAGCATCTTTAACCAGACTATACAATCCCGCATAATGTGACACTGGTACCATTTTTAAGACCAGATAAGCAGAAATTTACAAACACAAGCAGAGAAAAACATTCTTGCTAAAACCCTAATAGATATAATTGTTAGAAAAAAGGCAAGAAACTTGGATAACCAAAAAAACCATGAGAAACCAGAAATGAAACCAGGCAAACTGACAGCTTTATACTGATCTACAGAAGCTCTCTATTATTATCTAATAATAAACCCTCCTGTAAGTAAATAAAATGCCTCTCTATTACTGTATCATTTGCAGACCACCCAGACTGATCCACTGGAGCCAGCCTGCAGATATCTGGGCTTTCAGAGATACAAAGAAAAACACAGCACCACCTAAGAGGGCCAACTGTCTGTAAAAACATTCAGCTGCTACTATGAGTCATTGAACTGGGAAAGGTGAAAAGACAGGGTACACTGAAAGAAAATGCTTCTGTACTCAATTAAAATTTTCTCTGAATTCTAAAAGCGGATTTATTTTTACTTTTTAAATTGACCAAATGATGAAATGTTTCACACTACTGACTACGAGTTTTGTCACAAGAAATAATGCATATTATACCAATATGTTCTGTAAGTATTTTCCAACCCAATTTTGGATAAGCCAAGAGAGATCATTAAAAAATCATGCTGCTCAAACAAGTAAGTTAGTTTACAGAGCAGCAAGGAAAAAGAAAAACACAATTTCATCTTTCAGTGTACAGGCCTAATTCTGTACCTGTCAAGGGGGTTTACTGTCACCCCCTTGGAGAAGTAGATATACTCCCTTAATTACTGAGATTTTGAAATAAAAAGGCAACTCTCAGTGCATATCAATTCCCCAATAAAGTTACAGTGATTAAATTCTTCAAAGTTCTTTAGAAACCTGTATTTCCTATTACATACTTCTTTCTGAAAAAGGTAAATTAATGAAATGTAAAAATGAATATTAGAAGGAAGGCATAAGATACGTAAACTAATGGAATTTATGGATACAGCTGCTGCTACATATCACATTCACTTCAAGCATTTGTCAAGTAAAATATCTCAAAATATTTTTCACAGAGATGTTCATATCCAACTTCAGTTTAATATTTGAAGGACTGTACCAATTATTTTTTGGTGTATATTTACAAATGCCAGCACGTCCCCATCCAGGCCCTATTTTTAATTTTTTATTTTTTGCATCACATGAATTGGAGTTCTATAAATTCTACAGTCTTACTGATACTTCTCATTAGCTGTTGCATTAAGACACAATACAGGAAACTTATGACCAAAGATGTTGTGAAAGATCTGAGGGCACCAACATGTATACTTGTTTCACATTCCATGTATTACAAAATTGAAGGTAGCAAGCACAGCTCACATGCAAAGTGCCCTCTTGTGGTTCCAGGCAGGCAAACTCAAAGAGATTTAGAACACAAAAAAAATGTTTCAGCAGTTTCTGATGTGTTACCACACTGTTCTCTGAGGCAGGCAGTATCTGCGCTATGGCAATGACACAGCTTCTGCACATAGCTTTGGCTATAAAAGACATCATTGTCCTGTCCCTTCCTGGTACAACTTCTTAGCTATACTAGAAAAAAAAATTAGCATTCCTTATTCAAAATGTCACTTTAAATTTTATTTTTCCAATAAAATGAATCTCAGTGGAAGAGAGGTTTGCTAGAGTAACTAATGACAAGCATTAATTATAAATCAGCTCAAGGGCAAATAATGGCCTGAAATACTGGCACTTTCAGATATGAATTAGAACTTTAATTCTATTCTCCTATACAGTATTTTTTATATCTCACTGGGATGTGGAAGTTTCATTACTGAAGGCAAAAAATCTTTCAAGGTTAATAATAGCCCTGCATTCTCAAGCAAGAGAATTGAGATTGAATCAGCAATCCATAGTTTTCTTGCTTGCTCATTCACAAAAAATACAAAAATTAAAAGGGAGTTTTCTCAAAATGAAAGACTAAACAGTAACACACACACACACACACACAAAGACAAAGAAAGAACCAATAAATACCTTTTTGGCCTTGTTTTTTTTTTCATAAGTCTCTGATAATGGTTTTCTTTTTTCCTGAGTGGTGTCTTTGGAGAATAAATATTCAAACTCAGTAGTGTCAAGTATATCAGGTTCTTCCAGTGATTCCCATAATGTTGGCATAGCAGTTTTCCTATAAAGGGAAAGGCAATAATAAAATTTCTAAACATTATGAGAAACCATAATAGATCTAACCATAACAGATGAAAATCCATGACAGATTTAAACTCGAAGCAACACAAAAAGCATTCCTTTCCTATACTTTGCTCTTGTAAGGAGTCAAAAAGTTTTGCTATTAGTTTTAGTTATTAATTTCAGCTATTTAGTCCATGCATGCTAGACAATCAAAATGCATCATTCGTATTGTACAGTTCTTTGTGCAACAACAGCAGCTTGTGCAAATACATCTCAAGAGATTTCTGCCACTTCAACTAGGATCAGAAGTACTTCAGTGTCAGCTTTTTTGAGGAATTCCCAGTAATCTATTTAGACCTATAAAAATAAACAATATCAACAAATAGTGAACAAACTTTATTCAAGCATATTTTAAGAGCATTTGGGGCAATTTTTATAGGACTTGATTTATTTCATGTTATCTACAGATGTTGTATGTTCATATTTATCCTTTTTGCAGTTCTGAGAAATAAGAGTAATTATGTGGCTTATATTTTGGGAGAGTAGCCAGTATTCTTCTCCATTCAACCAACTGCAAATTTTAAATGTGGATTATCTTTCCTTCTTTTTTTGCCTTCCAAGACCAGATTTAGTTTTGGATCAGTTGGGAGCTTGTTTACACAATCCTCTACTTTTATCTGGATTAGGGGAAAGTAATATGTTCTGCTACAAACATTGTACTTCAGTTCTGAAAGTGCTTTGCTTCAAATGTTCCAGGAAAATACATGGGACAAAACTTCTGAAAGTTCTTGTCTGTTTATCAGTAGAAGGTGGGACCACTTCTTCCAGCAGATGTCACTAAAAGGCAATGAAATTACTTGCAATTTAAAAAAAGTGATGAAAACCAATATAAAATACAAGTGGCTGATGTCACTAAACATAGATGTAATATGCAACAAAATGGAATACCTACCATTTCCATACAATTCAAAAGGAGCCAATTTTTTTTTCAAATTTAGGAGTTTTTTCAACTTAATACTCAACTGTCCACTATCATGAATGTTTAAGTCCTGATTTTCTATTGACATATGCTGATGCAGCATATTCTATGTCATGACATGCTTAGAGCTCCACAGCCTCACTCTTCCTGATATCGTCATGTCAACAATACTGAGAAATTAAGGATTTTTCCTGGCTCTGCAACAAGAAGCCCTGGACAGCTTCTGATCTGAGCAGCAAACCCTTGAAGAAATTTCCAGTTCTAACAAACACCATGAAAATGCTGGACCATTACATCTGGTGACCAGTAGTTCATCAGAATGCTATGAGTTCTGCCTTACCTTGCAAAAGCTTAGTGAACCAGCACTATTTCAGAAATAAAACTTTTACTTCATTGATTCAACAGGAAGAATTAAAATAAAGTTTGTTTATGGACCAACTATTTTTTCACTATGAAACAATTATACTGACATCATACTGGGAAAGTAAAACCAAAATGTTCAACCTTCCTGCTCCAAAATACATCAATGCTTTTAATTCTGAAAAACTAAGAATATACAACTAACATTTCTCTAATTTTTTTGCTCCTTTCATATATTTTATATAAAATATTAGCACCTTACAATGTTTTATTACACCAGAATAATGGTACTTTCTCATCAAAATAAATTCAGAGCTGTAAAGTGAAACTAATATTTAAATCCATTTAACTGCAGATATTTACTTTAGCAGTGTTTAACAGGAGAAATCTAAAATTAAAATATTAATAATAATAGTAAATAATTTAAATAAATAATTTGTATTAAACCATTATTTTAAGATAAATAAACTATAAAATTATTTCTAAAAATTCATAATATAGTATATAATATAGTCACAATATATAATACAGTATGTAATACTGTGTGTATATATGGTATAGCACATATAATATTATGATGTGTTATGACTTTAAGCCATATATAGCAATATCATTTAACTTATTAAGATGTTTAAATTTAGCATCTTGGTAAATGCTGCTAGGCTAACATTATTTTGAACACAGATAATAATGATTTGAACTTTAAGATCCAAATATTCATGTAATTTCATTACTTGCATTAATGCAGGACCTGAATTAATGAACAACTCTTCATTAAAAATAAGAGTCTGTGTCACTTAAGCATCCCCCAAAAGTCCTTTTTGATCCATCCCTCTTAATGAGCTCTATATTACAGTAACAAACAAAAGAAGGAAAGTTAGAATCAGTCAAGTCCAAAAGAGCAGCTGAGTAGCTGTGGCAATAAGGTATTCATGTTGGCTCAGAAAGTGCAAATGGGAGAACTGCTTTTCTCCTGTCAGCTAAATAAATGGGTAGCATAAACAAAGATAGTAGGATTATTGAAAAAAACCTGTCCAAAAATTGTTTATTTATGCCTGTTCACCAAATGACCACTTACAAACTAATCAATAAAACAGTATATTTTGTAGTAACTTTGGATTTGGTACAACAGAATACACTACTAGAATAGAACTGTTATAGAACCATAGAATGACCTGGGTTGAAAGAACCTTGAAGATCATCTCATTCCAACCCCTTGCCATGGGCAGGGACAACCTCCACTAGACCAGGCTGCACAGGGCCCTGCCCAATCTGGCCTTGAACACCTCCAAGAAAGAGGCATCTGCAGCTCCTCTGGGAAACTTTTCAGTGCCTCACCATTCTCACAGTAAAGAATTTCTTCCTTACATTCCATCTAAATCTACCTCCTCTATTCCACAGATCCTATTGCTATTGGGAGTTGCCCCAACTCAGGTGCAGGGCCTTGCACTTTGTGGTTTGCAGTCCCACTACTCAAACATATCAAGGTCCCTCTGGATGGTATCCCTCCCTCAAACAGATCTAGGATTTTATCCCTGCACTAAATCACAGTAAGATGGGTATATTTTTAAAATTTTATATCTGTTGTTTTTAAAGCTGTAGAGGTCTCCATTGGCACTGAGACTTGTCCATAATGGACACTTCATGTTACAGGCTGCTGAGCTGCATATGTTTATCCATAGGCTTTACTTCCTGCTTTGACAGAATAATAAACAGAGGTCAGGTTCCAGTTTAACTGTTTCCAGTTGCTAGAACTGGAATCATAGTGGATGACACAACATAGTTCTCTGGAGATAGGATCATACAAAGTGACTGGAAAGCAAAAATGAAACTAAACTCTCATCTGACCAAACTTTAACAGTTCAATTCTAGTTCTAACGCAGACTTATTTATAAGAAAAAAAAAATCTTTCTAATCTCTTGGCTATCACTTTACCTCTTAGTCACTTGTCACTATGGTTATCCATGCACTGCTTGAATTACTGGGAAAAAAAGCCCAAATAAAACATCTTTTTGTTACAATGCAAAAATTTTTCATTTATAATACATAAAATTTTAATTTAAATATGATATTTTAAAACAATTTATTTTTTCAGACTTCTAGAACCAATTCAGTTTTTTTCTAAAAGTACGTAAATTCCATGTCTCTACACTGATTTTGGTATACATTCCTAGACTTTTAACTTTTTGTTTTTAAGTCTTAAATAGTATACCTGTCCTTCTACCATGACCTGTTAGTAAAGTACTCTAAGTCCAAGTAAATATATTTTACCTGTTATCTTGCAATTGTATTCGTGTCCAGTACAATGGCTTCATGGGACGGCCAGGTTCAATGGCAGGTTTTCGAGGACCTTGGTTTGAAGATAAAGTGCTATTAAAAAAGAACCCGGACCCAGGAGGTGGAGGGGGTGGAGGTAACCCAGATCCAGGCAGTGGAGGCGGAACAGGAGGTCCCAGCCCTAGAAGCGGTGGTGGCGGCGGTGGTGGTGGTGCTTGGAAACTCCTACAGACTTCGGCAAGTGGAGGTGGCATTGGTGGACCAGACACAAACTGAGATGTCAGTGAAGTCAGACCCATTGGCAAAGGTGGTGGTGGAGGAACTAAAGATGACAGTGAAGAATCAGGAAGGGGAGGAGGTGGTGGTGGTGGAGGAGCAGGCAGCATTTGTTTTGGTTGACAAGACAAGACACTTTCTGATGACTGTACATTGTAATTGTCCTTATTTTCACTTTGGGCAGATATACTGTGTGTCAAAGAAGAAATATTAAGCTTTTTGGGTACTATTTGGTTATTTTTCACAGCTCTGTTTTCTTCTTCACTAGGCTTTAAGAAAGTTTCTCTGTCAGTCTGTATACATACATTTCGGTATGCCTTTGGTGGGTTATCATCTTCAGTAGAAATACCAACATCCTTTGCTTTTTCATTTCCTCTGTTTAATTTATTATCAAGTTCATTCTTCAGATGTGCAATGGTTTCCTCAAGCTGAGCAGTTGAGACAGCATGTTCTCCACGAATATGGAATACCCTGAGTTCAAACTGAGACTGCAGAGCAACAAGAAAAAAAACCCCTTAGTGCAAATACTTTTCTGAAGTGTTTATTTTGTAGCCAATTAAAAATCTTCACATTTAAACTATGTTCTTACATTAAGCAAAGAGGGAAATATTTCCCTTTCCCAGTTCTAAATGAATTTATAGCAAGCTATTACATAATAAGATAATTAATAATATTTCAAGAAATGTAAGCAGGGTGCCTTTCAATAAAACATATTTTGTAAGTAAAATTCCAGGACATCAATTCGGGCAAATTCTAAGCTGTACATTATCTTTAAGCAGACTTACTGGTTTTTAATTGAATGCAACAATTAATGGTATATTATGGAAAAAGGTACCCTTTTCAAATGTTACTCTATTTAATGACATGAATTTATTGTTCATTTCATTTCATAAATACGTCATATATATATATATATAGATAACATGTTAGGAAGTAAAGAATAGATTAAACATAACAGAAGCTGAAATTCATTCAAGATAAAACATTAAATAAATAAAGTAATTTCTCAGTCTATTAAGTGTTATCATCAACAAATTTCACTGACGTACACATAATTTCTTCAAGTTTATCTTTACTATAAGATTAAAATTTCATTTTTTTCAGATGTATTTTAATCTACAACTCAGGAAAACAAATATTAACCAAGAGAATCAAGAGGATTCCACTGGATAAGTAAGGAAGGAAGAACTCCACTTTTCTTACCATATGTCAGAAAGATACAAAACATTTGACACACAAATATCTCCCCTAAATAATTCAGTACAACCCAATACTGCTGTTCCAGGTTATGAGGTCCCTGCAAACTTTTATTTGTTCTGCCATGATACTATCAGGCAGCTGGCTGATGTTACCGATTCTTTACAAGGCAATGACTCCTGAAAGTTTTTCACGGTTCTTTCAGGATCCCTCTAAAAAAGGGAAGCCAACCTTTTAAAAGAAACATCTAATGAGCTGTGATTTTCCCAAATTCCTACAGGCACAGCAATTTACACTGAAAATTCTCACACAGTGCTTGTCAGAAGTGGCAACATAGCACTCCCTACTCACCATTCCAACTTGAGTATTAGGTCAGAGCTACTAGCATTAATTAAAATGCATCCAAGGCATACATGTGTAGCTCAGCACGGCAAATATAATGTAATAGTTGTGATTTTATATTGTAAAATGAAGCTTGACTAGATATGCAGACAAGATACTGATACTTATAGGAGTATGGTCAGCTTGAATTCTAATCAATTTCTTAAGATAAAATCCAAAGTAAATCTGAAAACACTGGGTACAAAATGCTCCTTTACACTGGAAAGTGTAAAGGTGGGAAATCAAGTTTAAAGTCTTACAAAGAGAATCAGACAGAGATTTGCATTGGAAACAATCCAATTTCTTTTAGTTTTATAGAAGTCTCAGGACAAATATGTACAACAGTATACATGTATTTACCTTTTTTACCTTTTCCTACTATTACTCTATTGGTGCTCAGCTTTATTACCAGTACAATTCAACTATTACAAGATTTTCTGCCATTTGAATTGCTCCAGAGAAATTGCCTTTCTTTTTAAACTTGGCATACTGATCCATAAATGAGGTAATGAAGTAAGTTTGCCTTAAGGAATTTAACTGGGGGTTTTTTATCATAGCATTTTGCTCCTATTGGACATCAAAAACTCCCTCACAGAACAATTTACTTTGAACATTAGAGATTTTCCCAGCAGTAAATCTGAAACCACCTTAAAAACACACTGTAAAGCAAGCACAGTATCTAACAAAACTATTTATTACATTTAAATGGGCATGAAAGCAACTGTGTTAGTATTATAAGCCTTTGCAAATACAGATCACCAGTTTCAATTTACAATATAAAACTGGTAGTTTAAGGTCAAAATTATATTTGAAGTCAAAGAATGAAAAGCAAGAAAAAGCATAAAACTTTCACATTTTCAGAATTATTTTCCATTAATTGAAAAAAACCCATAAACAAGATTTATTTAAATGGGCCAAAATTACTAAGCTTTACTATTTACAAAAGATAAGTAATACTTATATCTAGTAACGAAACAAATTTTTATTTTAATTATTTTTCATCTCAAAGTGAGTCTTATTCACCAAAGTATGATTAAGTAATATTGAAACTTATTCAGCTTATATACCTGTGATAATACTTTCCACAAACTGTCAAGCATATGAATATTAATATGTACTATTTTTTCATATAGACATAAATAATACATACATATTCTTAATAAAGGTATGCTTCCTGGAAAATATTTAGTAAAATGAAATTAAATGCTCTAAAGTCATATGATGTATCAAATGGACAGCAAACATCATCAAAATGTAATAGTTTGGTCACAACTATTTTAAGCAAGATGAAATGGAAAAACATTTCAGCAGGATATAAGATATCTGAGGGAGGGAAGGTGTGGGAAAAAGGTTGGAGGAGCAGGAGATAGGAGAAGGCAGCTGAAACTAAAGCTTAGAAAGCCACACTATATATGAATGAACATGAAATATTTCTGAAGAAGGGTGGAGGATTTTGAAACCTATCAAAGAAAATGTCTGTAAAAATTCTTGTATAAAATGGAAGCAGGACCCTACCAAGAACAATGTGGGAGATGTTCATCAGCAAGCTTTAGATATAAAGGATACCAGGTTTTTTTCATTTGAAAACTGCATTTGCCACTTTGCAGACTGGTATAGAAGCCTGACTACTTGCTTGCCAGCAACACTAATTTAAGAAATCTGGATTGTATAGCTACATTCAATACCAAATAAACCAATGCAACGAACATATTTCTATTCCCCTGACCATTTCATTTTCTTGCAGCATTAATCTGCTCTTTTCAGAGAGTATCAAATTAAGCCCCCAAGCCTTGGTCTGCTGAGGTTCTCTGGCTTTCCATTGTATCAGTGACTCTTGCCAGTCAGCCATTGACATATTACTCCCTCTCCTGTACACAAACACACACAAAATTGATATAGCCGCCTAAATTTCCATGACAGTAGAAATCTACTTTTTTCCAGATTACTGCTACAAATACCATATTTGAGGCATGAATGTTTCAATAAAGCCTTATTACTATTTCTTCTTTATACAGGCAGCTTAAAAGAAAAAGCCTTAATGTGCTGAAATCAGATTTCAATCATCAATTTGAAAATACCTCCTGAGTATCTTAAGCTTAATCCATACAGCAATGTGCTACTGAAAAAAGCTGCATTACTTTGGTACAATCTTTCTTGCATTCATCATCAATATTAAATACCCAACAATACTATGCTATTAAGCTAAAGCATACTGTTAAAATTCAGAATTCACAATAATTTTATCAGACCAGAAAACAGTCTGAAAATACATGCTACAATTCAAGAAAGAGAGCTGCAGGGCATATAGCCACAGCAGGGATTGATCAGTGGTATGGCAACTCTCAGGGAAAAGGATCTGCGAAGGACAGCACATCACAGACTCACTGAGTCAACCATTTATTAGGATAAAAAGAATTGTCATATGCAAAAAAGTAATCTTTGTGCTCTATTCAGTACTAAGGGCTGTGTGTATTTTCAGTTTAAGAGAAATGCTGTCCCAGTGTGGGCAGCTCATTTGGTCTTAATTTACTAGGTTCAATCAACAATGCCTTTTGTCTCCACTCACCCTTACTGGATAATGCTCCCCTTGTTTCCTTACTTTCTTTCTGTTTCCATTGCTGAAAAATACTTTCAGTGAACCCTTAAATTTCCTTTGCAAGACGTGATTCAGCCTGAGTGTTGCAAAATGCCCCTTTCTATTCTGAATTCTAAAACTAGCCTTCCTGGCTAATGTGTCTCTTCTTCCTTTCTTCTATGGTTCTCTGCTTCCACCCAATACCCATTCTGAAGAGGCTGAATAAACAGGCAGTTCCATCTATCCTTCTTGATAAAATGTCTTTTGCTTCCAAATCTGCCCTTGCTTGGAATGCAGGCTTTTTTTGCACCTCTGATTCTTACTAAAGAAGGTTCTTGCCTGTTTTGCTTTTCAAACCTCACTAGTGCAGTTGTACCTACAAATCAGTTTCTTTAATTTGTTGACATTTGTCTGTTTAATTTGTTGAGATTTGTTAGATTTGGTATCTGCCATTGAAATGGACACGATCCATTTTCCTTATGCAAAATCAACTCACCAAACAAGTGATCCCAGCTGACTCTCAGATCCCTTGAACACAGACATTTATATTTAAACTCAGAAGGCCTGTAGTACCCTCTTTCTAAAAAATTACTGCTGGTAATGGGTAAAATAAAGCCACCCCTAAAAAAAAACCAGAAGACCCCTCTTACTAAAATACATGATATAAGAGCATTATGCAAATATCCAAAAATATTGATACAATGTAACCTGGAAAACAACAGGAGAGTTTGGATTCGCTTTCCAGTATCTCCCTGTCTTCTCCCTTTACACCCACCCCTCTGGTATATGTCTCCAGTGACCTCCTTTTGGCAGCTGCTAAGTGATTTGACACAACACAGAGAAAAAAGGCAAAATTTATTTTCTGACAATGCCAACAACTCAGCCTTGGTCCCATGCAACCCAGGAAATTATGAAGTATATGCTCAAGGAAGAAAAATTCCAAATATTGTATCAGTGTACCATACTGCCATTGACCGCTCCAGCATCAGATGATAAATCATAAATTAATCACGAAAGCAAAAGACTAAATCCTCTCATTCATGTAACCAACAGGTTGTCTACTTGTCTTTGAAATGATAATGTGGATCGACAGGGACAAATCTCAATACCAGTGTGAGAGCTTTTCTCTGTGCTCTCATATGAGAGATAAAGATTATAGTCTCATTTAATTCAGTCAATATAGTCGATTACAGTCAATTAAATGCAATCAACTCAAGTATATTTGTTGTTGTTTCACTGCTTTATATGATGTGATTTTATGCGAACAAAAACTTTTTAACCATGACACAGAACTGCTCTGATATGAAAAGCTGTAGAACAATTTGTATGCATGAACACAAGGAAAGTATAAATTTCTACAGCAAACTACATTCAAAAAACAGTTGCTAACTTGTTATTAGTCAAGACTTATTTACACCATAAATGCTTAAAAATCCTGAGAATTTTAACAGTAAAACATAAAAAAACTTCTCTAAAACACTGTTCAGAGCAAGCAATATGCAGAACTTTTGCTTTGAAACTAGCAAGTTCATGCTCCACTGTGAGTGCCTAATAGTTTTTCACCGGCGTTTACAGTGTAATTCTACTCTGAAAAGTGACTGTGTAAAAATGACACATATTTAATGAACAAGTGCATTCTAGGTATATCAGAGACAGAACCCTTCTTTAACTGAGAAACACACACTTTTACAAGTTTTTACTCTAATTAGAGTGGAAAAACAACATATTAGGGAGAAAGTGAGCTCGATTTTATTCCCTTCTCTGACTTTTATACAGTGAATGTTATGTCTAATTAGTTACTTATGCCAAGCCATGAAAATAAAAAAAGTGGGAACAAAGAAGACACAAAGTATCCAAGGATATAGTTAGTAGATGTGGAAATGTTCCAGCGAGGAGGATATTAAAATAGGAGAAAGGGAAAAAAAAAAGAAAAAAAAAAAGATAAGAATGATTGAGTTGCCAATGAATAGCTTGTTTTATATACTTTACAGCTTTTTTTCCTAATAATATTTTGGCCATCAAAGTAGTGTGCACAGAAAAGAGAAGCAAAACAAATTTTTCAGAAAGAGCCTCTAACTTGGTTTTGTTCATTCTAAGTAATTTAATCTTCAGTTTTTGGAAGAGTTCACACTTTTTTTATTCTTCTATTGTGTTGACAAAAGAAAAGAAGCTCTTTTTTGTTAAATTTCTGTCCCTGAAAAAACATACATTTGTTTTAAATTTTAACAACAATCAGAGATTTAGCAAAGGATTTCTCCACAGGGAAAAAAAAGTTAAACCCATGCCAGTTTACATAAAAATCAAAATTCCTCTCTAACAAATACCTCAACAAACATAACAGTTACATATGGTATATAACCATTGTCAAGGGCACATAGTAAGGATTATTCCTATACCTTACAGTAAAAAAGTAATGACTGACCATTCTCAAACATTTCCAGATCTCTATATATTCGTGTAGGCAATGCATACTGAGTCCAATTCTCTTTCCAATTTAAAAATAATAAATACACAGAGGAAGTGTAGCAAAAGTAGTTGAGACAAAAGACAAACAAATAAAACCCCCAGCTATTTCCTATTCATTGTCCTTATAGATCCACTAGACTCAAGATGTACAATAAACTGGCCAAAGGCTGACAGTAGAATACAGTGGGACCAGGAATTGAATCAGGCACATGGAGTGATCCTTGGGTGTTCTAGGCAGGGCCGGGAGTTGGATTTGATGACCCTCATGGGTCCCTACAACTCAGCATATTCTATGACTCTGGGATTCTGATTCTTTCTCACTAGTGCTAAACTTTCAGTGACCACCTAAGTATAAGGTAACAAACACACCTCCATTTTTATCACTAAGTATGAATGAGAAGAGTATGAACAGCCATGCAAAGCAGATCTGTGAGACGAGGACACTGTAGATGTTGTCTGACCAGGACCATGTATTCAAAGAGACTGCTCTGTACAAGAAACAAACCACCCCTTGCATTATGGGCTGCACACAGTCCTATATTCTTTCAAGCTTCAGCATCTTCTTCTGCTGCTCTTTGTGGACCTTCCATTATCCCGGTGTTCTGCACCCTTTTCCATGCTCTTCACAGAGTGATCTCCAAGTTGCCTTGAAGTTTGCTTTCCTAATCCTGATTGCCTTGTGTCTGCTCTGTAAATGTTTCTATCAAGTAACATTGATCTTGGTATTGTTTCCTGCACATACACACATTCTTACTTCAGTCCTTTCATGGTTAAGAAACACCATCCAACCATTTTAGGTTACACAAATTAACTCACCCGGAGAACTTTGTTACACAATACACGGCTCACAACAGCTCATCTCTAGTTCCTTTTCTACAGATGTCCTACACACAAGTCACTTTACTCAGATCAACCCACGTGAAAAGGGTAAATAACTTCTCCATTAACTTCTAATGAAATAATGAAATAATCAGATAGAACCCTTAATGTGCCCTTGAAATTTCTTGGTAATCTTTCAAGATCCTGCAAACATTATGAATCCAAATATAAGGAAAAACATCCCTAATGATGTCCACTGTACTCCACAGCACTCTCCACATTCATGGATCCTATTACGTACACTTCATCACCTGGTAAGTGATGTACTCTACTGTGGAATCTCTGTGCCTACAAAGGAATCTCACTGGAATCTACATTCTTTTTGTATCTGATTTATATCAAACAGAAAATTATTAATGCCTTGGATTCACTAACTTCTTACCACAGGCACATTTGCTAAACCATGTCATTCCTTGAGACAAATGATTAAAAAACTCTAAAAAGCTAGACTAAATAATACTTAATAAAGCCAACTGTTAACAACATGAGCTTAAAGGGGTAAATTTTAGGTTATTAATAAATAAACATTACCAATAGGTAATTTAACATTTTATGGAGATTTTAAGTTTGGTTGATAACTTATAAAATTCCCACTAATACTAAAGCTTCTCATTTGAAAGAATGTTTTTAAAAATAACAAACCCATGAAAATATTCAACTGACAAAAGCCAGTTTAAGCCTGCATGTATCTCAGGCAGCAGTGAATTCCCAGAGAATGGAATACTTACCCACGAGAATTTGCCAAAAAGTAGTGTACAGCAGCTACCTGCCATGCCATGCAAAAGGGAACAATACTTGTAGAAAGTGACTATGTGTTGATTCTTCCTAAATGTAAGACAGCTTATGCTAAGAAAAATAAATCTTACATAATACGTAAAAAAATAGGTATCCAACTAAATTGAGACCAACTTATAAATTTCTAGGAAAACATAATTTTGTGGACAATTTAATTGGCAAAATCTCTAAATACTGTTGAACTCTGCCAAACATTTAAATTCTGCAGAATGGAATGAGGTGACTCAGCATGCAACACATCAATAAATGTAAATGATAAGCTGCATGCAATTTCTCTAAGGCAAAGCTAATGAAAGAATGAAGCCATACCATAAGCTAAAACTTAATTTCAAACTTCTGTTGAACTAGGACCATGAACAGTTAACATGCAAACATTCCTTTCCTATCACAAACTTCATAGTTACTATCTTACTCTGCTTCTCACTTGCAGCTGCTACCTTAGTCTTAGGACAGCCTCAGTTACTATGTGTGTATAGATACAAAAATACTAATACCTATTCTCTGTCGTAGTGTACAGAAGATTATATGTAAGGAGGGAAAAAAAACCCTGAATATTGCTAATAAAATACTTTAAAATACAATATGTAGAAATATAGACTGATAATTAAAATTCTATATGAATAATTTGTTTTGATGATAATTTACTTGAGATAAGTCACAGTATTTCTCAATTGCCAGGGAAATTACACGAATCATTACGTGGCATATTTCACATTTGGCATGTAAAATGTGAAAACAATGCAAAAAAATGGCTGAAAACAAGCTGAAGTTTCAGAGACAAAAACTACAGAGGCAGTATGGATCCAATAAGAAAACTGATTGTAGTAGAGAGCAAGTTGTCTCTGATCTTGGGAGAATGTTTTTGGACACCTAACAGCTTTTTTATTACTGTGGCTGATTAAAATGAAAAGCCCTACTACTAAAATGTTCTTTTTGATGAGGTTTTTTGCCATGAACTATAGACCTTGCAGTCCAGTGGGATACAAATCCTTTGATCCTGTGTAGTCACATAAATTCAAAGTCGTAAACCAACATTGAATTTGATTTTATTAGTGTGGCTGATGTTGCCAGAATTGTAATGCAACCTTGTTTTTCTTCTCTTCCTTTTCTTTTGGGGAGGGGATGGAAAGGAGAGTTTACTGTCAACATAGCTTCACCATATAAAGAACTAATTTCTTTGGCAACCAGGCTACAAGATCAGCCATTAAAACAAACCTTTGCAACTGTATAGGAAAGCAATGATATATATTGCTAAGTTGCAACCAATTATTTGGAATAAGTAAAAGGTGAAGCAAAAAGCATTATTAGTAAAGCACGTGGAAAATAGTAACCACAAATAAAGTTACGTATCTATAGAAGGACAATGAGCTGCAATGAATACTACTTCTCAACAGGAATTATCCAGCCAAATAGTGCCATAAGAAAAAAAAAAAAAAGTAACACTACATTTTCAGAAACTGACAATTTTCATTCTTCATAATGACTATAATTTTTGTCTAAAAGTTCCAAGAATTTTTAGAGATGATTAGCCTCTCCACCAAAATAGTGTCCTCATGTGCAATCAAAACAACAAAAACAGATTCTAGATAGATAAATAGAAGTATAACTTCAATTATGGAAAGGACTCTGTATTTGTGTAAAAGACGTATCTACTTCAAACTAACATATACTACATGCTAATTAGGCATCACCACACAACTCCTGACATTCCCATTATAGAATTTGAAGAAAATATTGCACTTGAAAATGTCTCAGAAAAAACAGCCTTGATGAATTACTCTAAAGGGAGCAAACAGAACAACTTTACTTTTATCCCTTGCCATCAATGTTTCCATGTAGTGCAGCTATGCAGAAAATTTCTCTTTGACAGAATTAGTATCTCATTCAGTCAACATGATGGGAGATAGTCCTGAAGAAAGTTAAAAACTGAATACTGAAAAAGCAGCAAGCTTTTAAGACTTCTGCATTATATGAGCTGAAATTGAAAGGTACGTAAGAACAAAGTGTGGACCTTCAGAAGGAGACACAACACCAGTATAGTAAAGGCTTGATAATGCTGACCTGGAAAAACAGATTCTACACTTGCTCAAACGGCAAAATTCCTGCAAGATGAGTCACAAGTTGTTTTAGTCAGTTTTCCTCAAGCAGTCACCGATGATACACCTTCTTTTACAAAAAAATATCTTGAGATTCTGGGATCCAATGTATAGAGGCAAACAGAGTTAAAAACTAACTGTGATTGAACATATATGCAAATGTAAGCATCTCAATAAATCTGTTATACCTCTGAAAAATAAGATTACATGCCTATCCTAACATATATTGTAAAGTCCAGTCTATACTTAAAACATCCTGACAAAACTTCTGACAGTAGAAAGAAACGTAATGAACCTACTTACATTCAGATCAAATCTTGACTAATAAAGCAAGGGAGGTATTGCTCACTGACCAACAAAAATAAAATCAAATACTGAATGGATTGTATTCATTCCAGGATACATATTCTGAAGAGAATTGCCCACATGTAAGTAAAACTTGTACTGTGACGCCCAGACCCAAGTCTTTGCAATCTATCCTGTCATTTTCTGTCCTAATTTCCTCTTTTGCCCTTCATTTTGACAGTGTAGTGTCTCAAGACTGTATGCCACAAGGACTGCCAGTCCTAGTATCTCTACTCACTATTTTTTACCTGAAATGGTACCTTTCCATATGTCCAGCTCTTGACGTCTACTTTGCTTTCCAGTGGGTTTTCTTTCATTGCCTAACCATCAATAATGGGATCAGGAGACAGATTTTCATTTAGAAAGCATCCCCTGAAGAGTGATGCCCACCTAATCAAGAGTAACTTGTGTGAACAATTAATCAGTGGAACCTAGTTTTGACCCAGTGTTATTTAAAAACAACAACTTTGGTGGCTTTATGAAAATGGGAATTGAAATGTTGTTCAACACTAGAAGATGTATTCAATGATCACTAGATTTGCAAAGTCAAAAGCTGCTAAAATCTGGTCTTTACTGAACGTGAGAAAAAATCATTTTATTTTCAAATTTTTAACTTCCAATTTCAGACAGGTTTTCCCTAAAGCCAGGAATATTAGAGCCAGAATTTTTAAACAACGGAATATTACGTATTTGATTCAGACAAAATGCCTTAGAACTACTAGATTTAAACAAATATCTGGTGTAGTAAATTTCAAAGTGCAGATAATTTTGGCAAGAAAGCATGGGATACATGTTTTCAAAATTAAAACGGTAACTTTGATACTACTTTATTTTTAATGGCTTTCATAATTCCATGATGACACTTCAATTAATTTCTCTTGTATACAATTGTTTCTTGTGATACAGAAGTCTTCAATATCTGTGAAAACAAAATGCCATCTTGTTCAAAGTGTGTGGTCTGCTTTATTCTCCTGCATAACATATTTACTCAAGGCAAGGTGATGGGATAAATTAACTTTCATAAACTATGAAAAATGCAGCAGGTTATAATGAATTTTTAGTTTTATTTTAGCCCTAATTAAGCAGAATGTTTTGTAATATGTCTAAATTTGAGCAGGAACTCAGTCTTGCTGAAGTTTTAATGCTATAAATTGTCCTGCTCTATATACATTTTAACTATGTACTACCATTTCCATGTGCTGAAACAGAGTTAAAGAGATTTGCACTGTTTCCAATATAGGGAATATGGTCTGTGGTAACTTCTTAAATAAACAGGAGAATCCTTGGATCAACATGTGGAATTAACAGCATTCTGCAGCTGACATGAAGTTTAAACAATCCAAGTCTCACAGCGAAATTGCATTGAAAATAACAGAATGGCAATATGGCAAGTGGCCATATTGAAAAAAACCCCCACAACACAATGAAAGAAGAATCTTGTGGGATATTCAAGCTATCTGATAAGGAAACAGTAACAATGTAAACACTGTTAAAGGAAAATAAGGATTAAAAGTAAGCACTGCATCAAAAATATGAAAAATAGGAAGTCAATGGAGGAGAAGAAGAGGGAGAATTTTGTTTAATATAAGTATCAGAGCACAGCAGAGATGCTTAAAATGTCATCAAGAATTTGATTAAAGAGTAAGAAATGAATATAGAAATTGTAATGCGCAAGTTTTTAAAACATATTTAAGCACTGAACTGGGGAATATCTTCATACAACATAAAGAATCATTCCAAGCTTCCTTTCTGAATGCAGATGCAATTGTCAAGTGGTTCCAAAGAGATTAAGTGCTGCTTGCTGTAGAAAGTTACTGTTTTACTGCTCCTGTCCTTTGCTCCCTAGTCTGTTACTTTACCTTCTCAAGCACTGGCTATGCAAATTTTTCAGTACAGGAAGATTTTTTCCTGCTAGGATTTTACTATTTTAGGAAATGCAAACTTTAAAGATAACGTTGCTGCCATTGTCTGGGAGCCTTAGGAGTTCTGAAATCGGTGTTTTAATACAATTTCATAGGAGTTTAGTCTCTTTTTTCTCATAAATTTTATGCTTTTTTCAGTCTTCACATTTTTTCCTCTCTTGCATCGCAGAGCAGCTCTGCAGTGAACAGGGAGAATTCTATCAAGAGGACAAACTAACCAAGAAGATTCATAAAGGCACACAGTACACACTCAGTGGTGTAACCACACATTTAGCAGCTGAAAGACTGAGACATTTCAAGTTAGGCAAGATTAGTATCAATAATTAACCACAAGCTGGGAGACCTTCATCAGTTCACCACATGGAAATGCTGAAAAGCCTGAACAGCTCATTAGGAAAGACTGACTAATAAACCCTTGCTGACCTTGGCTGCTCCTTTGAGCTGCAACTCCACCAGAGACAGAAGCATACATGATACAGATTTTCTTCTATATGTGCATGCTGGAATACAAAAATCCAGCAGAGAACACTCAAAGCAGCCAGTGACCTTATGGTTGCATTTCATCTTGTAAAAGTTAGAACAACTATCTCAACATCCTGAAGCAAAATCTTATTATCAGAAGTCAGTATATATCCACATATATCCAAAAGTTTTGGGTTTTGTAAGTACTGTAGCATATCAAAGCTTTCAACACTATTCATCATTGGACCTTAATAGTATATTTCAAAATATACTGACTTCTGACAAATCATGATATCCCTATCCCCTGCAGGAATTCACATATGCACACACAAATCTAAGGAGAAAAGATTTCTTTTTCTCCAGAAAGGAATAATAAAAATTCCTAAGAGCATCCAGGTCAGATTTATTTCAATTTAATCTGCTTAAAAGTATTCCATTTTTTTGCAATAAAAAAGAAGATTTAGGTAAATTAAAATATTGTAAAATGTTTCGATTTGGTGCTAAAATATTCAATTTCTGATGTATGCTCTGAAGCTGAAATGAAATTTTACTTTTATATCTAAGTAAAATACATTTTAAATTACCAAAATAAAACTGAAATCACTCACTTCTATGAAGAGGTATTTTGATAAGCATTCTGGCATACAAGAGCTTTCAACACTATTCACCATTGCCTCCCACAGCTGAATTAAAAATTCCAAAATGTAGCAGGGAGAAGCAGCACCTTTTGTTATATTCATGTTATAACTAAAGAGCAATGGAAGCATACTGACCATGAGGGAAAACAAATGGGAAGGTGAAAAAACAAAGAGACAAGGAAGGACTTGGGAAACATGAGACATGAAAAAAAATATTTGTAAAAGAATGAAATGGTCATCATAGTGCTAGAGCTTTATTATTTAATAAAACCTTAAATGTTTTTATGCCTTTGTAGTCTCAGTACAAAATAAAAATAAATGATCTTTAAATTATCAGATAATTTTGACTGGTGCTATGACTTTTCCTTTCACATTCCTTTTTCTTCTGCATTTTTCAATGCTTTCTGGGGCACTTTGAGGCACTGGTCTTTAATCTCAATTTATGATATGAAATTGTTTTCAAAGTTAAGGAAGTTCTTCTGTGAAAAGGAAATTACTTTCTACTCACTTCTACATTTCAGCTCTTGGAACCTTCACAAAAAAAGCAAAAATGCAAACATTACCAAGGAGGCCACAAAGGTCACTATGAACACCTCATGATACATTCTTCTCTAAATGAGGCCAGCTTCCTCTTTTGTAATGTCACAGGCAGCTTTACACCAACTGCATTACCATTCACTATTTCTTAAGTTTCAACAGTATGTTTACAACTGTGTTAGATGCAACTATATAGGTAGTTTTTTCTAAAATTTGCCATGAGATACTTAAGGAGATGTAAGAACAGGATTTTATTATATAATAGTCATTGAATAATTTATAAGCTAGCTATAGTTTAAAATTTTTTTATAAATACCTGTTAATATTTCTTGTACTGTATTATATGACATGCATTATATAATACTATTATGCAATATAAAAACCTAAAGATACTATTATTCTCAGTTTGGAAATATGTAAAAGATCGAGTGAGCTGGTGGAAGCCTAATAACCTGTATCAGAGAAAAACACCCATGCATAGGGTACAGGGTTATAGGACAGCTAAGGACTTCCATTCCATCTTCAAAAAGCAGTATTAAACTTCCATGTAATGAAAGATGAAGAGTTATTTGGTACCTTTCTTCTAAAGGGAGCAAGGAGACATTAGGGAAGAGCTTAAATTTTTACACATTTTAGCAATTTAACATACGGGAAAAAAAATTATGCCGCACCCTTGTGCAGCAATGTGTTGGGTTAAATATTAAGCACTGCAATCAGAATACTGCCTTCAAGTAACTTCCTTTCTTTCAGAAGTCAGGAGTCCATTTACATTATTTTAATTTAATGCTGTTGTCATCTACTTAGTTGGCTATTAGATATTCAAGATTTGGTTCTGCTGGACAAGCACTATGAAGGTGCTGACAGCTGTGACTTATCTATTGAGCAACTTCAATTCTAGTTCCATAATGAGCAAGATAATTTCTGACCTAAAACCTAGTCTGCCAGATACACAAACAGTGGGCAGGATGTTACCACACTCTCTCAGTTTAGGAGGAAGTATGAAACCTGCACACGTTTTTGGGAACTTCTTCTGAAAGACTCAGCTGACATCTAGCGGCACAAAGAGGCAAAGCAAAACACTTAACAGTACAGTACAGAGATGGTTCAATGTCTTTAAAATATATTATTCAGTATTTTGTAAATATTAGATGAAAAATTCAATAATTCCTTTGAACGCAGCAACTGCACTGCCCGTTTTAGACATTACCTTCGTGCAGATGATTCAGCTGAATTATATACAATAACTAACCTTTGAGGAGTTATGTGTTATGCAGATTGTTTTGCAGTAAGAGATTAATCAGTATTTGACTTCGTGTAATACATGTTGTAATCTCATTAGTATACACACTACATGACAAAAACTGATTTCAAATGACATCGAAAAAAGGAACAAAGTTTCAAGGTTCTGCGATAACATAAAGATGGCAAAATAAAATACTGTACAGTCATTCGCCCCCCCCCCAGTGATTATTGTACATCTTTCAAGACTGCTACATTCAGTGCAACTTCACTGTCTCACAGATTCAGCACCAACTCCTATAAACTAGTGGCATGGGTAAAGCCCTGGCAGCACTCTGTATGAAGTTTACAGGAAATTAGCATAAATTAGAATAAAAAAAATCTGGAATTCCTGCTCACATACTCAAGAAAAAAAACCCTACAAAATGAAACAGTACAAAAGTTTAGGGCACTTTCTAATGCTAAAAAATAAACATATCACTCACTTATAATACATATAATATACAGGTTACATATAATACATGCTATCTACAGGTGTCAAGGGACAGAATATAGATAATGTAGCTTCCTTTCACCTTCAGAGGACAGTTTGATAATACTTTTGAGAACTTTCCCCTACATATACCTTCCAGAACTTCCCAACATTTTTCTAGGCCTTTTAGGAACAACAAAGACAAAGGGTCTAACTCCTAACCTTTTGTAGAGAAAGTATGATAATCAAACCTTCATACACACCAGATACAGGCTTTGGATCAGTTGCAAAAGAGCTGCTTCACAGAAATTCCTGTCTGTAGGTTCCTTCAGTGCACAGTACAAAATCAGATTTAACCCAAGAATTTCCAATAGTTGGGATATCTACCATCATATTTTTCTGTTATACCCTTAAATAATAAAATGTAACCGGATATTACATTAAATCATGACAAAATTTTACTTCCCCATTATATGTCCCCATTGAAATTTTATAATGTAAATTTCAATACTTCACATTATTCAATGTGATCTGTCTAATGACACAGTTAATGTATCAATGTACTGGATTATCAGAGTTCCTGTGTTAGTAAATCTGTTTATTTTCCATTCTATTTGCTTTAATGATGACAAAGGAAATACCAAATGTTTTGTAACTGATGACCTGGATACTAACAATTGAGCATATGAGCCTGTATTAGAATACAGAGCAGCTATGCTGGAGAATAGATCATAACTGATGAGAAAAGGAAGATGATGTTAATTTTAACTAGGGGTGATCACCAAATTCAGTTATGCTGCCACTGAAGTTCCTGCTTTTATGATAAAAACACTTTCTTGTAAGATTTCACTTTAGTTACCACAGTCAAAGGAAAGTGAGTTCTAATACTAAACTGTGTTACTTCTAATTTTCATAACTAGTTGGTCAAGTTTACACTTTAAAAGAGGAGACATCAATATAGAGTGCTCAATACCAAACTTCAGAAAGTCTCCCACATGCTTATTTTCCTGTAAAAATTACAGAAAACTATTTCTACAGAGGAATGTTTCACTAAGAAAGCGTAAGTAGTTAAACACCAGTACCAATGCAAAAATGCTGCACTGTGTTAGTGGGAAGAATTTAATAGAACAACAATAAGAAAAACTACAAAGAGGAAACAAATAAAACTGCTTTTGGATATCATTTATGAGTGCAGGTATAGATTTTAACTAAATTAATTTTAGCTGAGCTGGCAGTCAACCGAAAACAACTGCTAGAAAGAACACTCAAATTCTTAACATTTGATAGAAAGTATATGTTTGCACCACTTAAACCTGTAAAATGCCCTAGTCAGGGAAGGAAAGTAAGTAATTACAAAAGTATACCTTTAATGTTTCAATTTCTTCTTTGTGTTCCCTCTTTAAATGCAGAATGGCAGCTTGGTACTCTGTAGAAATAAAAAAAGTACATTCCCTTAGAGTCAGAAAACAATATGCCATCTTCAGCACAGAATATTTCATACAACACCACTGGGTCCAGAATGCAGGTGTAGGCTCTCAAATAAATGATCTTTTACAGTGGTGAGGGAAAAGAAAATCTGAACACAGTAATTAGCATTTTCTTCTAAGACCACATGACCAGATTTTCCATTGTGTTTCTGAGAGAAGAGGATAAAGCAGTCTTCCATGCTGAGAAGGGAAAACGAGGGAAAAGATATGACAGACTGAAATAACAAAAGGAAACTTTAGTTTTGCTTAATTTTGCAGATAAATGTGGAACTGATAGGATATTATGACATGCACATGCATGCATACACACACACACCCTCACCTGAATTCTAAAACAACATGCATCAAATACAGTTAAATGGAACATACAATCACTATATACAATTCAATTGGATAAAATAGCAATCACAAATACAAAGGAAGACCTCAGAAAGTACCAAACAGAGAGATACAAAGAATTCTTTGTCTTAAATCTATCAGATGAAGATTAGTTACAGAGTTTAAGTACAGAATACTGTGAATGCGATGTAGGATAGCCCTGCCACTTAGTGCGAATATAACAAAATCTAAAGGCTGAAAGCCTGAAACTGAAAGCCAGAGAAATTTTAAATCAGCAGCGAAAAAATGAGGAGGCCAGGCATTGAACACACAGGTTTAGTGATGGCACAGATTTACCAAACCCACCTCTAGGACCACTAATACTATGGTTACTCTCAGTCTGTACCAAGACTGCATTTGGCCAGATGAACAAAGAGAAACCCTTTCAATACACTGGTGTAAGGCTTTGAAAGACCTTAAGAGAGTCTTCTGTAACACACTGGCCCAGAAGCTACAGCCCTCCTAAACAAGCAACTGAAGTTTGTTCTTAGATGATCAAAGTCCCACTTTTAGCTGCTTTCAAATCAAAATTCACCCAAAAGGGTATTTCCAGTTTCCTGGCTTCTGCCTCCTCAACTAAATCCTAATTTAAACAAGGATTGAAAATAGTACAAAGAATTTAAATTTTACTGTAAATGGTCTCCAAGACTAAGGAATTTGTATGATCCATTCAACCGAAGAACTAACAAAATAGCATTACAGTATCAAAGTCTGGACCAAAGTACCAGATCAGTAAAATATTCCAGTACTTAGTTCCTCCTTTTAATTTCTTTTTCCTTTTTCTCTTCAGAGCACATAAAGGAAAGAGGAAAGAAAACATAACTTGATCATCCCCTGAAATCTGAATGACATGGAAGCTTTTAACGTAAAGCTATTTTTTCCAAACACAGGTGAAGTTATATGCAAGCACCTGAATTGATACATAAAATCAAAAGGGATCAATATTTTACAAGGCATAAAATAAAAACCTTGGTGATTCCAGCTAGTTACAGTATCTATCTAAACTTCTCCTTGCCCTCTAACAGGTCTCTACTTAAAGCTTTCCAGCACAGGAAAATTGCCTGACTGCTCTGCTGGAATCACAACCAGTTAGGCCCACAAACTTTTAGATTTTCTGCTGTTAATTCTTTGACTGGTTGATATTCGCTCTGGATACAGGCTCTGCATATCCATTCATCTAAACAGGACTTAAAACAGTTGCCTCAGGTCCCCAGAAAAAGTTGTGACCCTTCTGGCACCTCAGCTGCTTAAGCACTCAGTTTGCAGGGCATGAACCTTATGAACGTCCTGACTTGAAGGTTAGCTCTTTAAGGTCACATGATGACCGAAGCCAAAAACAGGCTTTGAAAATGCTCCTAACAATCAGTTCTTAGTCTGGCTAACAGAAGGATACAAATCTATCTCAACAAAAGATTTACTTTCTATGCAGGATTGCCCAATGCTTAAAATTCTTTGGGATTTGGGTAAGAGAGTAATAATTCACCTATGCTGACCAAGACCTGCACTAGCACAAGAAGCAGATTTTTCACCATGTCTACCCATTCCCAACCCTCTGCTGCTTAATTTTTTATCTTGGCACAAATGTTTGTGCAATTAGAGAATGATGGAAGAAAACCTATGAATGAAATCTAACACAGTATAAGAAGTTTAAAAAATTTTTAATAATTAAGTATATGTCATTATTGGCATATGTTTTTCATTGCTTATAGCTGAAAGCTCTGAAACAAGTTCTACAGATTTTGTTTAAGTTTTATTCTAAAACAGAGGTAAGACAGAGAGCAGCAATTCTTTTACTGTTTACTTATTCCTTAAAAACATGCTTAGAAAGTAGTAAGTTGTAAGAATTAATAATAGTAACTGAATTCTTAAAACACCACTACTGCATAAAAGCAAGTGCATCATAAACTGATATACTGTAAAAGATTTAAGAGATTCTTTACTATGATAGAAGCTGACATTAAATAGCATAAGCTTCATTTGGTTCTTTCTACCATTAAATTATTTTTAACTGTAAGAAACTATCTATTGGATAGAAACTGACACCCAGAAAAGTACTTTAGTTCTCAAGCAAATGTTTATTTTTCTGTACAAGATATTATGATGCAAATCACATCACAATTATATTGTCTTGTATAATATAAAGTAACTCATGTCTATTCCTTTTCTATGTTTTGTGAAGTCACCTTAATTCAGTATAATTCTACATGGATAGTTAACATCTTAAGAAAATAACCTGTATATAGAGATGGCAATTGGAACCATGAAAATGCCGAAGAATTTGATTAGAAAAAAATAATTGCATTCATGTAATTTCAAAAATCAGGTTCTTAACACACTAGCAACAGAATAATAAGGTTTAATTATGCAGTGGTGTTGGGATACTGCTTAAGAGTGGTAAAAATCAAAACAGCAAAGTAAACAATAATGACATTTTAGCAGAAGAAACTACACTGGGAACAAAATACAAGTCAGGCTTTATAAACTACCAAATCCTTAAATTCCATTTAACTCACAAAAAAATTCACATAGACTACACATGAAATCCAGAAATACCAACATATCACAGAGTGATTTGTCATTAACATTTAGGTTAAAAATTAACAGTATCAGAGTTTAAGAAATCTGATCTGGCTCTGTGTAGCCAGCCTGATTCTCACAATCACTGTAACTCATTGGGCCTGGTTAGTTAAGCCACAGGAACACCTGAGGGCAGCTCTCAGAGCCAGCCCAGATACAAGGCTGCAGATGAACTGCAGGACCTCCCACTTCCAGGTGCTGCCATACCTTAAGGACCTTCAAGACTGACACGGACAAAAGCTCCTAATCACAAACCACAGAATGGCTGAGGCTGGAAGGGACCTCTGGTGGCCATCTGGTCTGCACCTTCACCTCTCCCAGAACTGGCCACCTAGGACCATGTCCAAATGGCTTTCAAATTCTTCTAGGCATCTCCATCCTCCTCATCCTCTCTGGGCACCCTGTGGTAGTTTCTCAGTCATCTTCACAGTGAGAAATCTTTTCCTGGTGTTTAGCCAGACCTTTCTCTGTTTCAATGCGTGCTCACACTGATCCTGATACCATGCACCACCTGGCTCCCTCATTTTTACACCCAACGTTATAGTTCCAAGCTAATCCTTGTGTCACAGGGTGACTCTTTACCTAGTTTGTGCAATGTCAGGGGGGTTGCATTTTCATAAAATCAAAAAATCATTAAAGTTGGAAAAGACCTCCAAGATCAAGTCCAACCTCTGACCAAGTCAAATGGTCATCTCCATGACCATTAAACTGTATCAAGAAACACCACATCTACTGATTTTTTGAATACTTCCAGGAATGGTGACCTGTAATGGTTAACCACTCTTTCCTAATATCCAAACTGAACCTCCCCTGGTGCAACTTGAGGCCATTTCACCATATCCTATCACTAACTGACTGGGAGAAGAAACCAATCCCCTGGCCACCACCTTCTTGCAGGTAATGAGCAATAAATTCTACCCTGAGCCTTCTTTTTCCCCAGACGAAACAACCCCAGCTCCATTGGCTGCTTCTCATAGGACTTACGTTCCAGGTCCTTCATCAGTTTTGTTGCCCTGGACATGCTCTAACACCTCAGTGTCAATTTTCTGAAGCTTTAAACTCTTTTATTATAATGGATAAGAGAAGGCTGATTGTACAAATATCCTGTTGTACTAGCCTGGTCTCCAAACTGCCTGTGAGAAGACAGTGGCTATAGTGCATAAATAAGTTAGCTTCCCCTTAAGCAGATATTGCTCTTAAGGATTTTTGAGACAAATTAGATAAAAATCAGACAGCAAGTGCTAAGTGCTCCTATCCTGAAAAATGATCAGACAAATTAGGATTTTGTTAGTAAGAAAATAATTTAAAATGTCACTCCTTTACAAAAGGCGTTCAAGCAAAAAATAAACAATCATATTGCACAGATTCCACTCCAAACAGCTTGGAGTGTCAGTTTTCACTTATTACTTCTAATTTACTACTCTTTCCTTTGTTTTGAGAGTACACCATCCCAAGAAAAATTTAACAGATGATGTAAGTTGTTGCCCACTCAGGCATATTCTTTACTTTTGCAACCTGATGCTTCCTGCAACCAATAATTATAACCCACTGAAGCTAAAGCAAACTTGCATAAAACTGAACATTTTTTCTAAGATGGTGAGATAAAGAAGAAATACATTAAGAAGCCTTAGAGAAATATTTGTTACATTTGCTGATAGTTGGAAACATAATACCATATCACTGTAAAATGTTTCACTAAAGTATTTTTTGAAAGTAACATGAAAGTTGGCAAAGTACACGGGAAGCTGTGTAGAGGCCTCAGTGAACACTAAAGATTTACAGTGACATGACAATACAAAATTTCCTTTTTCTATGTTGTTGTTGGAAAAATAAATCAATTATTCATTGTAAAAAAAAAATTACTTACTGTGAAGCTTAAATTTCCATTTACTCCTATGTTTTGCCACAGCAAGCAGGTAACATTCTGATGACAGAATGATAAATTTGCATTCAGGTCTTCCCTACTTTTACTAACTTTGTGTCAGCTATAAATTCTCAAGTCTTACTTTCCCAGTTCAATGCTATTCTTTGATTCTAGGTATGAACTTGTTATCTCATTACTTTTTAATATAAATTTTTCTCTTAATACAGTTTTTTTGTCTTACTCTTCCCCAATGAATAGCTTGCTAAGTATTATTTGATAGTAACATATACATTTCACATTTCCTTGTTCAACTGTATGTTTTTATAAGGTGCTTGGGAAAAAATAATACACAGTTTCTGAAGAGATGAACTAGAGAATTGTCATGATCCTGTTCTGCCACCCATTGTCACAGTCAGTATTAGAAAGTATCATAACTTCCAGGTATGCTATATTTAGTTCTGCCTACATGCAGGAAAAAGTAATTCTAATTAGTATTTTATCTGACTTGAAAAAAATTATTTTAGCATTAGACATTGCAAAGACAGAACCAGTGCAAACAGGATAACCTTTCTTCCCTACCTGTCATGTTTGGTATCAGTCTGCTTCATGATTTTAAAGTATGTTGTCAATATGGATCATATAAAGATAAAATTGACTAAAAAGATACCAGTATATCAGAAAAATATATAATTTTCTTTATCATTAGGTACTACAACATTTTAAATACTCCAGTTAAAGACTGGAATTAACATCTACCCAAGTAATGGGCTGCAAGAAGGAAATAAAATTGTGTCTTAACTAACTATCAAGTACAAGGAGGAAGTAATTCTGTGTCCTGTAATTTCATCAAACATAATATGCAAACAGACAGAAGAACTGTTGTAGAAGCACAATAGAAAAGCTGAAGCAGCAACCCCAAACAATTAAAAATGGGTGAATAAGGAAGATGGACACGAGGTGAACAAAGAGCTTAAAATGCTGTAAGGCAGCAGACATGGAATTTGTTATAGAATCACAAACACCTACTGTGTGAAACAACAGAGTATCACACACTGTGAAACAGTGGACAAATGCCTACAAACTTTTAGACATCAACATCTGCTTGAGCAAAAACTGTACAAATACACAGAGAACATTACATCTGGGCATACAGGTATGACACCACAAAGTTTTATTTGTGTTCTCCTGAATAGCAATTTTTAAATTAAAAAGTACCTGGAACCCAGAAAGTGGACAGATACCAAAACTTACATATGGGGGAAAAAAGTAACGCAATACAGAAAAGCTGCTTATCCTGATTAAGTTATACAAAAAGCACAATTTTTTCAATAGTTATTGTACTTCATGAGTTTGAAATTGAAACACAAAATAATTTGAAACAAAGAAAGAGATATTCAACATATTGGGCTAATTTTTAAAGCAGTGCATTTTCTAAAATTTTGGCCCTGCAAGCTAATCTTGCCAATAAAATGTGTAACATAGAACTGCTTTAATCTACCCTTAATAATCATAAAAACCAAGTATCTAAAACAGCAGAATATTCTAGTAATAATAGGCCTTTGGTATCTGAATTCGAACAAGTCCATCAATATTTACTGCCCCAACCGCTCAGGTTTATTCTTTTTCCTGACCTTTTAGGATAAACACGGTCTCCATGCAATATACCCATAATTTCTGTGGGCCCATTTGGGTCTATGGTTTCTACAGAGAAAGCCGAGTTACAATATTGAAGTGCTAAGGATATTGAATGGACAGTTTGGTTTCAGCTGACTTCTTTAAAACACACTGAATTCCCAAATGAGTACACTTCTTATCCTTTTAGTTACAAATTCAGATGATCTTCAAAATCTGAACCATGTGTCTGTATGATCAGTATTGTTAACTGTGTTCAAGAAGTTGCACAGGAAGAGATGAGTGGTAGGATTTTCTTTTTCTGTTCTGCTAACAAATCTGAGATGTTCTTTACTTATTTGTTTCATTCAGATGAACAGAAAAAACATGAGATTTTTATGGGATAGGCAAAAATGATATGCCCACGTGCCCGGTTTCCCAGCAGGCAGGAAATCACACAAGTGGTCTGTAACCGTAAGTATCTACGTGTCTCTACAAAACTCTGCACCACCACCAGAGTCCTGTGAGGGAGAGCGCACTTCGAGTGAGGTGTCATGACTTAGGAATGGTACTCCCCAATTTGGTGCCCCACCACCAGACTCTCCCAAATGACACATTGCTCTCTTGTTCCTCCTTCCCCTCTCCCTTCCCACTGCAGCGAGATGGAGTTGAGTATTGGAGGCATCAAAAGTGAAGATCACAGGGTGAGATATGAACGGCTTACTGGAAACAGCAATGAGATAAGGAAACAAACAGTAATGGCAACAATATTAATCACAAAAGTACACCAGACAGAGGGTGATTCACATGCAAAAATGCCCACCCTGGACCCTTAGACAATGAACAATGGAGCACAGCTTCCCCTCTCCCACCATGCTTTTTTGACTGGAAACCAGCGTCCCTTTCTCCCCATCCCTAACAATGATGTAAGGTGGCATCAAATAACATTCAGGTCCTGGATGAAACTAGGACAGGAGGGAAACAGGAAATGCTTGCAATTGAATTGTGATGGAGAAAGATGTCTCTCAGACCAGGCTGCCCAGAAACCCACTTAATAGCAGTCTATACAGACTATATAACTTTCCTAACCTAAGATCACTAATGGCACATGCAGGGAAATTCTAACAAGTTCCAACAGAAGTTGCTTTAATTAATGCAAAATTGTCTTAACACTGTCTTATTTCCTAAGAAGTATCCATGCAGCTGTGACAAACATGACTAGGCTCTCATTATGAAACTTCAAAGGGAACAGGAGGGCTTCAAAGTACTTTAGATTTATTTCTTCTAATATGATGTCTACTCACATCATCATCTAAATGGTTCTTCGTGGTAGAATTAAGGACTAGTTCTTCAGTGACATAATGTAAGAAGTTTATCCTGGTCATAAGGTTTGTTTTTAAATCTTGTAAGATTATCACACTGAAACCTCACCAACATCCAGTATTCCTGGATGGATCAAGAAAGGATCAAGGAAAAGAAAAGAAACCAAATCTTAAACCTTACAAAATTTTAAGTCAGCAGATTGCTATTCTGCAATTCTATGAAAAGCATGACAACTGGAAATTACCTAATGAACATACACAGAAAAATATAAATGCTTTGAAACATGCATTATTCAGTTTTGTCAGTTTTTCAACAAACAATTGCAAAAGTGGTAAGTTATTGTAGGATAAAGAGGAATACTATCAGAAACCCTTCTTTAAAAATTAGTTCCAACTCAGCTTCATTTAGTTATTACACATTTTGACAATAACTGCCCATCCCTGGCAGTGTTCAAGGTCAGGCTGGATGGAACACTGAGCTACCTGGTGTAGTGGGAAGTATCCCTGGCCCTGACAGGGCACTTGTGACTAGATGATCTTTAAGGTCCCTTCCAACCTAAACTACCCTATGATTCTATAATTTGATAATTCAAAAGAGCTGCTT
Source organism: Drymodes brunneopygia (assembly GCA_013400955.1). Taxonomy (NCBI): domain Eukaryota; kingdom Metazoa; phylum Chordata; class Aves; order Passeriformes; family Petroicidae; genus Drymodes; species Drymodes brunneopygia. The sequence continues at coordinate 19,183 of VZTZ01011543.1, read as the reverse complement.
AAAAGGAGCTTCTGAGTCATGAGCATTGGTTCAAAACGTCTTTCTTAGGCTTCACTTAAAACCCAAAACAGCCAAGGCTCTGCGTGTCCTGCTCTTGGTGGGTACAAATCTGAGCAAGAAAACACACAAAGACACAGCAGAGGCTGTAAGTGAAATGAACTTTCAAAATTCAGGTCAACATAGTTAATTCCTTTTCTTAAAGGACAATTAAACCTGCTTTTCCTTCAAAAGACATCCCTACTGATTCATTACTGGGAGGCGTCCCTGACCATGGCAGGGGTGTTGGTACTAGATGATCTTTAAGGTCCATTCCAATCCCTTAACATTCCATGATTCTATGATTACTAACGACATTATCACTTGGTACCTAATTAATCCTCACATGGTTGTCAATGGGATTTTACTGTATTTCTCTGTCAGCCTTAAATGTGCTTTCGTTTTGAATAACGATCAGTGTATGTCGGAATACTTTTCCATAAATCTAATGTAAAGATCTATCATCGCTTTAGTTTTCACTATAGTCTTTGCTCCAAAGACGTTTAGAACAAACAGATTATAACATGTCTAATGTGAGACTAAGGAGAAATCAACCTAAATTCCCCTCACTTGAGTGGGATGGCAGCCATTGAAATTGAAGTACCATTTGCTAAAATCCTGAAAACAGTTCCTGATCTATTATAGAACTTCCGTAGTTTTACCAAACTTTTAGTTCTAAACAGTGGTAGATATAGCAGACTCAGCCTTTACCACTTCTATTCCATCAACAAAAGATAAATACTACCTTCATGGTAACAAAAGAGACCAAAGACTAGACACACACAGACAACATTACAGTGTTCCACCCACCTGGTGGTCCCTCCTTGTAAAGACTTAGGTGAGCTAGAGACAAAAGCATAAGTAAGACTGTATTTAAGCTTCACACAAGGTATTTGTATTCTACACTACATATTCTAGCAGGGAGTCTTGACACCCCCAGCTTTCCATTCATTACTAAAAATACCTAACTCAGTATTTTCAGCTCCCCTTTATATTATTTTGTCTTGCAAAAAATTATCAACTGCTTGTGAACTGCCTAATTTCTGAAGTGTTGCTAAACTACCACTGTCTATCAAATTAAACCAGAATCAAATAGCAAGTACTTAAACAAATTTCTACCATATAAAAATATCCCATGGATGTTCCTTGGTTAACCACGGGCCACATGCAGTAAAACTATGGAAACAAGGCCACCTCTGTAGTACCCCCCACTACAAAAACAGGCCATGCAAACCAAATACGCTTGGAAATATTTCTATAAAGCTCTCAGCTTGACAGATGCATAGAATTGCTTATCATATGCTGTGGAATGATTAATTCGTTGATTTTATTCATTCCTTAATTTGAATTGGAAGTAATGATCGTGCTCACTCATTATTGCATTTTCATGTTGTGTGGTAAGGGAAGGAGACCAAAGCAGATCAGAAAGCTTAGACTTTTCTGAGAGATTAATTCCATACAGTCTGATTAGAAGACAGAAGTTTGGGGTGGGAACACTTTCAAGAATTCCTCATTTTGCTTTTTGTTTCCAAAACATGCATTTAAAAAAAAAGGTTTTAGACTGTGCAATAACAGTGACTGATATTGCTAACGTATGTGACAGACAAAATATGCCACCAGGTGGCAGAAATAAAACATAAAATATTCCTAATGCTTAGTAAAGTATGAGGCATGCTTCACTGTTTTGCCAAGAAAATACATATTAGAGCATGAATGCTTTTCCTAATGCATAGGAAACTGAACATGAAATGAAATTTGGATGTTTTGGACAACCTTTGTAATCAAAAGACCTACTGTCTGTTCAGTTTTATCATCACACAGGATCTGTCTGAACACAAAGCAGCAACAATATTTACAAATATACTCAATACATGCTCATTAAAATTTTATAACACTGAGCGAGCTCCACTCTTCACCAACATTTCTAAAAGAAAAGATACAAGCATTCACTGGTCAGTCTGGTGACCTGAAAATTCAACCTACAACCCCAGAAATACTACATATGGAGGGTCACAGTGCTTTGAAGGGAAATTTTCGTTCTTCAAAACTGTTGCAAAAAGCAAGTATACACATTCAAATATTATTCAGTATTATTCTATTGTGTTCACAACTGTGCTGTGGAAGAATGACCTTTTTTCTTTGGTAATAAAACAACTTACCTACTTGAATAATTTTAAATAAAACCCTACATGAAAACCTTTCCCACAGAAATCTCCATAACTTACATTTCAAGTAGATGGGTTACTCCTCAAACTTTACACAGCGATTTAGGAAACTTCTCTGCCATAATCTCAAAACTTCATGTAGAAAGCAGAAGCTTTGAAGTTTAATGACTTATATAGCCACTTCTGGTCAGTACAGTCATTTTTGTAAAAAGCCATACATATTAAACTCGGTGTGTGGAAACATGCAAAATAATGTCAACACAATTTAGAAGTAATTAGAGAACAAAAGCTGGAAAACTTGAGTGCAATCTACCTTTCTTGAGATGTACCACACCCTGAAGTATAAAGAAAATCATTACCTTATAAATGTGCTGATTCATTAAATTCCAGAATAGTGAGGGTTTCTTAATGTTTTCTCCCTGTGTGGTAACCCTTGGTCCCATTTTCAATATTCCCTTTTACTACAGCATTTGTTTCCTCCTCTAATTTCCCCATGTAGTTCTTGTCTTTAACCACCGGGTGTCAGAAGGGAACCGACGCACCACAGCTACACCTTTTTAATTACTTTTTATTTTTACACATGTATGTTGATGCGACCTTCCAGGCTTTCTCAGGCTACAGTCATAAAACAGCAGCAAATTTTCAGGCTTTTTTTCCAATAAAAATACACAGGAGCAACTTTCAAAATCTAATTTGCTCAGTTGTGGATTGATTTTTATAAAGCGTAACTGCATTCAAGCGTCTTTTTACAACTAGGAAGTTAAAATTTATTTATGCTCAAAGAAATTTTAAAAATTATCTATTCTTAGGGATAGGGGATTGGATAAAACAATACTGAATGTTGTTTTAACACATGATTCTAATCCTCCTTCTCTCAACCCTATTCCATCTACTCCTATCTCTCTTCTTTACTTCCCACTGAACTTGAACTCTTTTACAGACCCATAATACATTACACGTAAGGATGCCAATTCCAGAGACTGGGAAATGAGTAGACATCCTTCAACCTTATTTTTGTTTTGTTTTTGGTTTTTTTGTTTGCTTGTGTCATTCTCAAGACAAGGAAGAACCCTCCAAACCCAAAATTTCAAACATTCTCAGCACCTTAGATTCCGGTACAGTGAAAATATGGTATACATGAGAAAAGGGAACAAATGAAGAGGGACTTGTGGAAAATAAACAGCCCAAAACAAGCCAATAGTCCAGTATCCAAACACTGTCCAGATATTTAAATAATACAGAGGACGTCAGAGTAAACTTACTACAGGACATGAAGAATCTTCACAATAGCCACTGAATTCCCCAAGAATAATAGAGCTATATCCACAGAAAACCAGCTTCCTATGGAAAAACCAGCACCCCCTTGATGGTCTGTTATGGAAATGAGGAAAATAATTACTCCTCTTTCTGACTGCAAAGCAGTATAAAGCACTATTCAGAAGCAGTCACCTGAGTAACTTATCTGCCTGACCATTCCTCAGCTGCGAGGGGTTACAGTACCTGATAGCAGAGATGAATAGTTTCGCTTGTCATTTCACCCTCCCAGAAAGGCAACATTAGAGGTGCTGCTGCTGGGGACATTCAACATTAATTCTTTCTCACTAAATGTACTACTTCGTATTTACAAAACCAATCTATTACAGGATCACGTTCACCAATGCAATATGGTAAACAAGTAACACTTCATCAGCAAACATGAGGAACAGATTTATTACAGATTTTCTTTGATGAATCACAGATGCTAACGACTTCATTTAGCACAAATTTAAAATACAAAGGACTTACTCCAGAACTAAACCACCTTTGCAATCACTGTATGCTATATATGGTAAATATACCTTGAGAATGCATGTATACTACACAGGTATTAGAGGTGCACTCTTGGTCAGACGTGGGTGCACATGTGGGAGAATGCAGGCACAGCACACATCCGCACACACACAAACACAGTGCCTCCCCAGTACAGTCTCAGCAACTCTCAAGCTCAGAACTGCTGTCAAAAGTTATAACACAGATATATGCAAAACTAAGAAATGCACAATAAATAGGGTTGGGTTTTTTACTGATAAGAGTACATGTCTGTGCCATAGCAGAGGGAGCCAACTTGGCATGGCTGATACTGAATTTATCTAAAAAGATATCCAAAATGCAGTTCTAAATGTAGGTGCAAATTTTCAGAAAGCATCACAATACATGAACAGCAAGACTGGAGAACAGGAAAGGGAATTCAGTAAAACTCAGACACATTTCTGTTTCACAAAGGGCTTCATATATTTTGAAACAGACCCATGGAAATAAAATACAAAGTCATTCTTCTTGTGTACACAATTGCTCTTTCACAGTGTTTCAATTATATAACAAGAATCATGTCGTAAAACCATGTGACTGTTTTGGGTCTTTGCAACATTGGATTGCTCAGGTCCATAGTGGGGTCTACATTTCAAAATTAAAACTACAGTAAAAGAAATAATTCACACAATTTGCCTTCATTATATTCAGGCAACAGATTAATCTTCTTGCTAGGAAAATATCAAACTTAGAAATCAGCTTTCTACTTCAAGTGGACTAAAGTTGCTCTGTATGTGAATCTTAAGCACGCTGGTATCCATGGCCACACGTGTGTATCCAGACATGGCTTTGGATACTCTAAAGCCTATCCTGGTCAGACACCTGCTGCAAAACATGCACCCAGACTCAAAACCAATAGGTCTCCTAAAATTGCTCCATTTCTACACAGACTATGCACAACAGAAATAAAGCAACAATTTTTTTACCAAAAAACTGGAGCATAACTCTCCTTCCCTCTCACCTTGTAAAAATATAAACCTCAGTGTATGGGAAGGCATGAATATTATATCCCATGGCCTTAGGTACAGTTACCATTCTGTAACTGGGGTTGGTCTGGGTTTTGGTTTTTGAGATTTAAGTTTAAAAAGTCAATATTCTTTCCTATTCTGCATATCTATCTAATGCTAATAGCCTATAAACAGAAAGGAAATTTAATTTGACTTGAAAAATAGGTCAGAATTCTTATCCCAATTTTATGCATGGATAAACTGAAACTTGAAAAGGCCCCAAAACTTTCCTGAAGCCATTCCAGAAAGTAGCAAAAGGACTGAAAATGGAACACAAATATCTTAGAACAAATATTAATCATCAGCGGGTGCCTATCTTTTTGTTCCTGTCTTGAGAGGCACAGTATGAATGACAGCGTCAGCTGAAGTGGGGAGAGAAAAACAAAGGATATTTTTGTTGCTTGGTTGTTTTTGAGCATGGCTTTTGTTAATATTTTCAAAGTAAATCTTAGCACACAGTGCTGCAAGCTATTTGGAAAAGTGACTCCTGTAGGTATCAGCTCATGTACAGTCTGTGGCTGTAGAGATTTCCAAGCAGCACTATACCCAATACCTTCTAAATCCATAAAATCATAGCTTTAGCTAGCATAAGTAAAGGGAAAAAAATGTCATTGTTACTACCGAATATAGTATGGCTGCAAAAATCTGGCTTGTAATAAAACCTTCAGCTTCTCAAAAACATGCTAGTGTATCTGTCCGACTATGAAACTCCAAATAACATACATCTGTCATGCTACACAATAAATGCAGCAAAATGTAGTAAAATAATTTATAAAACACCTTATGCACCCTGAGGTCACATCAAATTGATCAGTGACCATTAAATCACAAAAGCACTATCTTGAAGCAATGCAAAATACCCTGTTTGCTATACTACTGCTTGATCGAATTCAGTACAGTAAAATTTGTAATTGAATCCCAGAACTAAAACCCAAACACCACACTGAAATGAAATAAATTTAAATTACTAAAAAAATATATAGTATTTTTTACTTAGGATGAAACCAGCTGTTGCTAGCCACTGTTACAACAGCTTTCTTCAGGACACTTAACAACATCAAGCATTGTCTTTAAAATAAAGACAAACAGAAACTGTTCAAGGCCACAAAGGAAGCTTATGTTAAAGAAAGATAAGAAATCAAGCTCTTATCTTTCATCCTTTTGTTCCAACCATTATGCCTCTCTTTCTCTCACATAAGCTGGTTATTCCCTTCATTTACATCTTGGCCATAAAGTGATTTTCTTGCTGGGAACTAAGAGTATAGGGGATCAAGGATTTGATATATTTGAGACTTGGCAATAAACCTCGACCACTATTTTGTATTTCATTCACCACTTACCCAGATTTTTTTTGTCTAATAAGAGCTTTCTCAGACACTTATTTTCTTATTTACCCTGAAAATTGTGCTTCCATCATCACAGACTGTTATAGAAACTGTGGCACCACAGAGACAGCATTACCTCACTGAATATTTAAAGATGATGAACAGACAGAATGTGAGAAAATTAGGTTTTTAAATGTTAAATATGGACATTTGAATTAGAAAGCAAACATTGAATGAAAAAATGAAAAAACCTCACTAAAGGAATTAATTTTCCAAGTGGCTATTTTTAACATTTTCTGCCACAGGACGGTCAAATACTTCTCTCTCTCATTACTTTTTATATTTCTGTTTTGCTAAGCAAAAGACTAAATTCTCTGTTGTATGTAAGAGAACTGGTTTGATCCTGAAGGCTAAAATGGTATTGTTAATAGAAATAAGGGGATCTGTATATGCATACCACCTTAATGTGGAGACATAAGTAGTTCTATGAGCTGCAGAACCCAAGTCTAAACTCCTTTTCTTGGACATGTGTCTGCAAGTGCTGACCTAGTCATACACAGTAGTTGAGATATTCATCTATGGGGATTCAATGGGATGTAGTATCACAGATGAATTTCTTCAGTATAGACATGAATTTGTGTCCTCTATCTGGCTAGATATCTTCACCACACATAATGGCTGACATATCTACCCTTCAGTCAGAGTTCTCATGCTTAAAAACATCAGAAGTCCCTCTAAGAACTATGGAGGAAAAACAAAAAAAAAATTAGAACAAAGGCAGAGGAACAGAAATTTAGGACCAAAAATATATGCACAGAAATGTCTTTGATTCCACGGAAATTATTACCATGGAATAACTATAAACTCAAGTACCCTTTTTCTAGTCTTTCAGGACATAAATATACTACAGACTTTTTGGACTTCAGCTATTTTAGACACACTTCAAAGAAGTTCCAGTTTCTCTAGAGAATCATGCAAGCAGCTTGTGCTAATTACAGAGAGCCAATTGACAACACAGTCACTTGCTCTATGGAAACACAGGAATTAAAGAATTAAGAAAACATAAGATACATAAAAATATTGTAACATCATCCATTTAATTAAAGATTAACAACTCAAGATACGGATACTGCAGGAGACAATACTATGACTGCACAAGCAGTTATCAAATGCAGGATAAAAACCTGTTGCTCAGTTGTATCCCTAACTTCTTTCACTTCTAATATTCCTAACAGGCCTAGTCAGCCTCACACACGTGTTCCTTGTTATGTCCATTTGCTTTTCAGTTGTTTTCCCACACATCAAGCCAGACTATGAGCCTCAGGAGGGAGCCAGCTACTCCTCCAAGCTGCTATGAGTCATTGTGATGTCTGCTGCGTAGGCCAAATTAAGCCTGAATTTCTTGCTTCCACTAGGCAACAAGAACAATAAGGAAAAGCATGACAAGGTGGTGAGAAAAGATCAAAAAGCCAGGAATACTCTCCCTCAATATCCCTACCTCCCTGTCATGGTTGTCATAGTGCATGGTGATGAAGAAAGTAAATCAAAGGCACAGTGTAGAATTGCAAAAAAGATTACTGTATTCCAACTTTCAAGTTTTCAGTCTTACTTAAATCCTATTTTATCATGACAAATGAAAACAAAAACTATGCTACCTCATAAAATATGTACATATTCGTGTACCCTGTTAGAAGTACAAAGATGAATGTTAACAAATTTATCCTTGGATGTGAACACATATTTTGTCTAAGCCTAAAATAAAGCTGTGCTAGGGTGACAGTGCTAAATGAATACTTACCTAATAATTCATCCTCTTATCACTGTTTTTATATAAATTCCTATTGTTTTGGTAGACGAAACTCTTGACCACAGAAATTAAAACATTAACATAAATTGCTGACTGAAAGTTAATAAAACGATCCACTTCAGCATTTTTTATGATATAGATATTCATCTATTCAGGAACATCAGTGGAGAAAGACTGGAATCACAAACATCCCTGCCACACACGATTTTTGAACTCTACTCTGAGATCAAGAAGTTTTCATTTGATCTTAGTTGTCAGGACAAGCCACTGAGGTAAGAAATCGGGTTTTTGGTTGAGACCAGTCAATTTAAATAACGCAGATGATTAACCTGCATTATAGCTTATTTTCAAGAAGCCCACTTCTTAAAAGGGGTATCAAGAAGCTTCTAAAGTATTAGTGGCTGGAATGAATTTTGGATGCGAAAGGAGCACGAGGGGAAATGCCAGTATACACACGTACTTTGAAGGTACCGACTGCTGTCAGAGAGAAGATAGTGATTTTAGAAGTTTTGCTGTCTTGCCAATTCCATATTCAGAAAAAACCCCACAAACTCCAGCAACATGACCAATGTTGAACACAAACCTATTCTTATAATGGTATCATCACTACTCACGAACACTACCTTGCTTCATTTGTCGGAGACTCTATAAATTAATTCCTGAGCATAATGTTTTAAAACAATCACACAAGTCCTCAGAAAACCCACTGTAAGTGATCCATCATGAGCAACTTACAACTGCGTTCTGGGCATCCATGAGCAGCTGAAAGAAACAAACCTGCCAATCTCTGAGGCACACCTAGAACTTTACTGCAGTCCTAACATATGTTGCAAACATAATCTTTGCCTATTTCCTTTAAAAGCACTGCTTACATCTCATCCCAGCTGAATCATCAGTGGTTTGTTTTCATTCAAATCCCTCTGCCAGACGCTGGAGCAACTAATGAACTGCAGAATCTGGTCTATAAAAATTTGACTTAGCAAACAAAGCATCAACATGCTGATGACACTGCCACCCAAAATATCACAGTAACAAGAGTAACAATTTACACGGGCTCTAAGCCAGTCTGTCTTTCCTATTCAAATTTCAAGAAAGCATGACCTAATTTCTCTACAAGTAGTAGAATCTGGAGCTTTTGTTAATTCAGTTTTCTTTTCTTTCTTTCTTTAAGCATATGTTTCACCGCAGATGATTACAGTCATTAGAAGGAAAAATATTTATTTGGGTAAAATTAAATATAGCAGGCATATAGCCTATAATAAAAATCTAAGAGTAACATCAACTTGCCAACAGCTGAATACCTGTCCTGGTCATCTAAGTGATAGACTCCCACACTTCAGACCAAACAGATGCACCATAAATTCAATTCTGTATATTAAATTCAATTCTGTATATTAGAACCATGTTGTTTCTGTCCAAACCAAGTTTTCTCAATCTTCCAACAACTTTTACACTTCCAGTATTATTCCCACTTTACAAAAAAAACCAAATATTAAAGCAGAGAAAATTGAAAAAAGAGAGAGCAAGACTAAACAATAAAAAGCAGTAGACAAAACAAATAGGAGTACTGTTTCTCATATACAAGGTCAGACGGATATCCACTGGAATCAGAAAGAACTATACAGCAGTACCCTGAACAATTTCTCACAGCAAAGTAGTACAAAAGCTTTTTTTTTAGTTCCACTCAATACTTTCTAGGTAGCATCTTCTAAAATGTCCAGGTACCTGAAGAAGAGATGGTCTATTGTCTTTCACAATAATATTTCAGACTATTCCTCAGTTTATGGTTAATTTCTAAATATCAAGGACTTCATGTTTTATATTCAGGAATATAAATTTGAATCAGAGTTGTGGTGGCTAAAATAATCACTTTCTCCCTTCTAAGTATGTTATGTAAATATCTAAATAACAAAAAAACCCAAGGAATATTTTTCTGTGGAAAGCTTATCTGATAATTAGCATTGCACTTTGGACATACTCTTTCATACACTTGCATGGGACAATATATGTGGCTAGCTACAGACGTGGCCTGACTGGATGTGAGCATTCCTCTGTTTATCCACATGTTGCAATAATGGTGTTGTTTTCATTCTGGACAGCACCTGAAGAAAACCTGCAGCCAGACTAAAGTTCAGCAGGGAGCTGCCCCCTGCACCAAGACACCAGAAAAGGCAGTCATGTTTCCACACATTCACTAATCTGTCATTCACTTGAACAAAATCCCACTGGAAACGGATAACCTAATTTATCAAAAAAACCCCACTTCTTCCCTCACGAATTTGTACAGACAAGTTTGTAGATTTCAACACATATTTAGCCATTTACATTTAAAAATCAGATGCAGAATTAACAAGTAGTAGTAAAACCACACATAAGAAACATAAAGTTTGTATTTCCAGATAAGAAAATACTGTGACTTATCACCATCTCTGCATTAAATAAGATGAAAAATGTCAGAAAGTAATTTCTGCAAATGCTTCACCTCTTTTTTTTACCTGCTTCTGTGTACTTTAATCCTACTTTTACTTCTTCATTATTTGCTTTTGGTGGCGGCCAGACAGTCTGGAGTCTCCCTGGAGTCTTGTCATCTTGCTCTGAGGGACTCAGGTCAGGCTGTTAAAATTACGCAAGAAAAAAATTAAACTCTGCAGTATCAATTGTTTCCAAACAGCAAGTGTCATGCTCAGCTCTACACATGTGCTCCAGAAAGATTATCTGTCTCATTCTACTGACTGAAACAGTGCTCAGTGGGTTGGAAGGGAGACAAATAAATCAGTGTAGAAAAATATTTCTGGGGAGGAAAGTAGCATTATACATGTGACATGCAGTGATTTGTTGAAACTGGTCACATCACTTTGGAGAGCTGTCTATGCTTTGGTGAACCACAGAGGTGGTCACAACTGCTAGGATTTTTTCCTGTATCTTTATTCCAGAGGGAAAAGACCCATCTGTGCTCCTCTTACCAGTAAACATTAGAGCAATTCACCTAAGACATAATTTGACAATATAATTTTCTGGAAGCACAGCTAGTTTATGAAATTCCTGCCCCACCCCCAGCAGATTGCTCAGTCCACATACCAGGCAATACTGCCACATCAAAGTAATGCTGCAGCTGTTAATGGGACTGCACTGTCAACTGGAATGCTAAAACAACTCTTTAAATGAGGAAGGGGTAGAGGGGGTATGACCCACTAAACAAGCATTCTTTTAGAGGGGTTTTTTTGGTCATTTTTTGTATCTCCAATATTTCTGTAATCTGATTTACAACATGTTACTACAAATAATTGCACAGACACAACTGCAACAACAGTGAAATCCTATATGAAAATGGCCCCATGAGTGGTCCACAGGAGCAAGGGAAAGGCTCGACCCCTGGACTCTGGCTTTGCCCTGAGAAAATACAGATTTGCACTAGACCAGACAGAATAAGCAGATATTTATAAATGCCACTCCTGCTGACTGCTGTGTCTCCTCCCTCACTGTGTGTGATGACAGCTTCCCAAAGAGGTTTGCTGTGAGCCACACGAACGCTGACGCCAGCACAGCGACTGGAGTAAGCAGGAAGGAGCAAGCCAGGAATGGGAAGGGCACACGCAAACTGCAATTGCTGTACATGCCACAGCCAATGAATACCTGTTCTCTCATCCCCAGAGGTAATTTACTACAAACTGGTATTATCAGTCTACCCAAGTGTTGGCCAAGATTTTTCACACGTTTTTTTTATATTATGTAAGTATAAAAATTTTAAAGAGAGTATAATCAACACAGAAAATTAACTTAAGTAGCTACAGGTTTAGGGTCCAATCCTGAAAACGGAATCCTTCGCATAATTCCCCCTTTAGCCAACAACAGTCTGATTACATCTGCCAAAGATGTGGCTGTAAGAATTCTGAGTTAGGGGAATGCCAACCCAAAGGTTACTCACTTAATTAAAGAGTTCAAATCACATTCAAAGTAATTTATGATTGTATGCAAACTTTGTATTGATTTTTTTCTTAAAAATATAGTAACTACAACTCCATATGCCTACAAGCATTAACCGTTCAAACACTTCCATTAATCAAAAAATGAGTTCTTTAATTGAAATCACTAAGTTACATGTGGATAAGGTTAAATGCTTATCAATATTTGAAAAGCCAGATATATATATGTAAACAAGAAAAAAAAATTACTTCATGTTTGAACAAACTGATCTGAAAATCACCCACAACTTCTTTTATCAACTCTTATCATGAAATTATTCCTACAGGTAAAATGAAATAATACTTTTAAAAACAAAATACCCAATGAAAGAAAATAGAGTGAGACTGAGAAACTATTAAATAATATTACAGTAAATATCTGCAGCTTCAAACTGATTTAAAGCCATAATTAACATATAGAGAACTATGATGTAGAGAGAGATCTTTTAAAATCAGAAACTGATTTTTAAGTTCTCAGTTCTAATTGAGAGGCTTTTACTGTCACCATCAGCTGTGGCTGAATTCTGTTGCAACTGCAGATGATAAAAAAATTCTGACAAATTAGCCTCAAGATTTCCTTGGCTCAGAATCCAAAATTTGAGACTGCCAAAACAAGAGAGCAATTCTGACATTTTGATCTTAAGTTCCCACCAATAATATTTAAACAAGAAATTATTATTTTTTTATCCTTCTACTTCCAGATCTTAGGAAGAAAAAGTAATGCAACCTACAGATTTGTCTGATGGTCCATCCCCAGGTTTTGCTTTTGACCTTTCAAATACAGCTTTCAAGGACTCTTTTTCATTTCTCATTTTGCGTTTTAGGGCTTCCAGCTCTGAAGTATCTGCAGTTGTTTCTTTCTTGGGAGGCCGCATAAACAAAGCTTTAAAAGCATCCAGTGCAGATTCAGCAGGGCTTGATTTTATCTCCTCAGAGGGAAATCGTGGTTCTTTTTTGCTGGAGGCTTTGTTCTCTTGAGCTTCATCACTGTCCTTGGTATCCCCAGATCCTTCACCAGAGTCCTCAGTTCTGTCTTCATTCTTGGAGACATCTATGTTTAACAAGTGCGAGAGTTGTTCTAGGAAAGTGGGATTTGTTTTAGGTTCAGACGATTTTTTTTTAATGGTCAAACCTGATGCAATACTGGATTTCTTAACAGGCTGTCGTAATTTAAGCAGAGCTAAATCATTCTCCCTTGGTTTAATTTCTGTAACAGTTTCCCCATCTTCTGTGGTTAGTCCCTTTTTCCTCACACGTAGTCCACTAAAGAAAGCAGGCAGCTGGAAAGTCTTTTCAGCCAGTGCTGTTTTCTGGAGTGATATATTATCAACGGAAGGTCTTCGTTCTTCATCTGAAAGTTCTTGAGGGCATTCCCCTGTAGCAAGCAAACGAGTGAATTGCTCATCCATTAACATTTTGTCTTTTCCATTGGAGTCATGCTCTAGAATACCGTCCAGCTCTTTTGGGAGCTGCTTAGAGAATGGTGGGTGTAACTCAATGTCATCTGTATCCACAGTGTCACCACTGTTGCTGTGCCCTTCTGATTCTGACTCTTCCTTATTTTGGTTGCTATTGTCCACGGCCTCAGCAGACAAAGCAGCATTTTTTAGCCTATATTCGCTTGCATTGTTCTCCTCGGTGTCTAGGTCCTTATTCTCTGTGTCCGATTCTGTGTCACTTGTTGTATGAACCAAAGTACCTTGCACAAGAATAGCATCCTTGTCATCATTGTCCAATTCAGACAAAGAAGTCTGAACAAACCTCAAATGCTGAAGAAGTAATTCATTTTGGTCAGCTAACTCCAGCTCCAGGCCTGCTTGCCTGCCAGACATTGGGTCAGCTTGGCCACTGGTACTGTCCACACTGCGCTGATTTTCTGAGTCCTCATAACAACCATTATCATTCCTCTCATGCCAAGTGTTAGCAAGAGTATTTATACTGCTGTGCAAAGGTTGGAATGCTTTAAGCACTGTTTCTTCTTCGGGAGCTGTAGATTCAAACTTAGTTGTAAATCCAAAGAGTGTTTTCACAGAAAATGTAGTGAGTGGGTCAGGGTCGCTTTCTGCTGTGTTCTTCACGTCTAAAAGCTCACTACAGTCAGGCATCCCATTATGTTCTTCCATGTTGCAGGAAGTAAAGAGTGGGTTCGCTTCCAAGTGAGCAAACTCCNCCGAGCGCGCCGCCGCCGCTCCCTACTTCCTTGTCCCGGTGCGCCAGCTCTGGATGGTTTTCAGTAGAAAATTCCTGACGGATTCCTTTGCATAGTCTTGCCACTCGGATAAAGAACTTCTTTTGTAAATCCATAATCACCAAAAAGCGTCAAATGGAAACCCGAGCTAACGACTCTGAAGCTTCCTGTGCCCCCTCCTGAAGCCCTTGCAGAGCCCCCAGTGCCCGGCCGGGCAGAGCCAACTCGGATGAGCGCCCTTGAAGCAGAGGAAAGTAGGAAAAAAAGACACTCTCTTCCGATTTGCTGGAGGTTTCATCTGGAATGCAGATTTCAGCCTCCAGGGCCATGAACAAAAACCAACGAGACTGGTTTCATATTACCACTGTCCTTGCCCTGCTCAGCTCCTGCTGAGAGGTGCACACAGGTACTTATCAGAGGCTGCGGCCGCGCCCAGGCACCGGGAGCGCTGGGCGGCGGGAGCGCGGCCAGCGCCCAGGAGGGCCAAATTAACTGTTTAAAAATCGGACAGCCTTGTCCATCTGCACGGCACCAGCCTTGGATGCTTCCGAACCACAACAATCTCTGCTGACACACTCTGTGATAAATTTCACAGGCTGTACTACTATATGTGTGAGATTTGTTTAGTTGAAACGAACAAGAACATTTGAAATCTACAAAACTGTCTAACTCAACATTAACAGAATTTACCAGGGATACTATATAATTCTTCTGTCAATATGGATAGAGAAAGTACGAAATACTCTTATGCACTATTGATATTCAGAAAGTCAGTAACATTTGGGGCAGGTTTCCATCACAAGTCTCCACTTTTGCTACTTTTTTTATTTTTGGAACTTCAGAGACTGCAAACCTTCAGGATTTTATATTCTTCTCATTCCCAGGCCTTTAAGAAATTTGTTTAGTCAGTTTTCCACACCTTAGAAATTCAAGATACCATTCTTTTTTCTGCACCCAAGTTACAGGGTCATTCTACAGTCAACAATTTAGCTGTGATGAGTAATCTTAAACAAGTAGCATGGGGAAAGCTATCCTACGCAGGGAAATCAGCTGCAGATCACACTGCTCTATGTGATTACTGAAAAACATCTACTAAAAAGCTGAGTATTACAGCCAACAAGCAACAACTGAGTACCCCAACGCATTTAGCTTTTGGTTTAATGTCTAAAAATGTAGACTGTACAAAAAGCATTTGTTTGCCTTTTCAATGTATTATAAAACATAATAAAGTCAACAGCAAAAGCCATTGGTATCTCCTGCAGGAGCGAAGTTTCCTGAAAATCAGATTGTAATACTAAGGGCTTAGATGAAGCTTACAGACACCTTTTCAATTACAGGGTTGCTTGCATACCTATAGACAAAGGGCATTGGAATAATTTCCATCTTTATCTGTGATTTAACATGGAGCAATGTCTTCTGCCCTGCTGCCTGGCATTTCCTTAGCAAGCTCTGGACTCGCTTCTCTGCTATGCTTAATCATCAGGTGCCAAGGTCAGGAACAACTGACAGGTCATGGCTCCCCTGGTTTCTAGGCTTAATATAGAATAATATCACAAAAGGAAGCTCTACATAAAGAAAGAGACATAGAGTCCTTATCCCTCCCTATGCCAACCTATTCTTATAATACCAGGATTTATAAAACAGGTGGAAGGAAGCTACCACTGCACTGATGATTTTCCCCAAGACAAAAGTTCTTGAAGGCAAATCTCAAGCAATCCTAAATTCCATTAAACAGCAAAATAAATGGGGCAAAGTGACAATACTGAACCAAAGTTTTCTACATTTAAATGCACATCTATTTTTATATTCAATTACATGATTAATTGTTCATTGTTCTGATAAATTGTATGCTTATGTCTTATTTATTTATGTGCCTATTTATTTTGGGTTTGGTTAACTAATGATGGAAAAACATTAAATCATTTTTTCAAGAATAGTTTTGTTAGTCACTAACAAAAAATTTACCTCTATGACCAACTTCATGATACCTTTTAAACTAAACACCCTGATTCAGATTATGCCAAAATATTTATTCATCTGCTTATATTAACAACCCACACTTGAATAAAACTTCCCTATAATAAAAAAGGTCTCCAAGCTGTAACAATCCTATGAACAGAAGGTTAGTGATTACAGCCACTATTTAACTATTTAAGATTTTAATGAACTTATGCAAAGTTTAGTTTAAAAGTGGACTTAAAACAGGAATCTCATACTTTATGTCTAAACAACATCCCAAAAAAATTTAGCAGACCAGGATCAAATTAGTAGTGAAAAGGTGAGTGTCAGGCTGAAGTTGTACAATATAATGCAGTGCTAGAAATCCCAGAGTTGAACAGTGAATAATTAAAACTCCAGAAGCAGAAATAAACTCTATAAAAGCAGAAGTAATCTCACAAGCCTGCAGAAAATACTGCTTTATATGTACCTCTCTTTCTAGTAAACTCTAGAAGTGTGGAGAAGCTTTCAAGCTTTTTGAGCTCTAGGATGAACAAGAAAACATATCTCTACATGTATACCAGGAGAAATGATAAAAAAATCAAAATCAGTGTCATGAATGAGTCAGCCAGTCTGAAATTCACCACACAGTTCATAAACNGTGCCCTTAATATTTCTATATAAGAAAGAGGTCATCATCTTGATGTAAAATGAGATGGAGCCAGTTTGTTGGCAGAAGTGTTTTAATGCTGGGTGGATCTGTCTCGTAAGGAAAGTCTCTCTGGACAGACTGTAACACTGCATCTAAAGGAACAACTTCAAAATCTTTAGAAAAAATCAGTTATGATTATGTTACAAGCCTCTTTACTTAATAAAACTGACAACTCTCTGGTGCCTCAGAAAAGCCCTTAAAACCTGTCATAGCAACTTTCAAGACAGTCAATGCACTAATTATACAAAAGGACAAGCATTCCTCAGAGTTTAAAGCACATTTAATAATCCACACCCTTTCTGACCTACATTTCATCACAGACAGAAGTCACACCCACAACTCACTCTAGTTCTGTTCTTGAGGTGTCTAAGAGCTCACCTGAAGTAGGTTTTGAAACTGGCTTTGAAGAAAACATATATTAGGCCAGAATAATGTAATCTAATTTCTATCACTATCATACAGCAGAGCTCAACACTTCCTGACCCCATATCTATTCAGATTGCCTTTTCAGATCACTGTAATAACAAACTAGAAAAACATGAACAAGACAGGAAGACACATTCTACAAAACAGCAAGGTTGCTAAACTGAAAACAAATGTTCTACTGCATTTTCAAAATAAAGGACCCCAAATCTGGAAAAGATTGCATAACTTCTTGGAAATAATAAGGGAATCAAATATGCACCAGTTGTGTCAGGCTTCAGAAGAGCCACAAGAAGCAGCAGGCTCTGGTTGTGGCTTGAACTGATCTGAAGTTCAGCTGACACAGTCTGCCCTCTGCCCTGTCCTCAGCCTGGCTTTTACTTTTACTTTTGATAACAGTCCTAACATTGCCCTGCTCTCCTGTTTGTCTCTCCTGCTGGTTAACTCATTTTAGACTTAGTATTTTAACTCTTGAAATGCTCTAAAATAGGAGAGGCAGGGAAGGTGGAAGAAAACCTATCAGGCCTTTATTTTCATCATTATTCTCAGCCTTATTACCTCACTTAGACCATTATGTGAGCAGCTTTCCTGAGTTTTGAGGCAATTTGGTATCACCAACATAACTACTTTAAATTTAAGTAATTAATTTTAGATGTAGCAACAGAAACGTAGACATGATAACTCTTATCAGAATTCAGTAATACATAATGTTAACACAGAGTGTGTGGACACCAGGCACATTTGATGTAGGGGTCTGTATAAATCCATCTGTATAAATGCGAAGTGTTTTTTAACATTTTCATCTAAATTCTAATTGACATTGAGATATGGACTACTTTAGATAATTTGAAAAAAGCACTGTAATAGCTATACAGTCATAAAATCACCACATTAAGAAACTCAATTTACTCATTTGAGGGAGTGCATATTGTATCATTAAATGTATGGAATATTAGGCTGTAAAACCTATCATATGAAAAAGCAATGGTAGATCTGAGACAAATTCTAGAAAGGTGTATTGACTGATCTGGTTAATATGAGTAGACATACAAGTAACAAAGACAGGGAACAGAAGATCGCTACAAACTGTAAATAAACTAAGATCTTTGTACATTAAGGCACAAAGGCTGGCACTTAGTGTTACACAGAATGGAGATGAATTTTTAATCCTTTTCCTTTTCTAGGTTACTCTCTTTTCATCTTCTTTTCATTTCAACAGGCCTTTTGCTCCCCATCTGCAATATAATATAGTAGTTTAAAGCTTAAACAAAAGGCTTTATAAAATAAAATCCACATAGCTACATTCATTTACTATAATTTCTTAAGTACTCACTATCCATTAATTGCAATTTTAGCTGCATTTTCACATCTCATTTATGGTTTGTTTTTTTTTTAATCTGAGATGAAATGCTGTATAAAAAATAGGGTGGAGTTTCATTTCTATTTTGTTTCATTACCTTCCATATCTATGTATCTTCTCCCTGCCTAAGGTTTAAAATCTAATGCAGGATCTTTTTTCATGCTTCTGGTAAATTTTGCGTTTAAAATTCCTGTCAGGGCAGAATTCATTCACTCTCTCTCTCATCTACATTATCTACCTTCTTCCAGCTAATAGAAACATAGAAACATCTTTTCAATAACATAAAGGACAAGCTGGAGAAGTGGCCCAATGGGAATATTATGAAGTTAAACATGACCAAGTGAATGGTGCTGCACCTGGTTCAGTGCAATCCCCATTATCAGCATAACCTGGGGATGAACAGATTGGGAGC
>VZTZ01011542.1:19908-30519 GCA_013400955.1 Drymodes brunneopygia | reverse complement strand
TTTGAACTTTCATTGGTTTTAGCTCAAGTATGCTATATAGGCAGAGATTAAAAATTCATTATTTATTGCGATACTGTCCAGGAATTAGAAAATAATATGTTTATGTCTTCCTCTTTGGCTTATTTTTTTGATGGAATGCTGAGCTAATCTAGGAAACTTGGATCTTCAGATTGAAGACCCATGGTTGAGTAGAAATGCTTTAGTATCAAGTATTTAGCAGAAAAAATAAGTTCTATGACGGTTAAACCACCTGACAGACTGTTCAAAAACTGAGCAAGTTTCAGTTTGAGTTGGGTATTGTGGCAGCTATTTAATTTACTGTGAGGGATTGTGCATTATGAATTTCTTAGCAAAACCAGCAGCTGTTAATTTGTATTGAGGTTTTAAACAATGACCTGTTCTATTTTCATCTTCTCTTGAGGTAAACAAACAAGTATTTTTAAACACTACTTTTCGACTTGCAGGTGGATACAGGCACACAGATGGCAGATAACAGGTATGTTGGACTGTTTTCCTCAAATTAAATAAGGTAGTTAGAGCCTTACCTGGTCTTCTGCAGGAGAGGTTTTTGGTTTGTTTTTTTTTTTAACCTGTGAAGAGTGGATTACCAGACTTGGATAAGAATAAAATGGTAATATTTTTCTAAATGCTCTAAAGAACTGAAGAGCCTCAGTGTTTCTCTAATGCAATTTAAA
Organism: Drymodes brunneopygia; assembly: GCA_013400955.1. Classification (NCBI taxonomy): domain Eukaryota; kingdom Metazoa; phylum Chordata; class Aves; order Passeriformes; family Petroicidae; genus Drymodes; species Drymodes brunneopygia. Next base: position 29,824 of record VZTZ01011542.1, on the reverse strand, counting down.
CATGCAAAAGGCACCTTTTTTTTTCTAGTTTGTGTAGTATTTTTTGAACATACAGTATTTCTATGGAGCTGCTGCATATCCATGTGTGCTGCTGCTCTTCTGAGTTTTGTGGTGCTGGATAAACTGGTCTGTCCAGTACCTGATAATACCGGTTTGCATATGTGCTATCTCTTTTGGGTTTGTGTATGAGTTAGGGTAATTTCAGCAATATCCAGCGTGCATTTTGTGACCTCTAAACTGGCAGGGAGCACAGGGAGTGCTGACTGGCTGTTGACTCATGCTGGGCCCTCTCCCTCTCCAGCACAGGAAGTGGGATGGGAGATGGGGAGGACAGGGATGCCTCTTCTAGAGTAGGAGTGAATGTTTTAATCAAAACATCCTGTTAGAGAAGTTTGAAACAGAGCATTTATCTCTTATTTGTCTTCTTTCGTGCCTGCACCCTTTCTCATGTTTTTCATCGCTTACACTAAAAGTGTCTCCTATTTTCATTTGTGAGTAAGAGCATTTTCCTGTGCAGAGTGAATGGCCACATGGTTCACAGACTGAATCATACACATGAATGGCCAGCCATTCACTTAATGAGATGAATTTATCTGTCGAAAGTTTTTGTTTTGGGCTTGTCATGTTTTGTTTTGAGGTTAGTTTATTTCTTTTTTTTTTTTGGGCCTTACATTGCCTTTGCATCGTGTTCATCTTAGATTTGGTCTCATATCCAAACCTTGGAGTTTTTACAAGCTTGAAGACATAAATATGTCTTTTATTGTCATACTTGACTATAAAACATATCTGTAGTGAACTGAAAATTCAGAATAACTTGTTTTTAAATGCTAACATTTTTGTAATGTGGTGCTATTTTAATATGATACCTTTTGAATTCTTTTAGTAAAACAGAAGATACTGCTTCAGATTACCTGGAGGCTGCTAAAAATGCAAGCAACAAAAAAGGTAAGAAGTACATAGTAGTAGGTAACGTTACAGAAGTGGAATAAGCCTTTACAGTCAAAACTGAAGATGTGTTCACAGTTGAAACCAAAGCAATGATTTTTAGGCAAACTGTTCTCTTTTTGATGTTTTCCATGTTTATTGCAGCCAAAAGCAGAGTGAAGGCTGTTATTTTTGAGTGTGTTGTTACTCTGATGCTTTACCATTACATGAAATGACCCACTGGACACTTGCAATAAGGCCTGCATAGACTGGCTTGTAACAACGTGTGTTCTTTGTCAGCATAATTATCAAAATGAGCAGCTCTGTTTGTATGCTAGTCCTTTACTGTCTTGTTGCTCAGAAAGTGCATATTTAGAATAGTGTCTTGGAAGTTTTTGTTCTTTAGTAGCAAGGTCTGCAGATAACTGCTGAATAGTGTTTTTCAAATTAACACTTGTGTGTGCAGAAAAGCTACGATTCCATTATTTCTCCAAATATTCAAATTTGTGGGGTGTAGTGAAATGTTTCGTATAGGTGTTCACTGAATGTTCTTTAGGTCTCCCTCATTACCTGCTGTTTTATTTTTAAGAAATCCTTTGTGACTGCCAATTGGAAATCACATGAGAACTGGTAGACACCATTGAATAATTCTTACACTCAAGGTGGATTGAGAAAAAACAACTAAACCCCAAATAAATAAGAAAAACAAAGCAACATACAAGCATATAGAAGCTTGACCATGTTAGTGTATGCTGTGCAATTTATTGGGTTTTTAATGTCTGAGGAAAAGAGCACTGAGAAAGAATGGAAAGATGTGAAAAGCAAAAGTCTTCCCACCATGACACTATGTGTGGTTATTAGTAAGGCTTCTTAACTCCTGATTAGAAGCATTTTAGATCTGACCTCCTGTAAAAATCGTGTTCTATGGAGTGTTGAGATGACTGGGGAGTCTTACAGATTGTAAAATCAGCTTGATGTAAAAAATCAGTAGTTGTCAAGGTCACAGTGCTATTCTGCTTTGTTGTACAGTACACAAAGTAGTTGGAAGGATTTTTTCAGGAGTCACACTGACTGGAAAAGACATGTCTTGGAAGTACAATTCAGTGGTTCTCCTCTTGCAAATTTATATGTGGCCTTTAAGGTACAGCTAACACAGAGGGAGGATAGAGAAACTCCTGTTTTGCACTTTCTTACATAAAGGGAAAATAGGAAATTTGCTTATGTTGGCAATGAGCTACTTGCTTGTAAAAGCAACTGATAGATTTGCAGAGAAAACTGCTCTTTCTATCATTATCCAGCTTTATTTTCCTGAAATCTGGTCCTGAAGTAATTGTTTGTGGTTTTAAGTTAACTACAGTGGTGTTATTTGAGGTCTGACAATAATGACTGTTTTTACTATGACTGCTGTAAGACACAGTATGACAAAAGCACTATAAATCTATGCAAATTTGTTTAAAAGTGGTTTTCTGTCTTCATAGAAAAGCTGGCAGACCAAGTGATGCAAAATCCACAGGTCCTGGCAGCTCTTCAGGAACGCCTTGACAACACAGCACTTACTCCTTCAAGTTACATTGAAACGTAAGTACTGGGCATGATAAAATTCTTGAAAGACTGAAAGCGTAATAGAATATTATTACTGTGTAATTAAGGTGGGAAATTAGAATAAATGATTCATTAAGAAAAATGGTTTACTTAACCCATGATTCATAGTGGTTTGCTTCTGGAAGGAAGAGTGAAGTTTTAGCTTATGCAAACTTGCAAACAAAATTTTGTCCAGTTTAGTATTTTCCGTTATTGTTTTGGATAGAAATAACTCCCCTCATTTCTTTCCTTCTGTGACCCTTACTCTGACAGGGCATGTGCTACATTGATTGATGGTTTCTGTAAGATTGCTGTCCAGCATGTAATGGAAAGTTCAGGACCTATATATCCCTAGTTCAAAGCTTGGGTTCATATTGACTGTAAAGTAGATTTAAATGCTGCCTTTAGTAAATACTTACGCTTTTATTTCTTGACTTAGAACAGCTGGTTGTAGATGTCTTCTTGGAAAAAACATAAGTTCTATAAAGAGATCTTTTTACATGACTGTATCTAAATGTTTAATAATTTAAAGGGCAGATGGGCAATTTGTGCTTTCTGTGTATGACCCATGAATCAAAGCTTTCCCCTGTAGAATGCACAGTTCTTATTTTTCATAGATGGATCAACACAAATCTAGTCTCAAAGTTTAGGTGTAAACAAAGGTATTAATTTCAGATCTCTGAACTACACGGGGAGGGTAGTGGCCCCAGGGAATGGAACAGAAGATAACACCTTTGAGAACAACTTGGGTAGGAGAGGATTCTTTCAACTTTTTGAAATAGTAACTTCTAACCTTAAATAATTTTGGTTTTTAGTTTTCCAAAAGCAGTGATAAGACGAATTGATGCCTTGAAAAAGCTCCAGGTGAAATGTGCCCATATAGAAGCTAAATTCTATGAAGAAGTACATGATTTAGAGAGAAAATATGCAGCACTCTATCAACCTCTTTTTGATAAGGTGGGAAAATTATGTATATGATTTTTATTTCTTTGTTCCTGTCAGTTCTGGTTGCATATATATAATTTTACATCTTCAATTATACTCTTGGGTTTTTTAACACAGAGAAGAGAGTTTATTAATGGAGAAGCTGAACCCACAGGTGCAGAGGCAGAATGGCACAGTGAAAATGAGGAAGAAGAAAAACTGGCTGTGAGTACAAGCTGGGTCATAAACTATAGATATATGGCATTGTCACCGTTAAATTGAAAGACTCAACTTTTGTGTCAGTGGTGTGTTATTGTGATAAATACACTATTATGTCCAGTGAAAGCTTCTAAACCATTAGTTTAGCCTTTTTTCAAATTTGTGGCTTGAGGGACTCGAGGAGTTGCCTTTGCTGGCACTGTTCGTAACCTGTTAACAGCTCCTTCCTGCTAATGGGTTCCATTCCAGTGCTACATGAAACCCCAAGATAATCAAAGGCTGGTTGGTTCTCTGCCTGTCCCTGTTATTTTGGGGGACATCACTGGCTTTCATTTTCATAAATGCGGGTTAGACACTTGTCACACAGTCTTAAAACAGAATTGATGTAATAAAATGTGTGCTGGCTGGTGGAATCCTACTTGTCTGTTGAGTAGGAGCTGTCTAGGTTTGGAGGCATAATAGAGTCTGTGGGCTGCCTGTTACTTTCCCAGCATCATTTCTGGAGATGTGTGCTCAGGCTTTGTCTCAGGAAAGTGACCTACTTGGAAAACTGTTCACTATTCTTTCAGGTTTTCTTTTCATTTTTTCCTTAGCCTGATTTCTTCAGGGTTTTTTTTTACATGCTGCTCTGTATTCAAAGTGAATTGTTCTCTTTGTTTTTACTGATCTCCTGAGATTTAGCATGACACAGTACTCCATGTGTGTGAGCAAAAAATGTTCCTTAGGCTGTGTGTAAATACAGCATTGACAGGCCATATTCTACACAATGAAATCAGAAATATGTCTAGATGGGAACTAAACTGCAGCTTCATATTCTTGGCTTGTCATAAGCCAAGTAACTGCCAGAAACATCTTAAATATCTGCTGCTATCTAGTGGTGTAAAAGGAAAGGTGCAATACAAGTAATTCAGACTGATTTTCCAGGGATGTTTGGGATTGAGAAATGTCCTAGTCATTCTTCTGTTTTATAACCTTTATCATCAGTTATGTGGAAGGCATCCTGTTTCCCAAAACAGTAAAAATTGGACACAGCATAATAATGAAAAATACCCGTGAAAAACAACTTTACCAAGTATTCTGCAAAATCAGGAAGCTAAAACAGCATTTCAGAGGGCAAAGTTAAATTTTAAATTTTTAGATGAAACAGTGTAGGTGGCTTATGGAGCTACAGAAATGAGATTAATAGAAAAATAGAAATGCATTTACATTTTTTTCTGTTGATAGAAAGATAGTGCTTTAATTATTTAATTATATCAGCCAGTGAAGTTGGCACTTGATCTATTTAGTCTTCATATAGAAGGAGTTCAAATGAATTGAAAGTAAATCCAAATTAAATGTATATATGTTTAGTAGTGTAAATAAACTTTGTATCTCTTAACTTCATTTGCAGAGGGGAAAAAAAGTGGATTTCAAATGTTCCTTAAACACAGCTTCAGAAATGACAATTGTTTTGTACTTCTGTCTTTGTTTATTAAATATACTAAGAAGTCACAATTTAATTTCTCAGCTCTTTCTGTATTTCCTTCCCAGGGAGACCTGAAAAATGCAGTGGTAATAGACGAAAAAGCAGAAGAGACAAATGTCAAAGGAATTCCAGACTTCTGGTTTACTGTCTTTAGGAATGTAGATATGCTAAGTGAATTAGTACAAGTAAGTTTCTTCTCTGATGTGAGCAGCTTTTGTTGTGTTAAATGAATTGCTGCTTTTCCCATTAGTAGTCAATCCTCGTGGAATGTGTGTGAGACACCAAATCTTTTGAGTCTTTGGAATCCCTGAAGGTGCTTGAAAGGCTAATAATGGACAAGCATCTTTAGTTTAATCCATAAAGGATTATTTTTGTAAGATTACAAGAATACCTGTGGATTGTTTGAATTCATGTTAAATAGCTTTGGTAGTTATGCCTGCACTTGTAATAATTGCTTTTAATGCTGTTAAAGAATTCCCTGGAGTGTGTCTTCCTGTGAATCTCACTGGCAATAAATACCCTGAATGAAGTTACTGTATCTTCAGTAACAGATCCTGGCAGCTCTGTTTACTGATGATGAGCCCTAAAATGACTGAGAATTTGGCACATAGAATTTGCAGCAATGATTAAGAAATTCCGATCCAGATCTTTACTTTAGCTGAAATCATTGAATTGGTTACAGAGTTTGGTTTTTGCTTAGGAAGAGCCTGTTCTTCTAAATATTGCCTGCTGAATTGGATTTTCCTTTTTTTCCTGCTTAGGAATATGATGAACCTATCTTGAAACATCTGCAGGATATTAAAGTCAAGTTTTCTGAACCAGGACAACCTATGGTGAGTTTTCTGTGCTTGTTTCTCATGAAGATTGTATTAATGAAGTGAACAGCATTCCAAAATATTCATTTAGCTGTCTTTGGCTGCAGTGTGTGTGGGGGAGGTTTCTTTCTAAGCTAGTATTTTCATGCTTTGCCTTTGAAAGATTTATCTTCAACTTTCTTGACTCTTTGCTCTTTCCTTCTTAGCCTGGACAGCTCTGACATGACTGTAGTTTCCAGATTAAAATTCTGGCCCAGTTCTAGTCTAGTGTCTAGTTTTTGCTTTCTTCTTCTCTCTCGAATTCAAGTGTAATACAATCACAAGGCTACTTTTGATTTGAAAAGGAATTGTGGGGAAAATTCTGGGTGTCAAATATTTTATCAAAAGAGGAGATGTGACTTGGTAATACTAATCAAAAACAATGATTATGGATACTGTACCTGTTGAAAACTGATCGAAAATACATTAGATGGTATTTTAAAAGTGTACCTAATGAGTTTTTTTTAAAGTACAACTTTACTTTTTAATTTTTGGAAATTGTTTTCTTGTTTAAGTTCAATGTACAGAAACACATACTGTGTTTGTTGAAAAGAAATTGTTCTGCTGCTTATTCAGTTTATGTAGACTATACTTATTCCTTGAACTCCCTTTGAGTGGGAGTCAGGGAGAAGGGTGGAATTGGAGCTTACATATTCTTTAAATTTTGTCATTGTGGTGTTTTATTTAGTTTTGCTTTTAGTTAATATTTTTTGTTTTGCTTTATGGAGTTTATGGTCTTCTGACAATTAAATAAATGCAAGACAAGCTTCATTGCAGATTCACATAGTAAAAATGGAAGGACCTTTTTCAGAATAGCTTTTAAAGGTTAATAACCAGTTGGTTTGGGGTTCTTTTGGGTTTTGTTTTTTAATCCTTATGTCTTTATTCTACTAGTGCTGAAACGCTCGAGCTGATAATAGGCAAGAAGGTTGTATGGCAGAGAAAAACTGAGAATTAAGTTAATAAAGATTGCTGGGGCTTAAGGAGAGGATATGAGTTTTATAAAGAAAATTAATTGTCTGAATCTAAGAGTAAGGTATTCTAAGAAGTTGGCTGCTTTATCTTAAAGCATATCTATTCAGTGGCATTTGGATGAGATGGGAATAGGGGTTTTTTTTTTGCCTATATCATTTTTGTGTTCTCGTTCAGCTTTGTTTTACAGTACCCGAAGTTGGAGAACTCTTAAAACAATGGATTTATCTGGTCTTGCACTGTTCGTAACCTTTTGACAGCATTTTTCTGTAAATAGGTTCCATTCCAGTGCTACATTAAATCCAACAATGGAAGGCTGACAAATTCCATGTCCCTTCTGTATTTGGAGACAGAGGATGTGTTCCTAAGTGCTTGAGTGAAACCTGTTCTGCAGCTGTGTGTGACTGTCTTATCTCCAGTTCTCTGCTGAAAATTGGTGCAGCAATGGTAGCTTTGTACTGTAGGAACTTCACATAAGCAGTCTGTCATAGATACACTAATTCTGCTGGGAATTAGGTTTTGCTGCTGAAGAAATACATGATAATTAGGAATTTTCTGGTTTACTGTTGGCCCAAAACAATTAACTATAGTTACAGCACTCCAAAAGTGGATTTACCTGATTGCAGTTAAAGTGCTTCAAAGTCCTGTTTGTTATGGCCTGCACATAGAAACTTTTATCTGCATGAAGCATAAGTGATTCCAGTACTATTTACTTTTACTTATTTATGACCATATGGATAAACTTACATGTATTTTATAATTATAATTTCTATTTACATGTTTATTTGGACGTCAGGATCCTTAGCTAGCATATTCTGACCTGGATGATGCATCTGAGTATAACTTAAGTAGCTTTAAAAGAAGGAAGTTTTCTCTTTTTTTTTGACTTCATGAGAATATATTTGATAAAAAAACCCCAGAGATGTCCAGATAAAGAGTACTGGAATGGTTGTTACAACAATTCAAATATTATGTGTAGCTTGAAGCTTGTTTCCTAATTAGCAGGTGTACAATGAAATGCTGAAATGCAGTGTGTGCAGATATTTTTGTCTTGCTGGCCTTTGGGATCCTGCATGCTGAGTAGTGTCACTGGTTGGTTATTTATAGCCCCAGTGATGGTTTATGGGATTATTTGGGTATGAATGTTCGTCACTGGTAGTGGATAAGCTAAGTTTGTAACTCTTCCCCCCGAGTATGTTTGCCAGAGACAGATTAGCCTTAGCTGAAGACAGCCTCCAAGCCATGCAGCTGTCTTGTATTGCTTTAAAGGGGAGTAAAGCTGAAATAGACAATGTGAAGTTAACACAGATATTCCAGTGAACTGCCGGGTGCCAGTGGCTTTCTGTCCTTAAACAGTGAGCACAGACTTTGGGAAGGCTACTGTTGCCATTGGTCTCCATCACTCCTTGACCACTCTCTTCTCAGATTTGAGTCATGTGAGGAGATTCATGGGGTTTTAGGAAGATTAAGGGCCTTTGGGAGATGAGTGAGGGATAAATATCTTTCATAAACAGGCTGTTTTCCGTAGTTATTTATCTTGTCTGCGCATGAATGGCCTTGAAAAAGAGGATGGCAAGGCAGACTTGGTGAAAACAGTTTTCTGGCCTGAGTCTGAAAAATGCCTGGGGAAGTATATTCAGGGCCAGTCTTTTGGCAGTTATGTAATCTGTTTTGTATGCAGATTAGGATTAATTCTTAAGGCATATTAGTGGGGGAGTAAATAAAATATTTTAGGTAACTGTTACACATGCCATGGCTGGGCAGTGATGATGGGAGCTTTGGCTTTTAGCCCTTCTGTTGTGCTGAACTGACCTGCAGGCTTTTTTCCCCTTTGGGTCACTAAATCAATGCTGCCAATAACCTTTATCCTTTATTGTTTCCCCAGTTTCAAGACAGCTTGAGTTTTGTTTTGCTTTAAAGAGTTCATAGTTGATCCTGAGTGTAAAGTGAGCCTATACAGCATTGTGCAAGCAGTTTAGAAAGCTTTACAGATCTGAAAATTGATGCATCATGGATGCTGGGGTTTTCCGTAACTGGAGCCTTTTGTTCTCCATGGAAGAAATTGAATCTCTGCAAACAATTTTTGGGTGCCAGAGGAGGTTCAAACAGAAACACCTGCTTCAGACTGTAACCTGTTGAGACATGCTGATTGTAGGGTTCAGTTAGGGAAGTTAGTGTTCTTTTGTGGGATTTTCTATTATCAAATGGAAAAAACCCCTCTGGTTCCTGGGGGAGTGTACTATTGAAACAGACTTTTGCAATCTCAATTGTGCTTTAATTGGAAATAAAATCTGATTCACGCTCTTAAGATCACAATATTGATCAGACTTGGGGGAGCAATTGAACCACCTGGTGTTGGTCTAATGTTTAAATGACTTCAGAATAACAACTTCATCACTAGTGCAAGGATGATGAGAGGCTTCCATAGGAAATGAAATCAAGACTTTTCTCAAAATACTTATTTCTAAGGTTGCTTTTAAGACATCAGTTCTATACGTGAAGGTGAATGAAATGTACTAATTACCCGTTTATGGTTTGAATCTAAACCAAGATTGTTGTAGCTTCTTGAACTTTGGAAATACATTGACATTCTTAATTTCTTGCTTCTGCTGTAGTTTAACATATGTTTGCCATCAAATTACCATATTCTTTTTTCCGTATTTAAGGAGTTTGATTAATGATAATTATGCTGATGCATTATTTCATAGATGAAAGTTAGTGGTAACATAAAATTTCTTCCAGTCTTTCTCATTAGAGTTCCACTTTGGGCCCAATGACTACTTTACTAATTCAGTCCTGACAAAAACATACAAGATGAAGTCAGAGCCAGACAAGACAGATCCCTTTTCATTTGAAGGACCTGAAATAGTCGATTGTGAGGGGTAAGGAAAACTGAAATTCAAAAAAGCCTCTGAACTAAAAATGCCTTTTATTTTTTTTTGCCATGATAATGAGTGATAATGATCAAAAAAGCTAA
>VZTZ01011542.1:0-16504 GCA_013400955.1 Drymodes brunneopygia | reverse complement strand
CAGTATCTGGTGATGGAGAGTCACTGGTAAGTTTTTGAAATGGCTCAATTGCTCTTTGCCACATCCTTTTTGCCAAGTCACTGTATAGTGACTATAGGGTTCTTTTATCAAGTAATGTGTATTTTTGTTGTTATTTTTGCTTTTGACAAAGCTGGGCTTCATCTTGATAAAGTGAAAGATCCTGTCAGCTTCTCCAAGTAATCCATTGACAGTTCACTGTTACACAACTTGCTGATCCAAGACCTCTCCAGTGGTTGCTGTTGGGAAGGTCATTATTTTCCTTTCCTGTACTGCATGGCTGGTAGCTGACTTCTTTAAAAATCAGTCAGGAGCATTCTGAATGGTTCTGCAACATCAGATGCCAGAGCCAGCCAAGTCTGTGTGAGCTTTTTAGTAGAAGATGCTCAGCAGGACAGTAACCTATGTGTAGAAAGTAGGGAGCTTGTACAGAAAAATCTCAATTCTGCAAATCTAGATTTAGATTTTATTGTTACAAAATTAAATATACTGAAAGTACCTGTGACCTGAAGGTTGGTGATGACAGTGTGATGTTTTCCCAAACCTGTTACTTTGAAATATTTTGATCTGCTTCTGTGTAACACATCACATTTGCAGTAGAAAACTCAAAGTGACTTACCTTACAGGATGAAGACTCAGAATTCACTTTAGCAGCAGATTTTGAAATTGGACACTTCTTCCGTGAAAGGATAGTCCCTCGTGCTGTGCTGTATTTCACTGGGGAAGCTATAGAGGATGATGATAACGTATGTATGCAATTAGCACTTGGTTTATTAGGCAACACATAGAAAGAAATATTCTCTTTCGTTTCTGACTAAACTAATGTGAAGCATTAATTTCATGAGAATAACAAAAAAAGCCCTGAAGAGATTTCTGTTTGGGATAGGAAAGAATCACTCGGCATGCTATAAGTTGTTAATCTGCTTCTGGAAGGGGCTAAATTTCAGTTACAGTGTTTGAATATGCCACACCTATTACTGCAGAAGTTTTTATGCAAATACTAGCAATGCTAATTAAACCTTGGGTTTGTTTTTCAGTTTGAAGAAGATGAAGAAGGTGAAGAGGAGGTGAGATGCACACTGTATTTTTTATAGATTACTGATTACCTATTCCATTCCAGTGACAGGAATAGTTCTATATGGAGCAGAAAACAGTTGTTCATAAATGCTCTTGTGCACAGTACTTCTTTCTAAAAGAGTTCAGCATTTCAGCATTTCTGACTCACAAAATTGTGCCTGGTTTTTCCTCGTCATAAAAGTACTTTTTTGCAAGAGCATTTATTCATTTTTTTTTTCTAGTATTTTGAAAGCTGTTTTCTGACATGAGTCAAAAATTAAAGACAAGCTTTTTTTTGTTGAGTGCTGCATGATAAATATCTGTTCCTTAGATGGTAGTGGAATTCAGCGGTCAGCTTTTAGTTGTTATAAGCTTGAGGATTGGGTCTTACTAAATGTGAGGTTAAAAAGGGGAAGTGTGGAACTGCTCAGCATAAATAATTTAGGCTGGAATTTCTCTTATACTAAGAGCTCTGGTCTGTTTGCAACAGAGTTGTGTGAATACAAACATACTGTGAAAGGCTTTGCACAAAACCATGAAATGTTACCACACTTAAATGAATTAATATCCTTTACCTTTTTTGCTTTACTGCTTTTACTATGCTGTTCTTGCTAATTTGTCCAAGGTACATCCCTGACTGTTGTCAACTTCACCATAGCAGAGTACATCAGAGGTTATCAAGCTGCTGATCTGATGTGAGCTGGCAGCCTTCAGCATGCAGTCTCTTTTTCCTCTGTGCTGCGGCTGCTGAGTGACTGAACACTTCCATATTTTTATTTTTAAACTGAGTACTGATAGAAGTGTGTATGTGTATTTTTAATCAGTTTCCAGTGCCCAATGTTATCACTTGGATGCGGTTGTGTGTAAAACTGAGTGCAAAAATCCTACACAGGAATGCATAGCCTGTCCACAGTAATCTAACTAAACAGACTCTTTGAAGGGAGGCCGAAACAAAGAATAAAATCAGAGATATATATATATTTATCTACATACCTATTACCAGAACTGAAATTGCAAATAATTTGTTAGGTAAAAGTTTGAAAATTGCTGCAAGAATGCAGCAGCAGCTTACAGAGGAAGGTTGCCTTAAGCCATAGTGAAACCTTTATATCATGTTTTAAAGACGTTGCATTTAAAACTTGGAAGATGCTGAATTCTTTTAAATCAGCCCAATGCTGACATCTGAAACACTCTGGAATACAGTGATAACCTAATTTGCTACTTTGCTTTTTGTCCATTACAAAAAGTTGCACTTTTAACCTGTTTTAATTTCTGTTAGTTTATCTCTATTTTGTCATAGGAGTTGGAGGGGGAAGAGGAGGGAGAAGAGGAGGAAGATGCAGAGGGTGATCCTAAGGTAAGGACTTTTGTGTGCTTAGTCGTAACACAGGGTATAATCATGAGCAGTGTAGCTAAGGATATAGTAGTTTGGGAGGTCAATCGAAAAAACATCCTAGCTTCTGAGTGCGATGTTTTCTTTATCATCAGCACTCAGATTGCTCTTAAAAGAGAAGTTAATGTTTCCATCAGTTCAGAAAATGTAGGTTTTGACTTCCACCCTGCACTAAGATAGTTTCCAAACGGTGTGCCTTTGTTTCTTAATGGCATCTCTGTGTAATGCTGATATATAGTTTTAGATATGCCTTTAGAAAGGTTATATTTAGATGTTCTTTGGCTGGACTTCAAGTTAGAATTAGTCTGACAAATCTCAACTAGCTTGTTTATTTTCTTTTCTTTAGAATTGTTCTTTATCGTTGTCCTGATGGCTGCAGGTTAGACTCCACATGTCTGTACTTGGTTAGAAACCAAAAAAAAGTCAATCTTCAACTTTGAACTTTAAACTTTATGATACCTGGCTTAAAATTCAGCCTTGAGGGTTAGTGTTCTTTCTGATAGGTATTTTTCAGTTTTTCAGTCATGGTAAATGCTTAAATTTAGTGAAGCTGGGACAGCGATGACAGACTTGTGTTCATTTAGTTCTTAAAACATCAGCTTTCAATTTTTTATAAAGACAGATGAGAAGGTGAAAGGCATGCAAAACTGCTTGATCTTTGGATGAAAGTCTTACCAGCAGCTTGACATGTCACTCTTCTGCTATAGTTTTATACATCATCGTATCATTAGTAAATGGATTTTGTCACTATCGAGAATCAAGCTTATTTTTCTTTAATGAGAAATTCTATATACTAAAGAAAGTCTGTCTTGTACAAACATCAATCAAACAGGCAGATTGGCAAAAATCATTATTCTGACTCCACTCTGTAGAATCAAGATGCAGTGGTGTATCTGTAATGGGAAAAAGTCAGCTGAGGAACAAGGTTATACATCAATATACATTTGTGTGAAGTATCAAATATCCTTCTAGATTTGGTATTCTGTAGGGGAAAAAAGCTGAAGTTACCTTGGAAGGTTATGGTTGTTGCTTCCTGTATTATTTTGTACATTTCACTTTTCATCCATGCTGACAGTTCCTTTCAATTTTTTCCCATTTAGGTGTAATATAAGTCTGTTTATCATTCATACATTTCTAGGTAAGGTGGAATTCCATTCATACCTAACTTCCAAGAGTCCCATTTGTAGTCATGCAATGTGGTTTGTTTTCTAGGGTTTTCTGTTTTGTTTTGGTTTTTTATTTCCTTGTTTGGGGAAAAGAAATGGGGGAATGGTGACTTCAGAGTTTAGGTTTTATTAGTGAAAAATAGAAAGAAATGGTTGTAGAGATGAGTACCATTAAATCAAATAATTAAAGTAGATATTTCAGAATGACTCTGCCTTCCTGGCACACTTTCTGCTTTTGTAGCAATCAAACTGTATTTCATGNGGAATGAAAAACAATCTACAAGTGCAAAACAATCCCGGCCAGTTAGGAAAACAAGGACCATGTTTATAGAAAATGCATGGGAAACTTGTACTACAAAGTTACAAATATGGAACCCTGCAAAAAGCAGGGCGACAAACTTGGAATTCTTTTATTTTGTCTTTTGACACTGATACCCCAGTCCTGTCCTGTTTTCTATTCTTTCTCCTGCTTGTGCTGTTTTCTGGTCCTCTTTCTCCTGTTCCTTGCCTTTCTTTGCCTTCTAGTTACCACCCCCTCCTTTTCTTATCTAGAATAGTTTTCTTTTTCATGTACAGGAAAATAATTGGTCTGTTTTCCTTTCAAATCCAGTTCCTCCTTTTCAGTCATTTCCATATTACCTCCTTCTTTATTGTTGTAGTACATTTGCTGCATGTCAACACTTTCTGCTTTGTTAACTTTCCCTCCTTCATTCCTGTGAGTTTTAAGTGTGTTTGAGTTGTTCAGATAAAATCGGATCATTATCATATCTTACACAAAACACTTGTGCCATATATAAGTTGTGGCTTTGGAAGACTGAGCAGTAAGATCATTGGAAGTAGCTTCAGAAGATGCTACAAAATTGGGTAATGTAGCTTGTTTTGTCTAGTGTATTTTTCTATGTGCTTGCATGTCCCATTCCTTTAGCTGCCTTTATTTCACCTTACTGAGGCTGTGCTGGAATTGAGCAGTAGCTGACAGGGTAATGCAGAGTGCTGGTTTGGATCATGAGCAAAGGAGCTGCTCTGTGTGTGTGAGACTGCATGGGCTTCAAGGTGCTTTGTCTTCTGAGTTACAGTGGCAGGATCTGTCAGCAGCAAATTCATTTCCAGGACCAGTTGTAGAGGGGAGGCAGTTTGGGTTAGGGTCAGGGTTGCTTACTTAACTCCAGTTAGCTCTGAGTTTACATTTTGATATCCTTGCTTTTTCTCATTCAGTAACATAAAATAGGAAATAAAGATAAGGTTCAGCTTTAGGTCCTGTAATTGGACTATTTAATTGAAGAGGTTTCAGAAAGGCTTTCTACCTTCTCCACTGGAAGGGTCATCAGATTTAGTGCCTGCTGCCTGCCTTGATACCACTGTTGGCAGCAGAGTTCTTGGGAAGTCAGATGAGAACTTGATGATCTGCCTCTTCCTGCATGGCTGCCTTAGCAGATGGGAAGCTTCCCAAAAAGTGAATTGGAAAAGTAAGGAGATAAAGACTTGATTACTCTTTGAATCACCTAGGAATGTATCTTGCCTTGTGTGTTTAAACACTGAAGACTAATAAAAATTCAGTGTTCCCTTCAGCAAGATTTGTTTTGAAAAAACAGCCTTGATAAAATAAATGGCATGGAAATTTTGGGCTTCCGTCTATCATCTAGGATACTGGTTTAATGGGATGGGCAGACACAGCGGGGGTTGTGTAGGAAAGTCATGAAAGTAGCATTAACTCAGCCCTGTTGTTCATCTCTGTTTTAGCCCTATGTTCTTGCAAATTTTAGGTGGAATTTTTAATTCTGAGCAAGTGATGCAATAAATGAGTGGCAGTAACAAAAAGCTTTATATTGATCTTCGTTAGCAAAAGAGAAAAAATAGGTGAGAGTCTCACTCGGCTTGTTCGTCTCCATGAACTGGAGTCAATGGCCCAGAGTAGCTTAAATTCCTTCCACAGAATAAGTAAATATGAAATACATTAAAGATATAAAAATTTAAAAATTCTACCAATTTTAAGATGAGCTTAAATCTGCTTATGGTGACTGTAGAGAATCTGTTTACAACAATAATTCTTGTCTCTGTAGCCATGGTAGTGATCTTGAGTACATGTATTTACTGCTAAATTTCTTTTTAAAAAAGATGCAATTCCTCCTTATCTTTGCCAGTTCAAGTCTCTCTGGTCTTTATTGCCTGGCCAATGCACTTCACTACCTTTCAAAGATATCATGGGAAGTTAATTTAGGGAAGTAGAGCATGAATGTAAATCTTGCCAGGATGGAGGGTGATAAATGGCACAGGGGCTAAGGCAGATCAGTGGTGGTGGTTGGATGACCCAGGGTCACCCAGTCTGGGCTCAGTAGGAAGAGCAGGCTCAGGCTCTAAAGCCCAGCCTGAGGGAGTGTGGATGATGTCTCCCCATCACAGCTTGGGGTCTGGCCCCTGATCTTACCAGAGCAAGCAGAGGCCAGAAATGAGTTTCAATGTACATGTGCCTGCTGGAGCAGCTGTAACTGGAAGGGAATTGTGGTCTCTTTGTGCTGGTGTCCCCTGGGATTAGGCTGGGAGCTGCTTTGCATGAGGCTGAGGGTAGCTGAAGGCAGTGTGGAGCTCATGTGCTGCCTTCCTCAGCAAAGGCAGTGCTGTATGTTACAGTGGTGGGATAACATGGATTATGCTGGAGTCTGGGTCTGAAATACTGCCTTGATACTTAGGGCCTGCTTAAACATTTTGTATACATGGCCAACACAGATACACCCTCAAGTGTAAGCTAAAAATAGCATAAAATAGCAGTATTTGTCTCAAAATCACCAACTGACTCAGATCTGGGAACCCCTCAAACTATTTTTTTTTTGTCTTGAGAGCAGTAATCAACACTGAAAGGTCCTTTAAAAGGAACTTTGCGATCTCTGTGACTCAGTTTTTACAGGATAAGCAATTATATGCAATAAATGTGATTTAACTGTTTACAGAAATAAAGTATAAAGAAAAGATAATGAGGTTTATTTGAAAATATAACAAGCATTTTGGTTGATCATTAAAATTTGCTGGAAATGGTTGCGGTGTTCAACCTAAGTGTGTCTTGACCTAAATATAACAGGTGACTAGGAAGGAAGGAAGGAGGGAGATGGAAAGATTTTAAAGTACATTTTAAACAGCAGGTTTGTTATTTTACCATGGCTCTTATCCAGAATGCAAGGAGGAGAGAAAGTGATGCTGCCTGCACGCTGCTCTGGCCATGTTCAAATACCAAGCAGTTAAAAGGAAAATAGAAACCTTCAAAAAACTTTTTATAAAAATGCTGCTGGTTTTTGTCTGCCCCTCAATAAAAAGGAATAGCATGCAATGTGCTACCAGTGGCAGTTAAATTTTAATTTAAGAGCAAGAATGCTAATTTTGTGTTCTGTGTAAACATATCCCTTTTCCTGTATTTNATAAAAAGGAATAGCATGCAATGTACTACCAGTGGCGGTTAAATTTTAAATTAAGAACAAGTCCCTGATCAGTGCAATGTAATTCACATGAGTGTTACTTGGAACTTCAGGCAGATGAGAGAGAACTAAGTTAAAGTTAGCCAGATATGCTGGGTGAGGAATACCACAAGGGAGAAGTCTGACTTGAAAGGTCTCAGACACATCTGTGCATTTGGCTCTAATCCTGACTTGCAGTAGGAATGATATCATGATCACTCTGACCCTAAAGCAGTTTAGGTGAGCAACAAAAATCCAGCCTGGATTTAGTGCAGATTATGAAGGGCAAGACTTCATGGTAATAAGGAAGTTTAAATTATTTGCCCCTATTTTTCCTCACTAGAGGTAAAATGCTTCAGTTGTCTTAGCTCTTGGGTACTTGATAAATACGGAACTTGGCGTGGGTACATATTTTATAACACATAAACCTCTTCTTTAGGATAGTAACTAAAACATTTTACTTTGCATCAGTGACATTCAGGGTGTCATGTTTTATACCTTTATTTTTCTTTACTAGACTTCAGCAGGTCTCTGTGACTGCTGTTTGTGTATAATAAAATATAATAAGAATGGTAAGGGGAGAAGCAAAGTGGAAATGCACTGAACAAATTCTCCTGCTTTCTAAGAATGCTGTTTTACAATGGTAAAAAAGCAAGAAGTGCAGTGTAAACCTGAAGTTCTTAGCTGTTTGAGTACTTGTTCTCATTCCCAAATACACTTCCTTTTGCCAAAGGGGAAGTTGTTTTACTACCTAATGAAGGTGTTTCTACTTTTCCATATTCAGATTAACATATGGACTTCTTGCCCAGTGTTAAATTGTTGAATAGTTACCTGCTGGTGATGCAGAACCTAGAAGAAATCAACACATTAATTACATTATTATCACCTTAGCAGAAACGGCAAGGCTCCTGAGGAAAAACTCAGACGTGCTGCAGAATAAGCAGCCTGCCTCGCTCCCTCCTCAGAGCTGGAGGAGGTGGCAGTTTATTGTTAAAATTGTTTAATAGGGCTGGAAGTCAAATAGAGCCTCTGGTTGGGGGGAGTAGGTGGTGATTTGCTTTCTTGCTTGTGTGAACCTTGGCCTACAGGATGCAGTGTTAACAGCCCAAAAGTAGATTAAAAATTATGGGGTACCAAGCAGCTAGGGGCAAGGGGAAACCCAATAAATATGGTGACTATTGGACTTCTATGATGTAGCTTGAGTTTGCATGTAGCATTTTGTACATGCTAGTGATACCTAGTTAATTCAGAATTGCATAGCCAGTTTCTATGTATTTGTTGAACTGTTTTCTTTTATGCCAATTTGATTTTTAACGGGTTATTTTCTTTCTTCTTTTATACAGAAAGAGTCCAGCCAACCTGCTGAATGCAAACAACAGTAATAAGGAAATACCACTTGGAAGTGATATTTGAACAACTTGTAACAAATAGTTGGATACCTGGCCTGCAGTTCAGGATATTCTATCGCTGCAGCACAATCTTATTAACAATGCTTAAAATTAATTTGTTTTAAGATGCATGATTTTCACTAACTTTATTGCTTAACATGTACAGTGGCAACTTCAATGCATTTGGGAAATAAGAGGATTAAATAAAGCACACTCTACAGCCGTTGGTACACTATAGCTAAGTATGTCAATAGGCCTTTAGAGCCTTTTGCCCTATGCATAGGGGAATAGTCCAGACTACCATGTGAGGATTATCCATTTTCTTGTTCAACATTGGAAATCATGGAATAGCAATGTGCTGAGAAGCTGAAGTAAATGGATTACATGTATGGTAGCTGAAACAGATAGAGCAATATGACTTTTTTGCTAGTTCCCTCCCCCCTTTTTTAATGTTTCTCGCAACCTACAGATTGAACTAGTGCTTGAGCAGCTTTAAATGTCATATTTATTATCTCAGTACAACCAGTTGAGTTGAAGTAATTTTACTTCATTGAAGAGGGTGTCATATTTGAGACTTAGTTGTTCATCTTACTATTTATTTATTCATGTTTGATACCTGGCTGACAGAATTAGTGCTTTTTAATAGTTTTTAATATACTTGAAAAATCTTCTTCCTCTTTTGCATACAATATGGGTACTTGTAAAACAGGTAATTCAAAGTGGTCTCAATGTAGTAGTCTAGACAGAAGAAACAAACTCGCATCAAAATGACAACTCTTCTGGATGAATATCAAAATGCAAAGGCCAAACTGTTGCTGTTGGTGGAAGTGGGTTGCAGCCAAAGAACCAGACGATTTTCAGTAGTCTTATTGCTTAGTGTCCAGCATGAAAGGACCTTTCACTATGAACACAGAAACTTTTCAAAATGAATCAGTTCAATAAATCTGAGGTTTGGGTGTCTTACTTGCAACACTGAAATTATTCATTCCACAATTTGTTTTATTTAAAGTTATGGAGTCTTCAAAACTACCTTTTGTTGTTGTGTGGCACTTAAGGTATACATTTCTAGTTTCAGCATCCATTGCCAACCTCTGGCATCAGTTGAATAGCAGCTGTATCAACACTGTGACCAGGCATGTAGAGTGCTCCAGCCTTACCTTACACATTTGTAACTTAATACGGTGTTTTCAATTTGTACAGAATAGATAGAATATTCTATTAAAGTTGTGAAACCTGATTGGTGGTGCCTGTCTGGTCCCTAATGCTTCCCAGGAGAAATGAGCATCCCGTAGTGAGTGGTGGAGTCTTAAACAGTACATTTCCAGCTATTTGGCAGTACAGCTCCTGGCTCAACATCTGCCTTTGCCAAAAGCCAAAACAGGAGCCCTTGTAAATATTGCAGTGCACAGTTCTTTGATGTAAATCAGAACAAACTTGCTCAATTTGCAAGCAAACAGTCTGGAATCTTTGTAGGAGTTGGGATTTTTAGGGAGGCAGTGTCATTACAAGATTCCATATGATCCATGCACTTTGGTCATGGACTGCATGAGGTGCTGGGGGACAAATAGGTTTATGAATGTTAAGGTACTCCCACATCTGACCTCGCAGTCAGAAAATGTAACACTAATGCTCAGGTGCCATGGTGTTAAGGCAGGAATAGGGATAGGTTTGGGCTTTATTTGAAAACAGATTTTGTAACCTGCTACTCTGAGTGCAGTGCACTCTGGCAGGCAGGGAGAGCAGTGTGCAGGCATGTCTGACAAAGGCAGCAATAACGAATGGAGCTTGCCCATGCGCACATGGGCTCAGCACAGGGCCGGGGACATCAAATAGAGAGATTTGACCTGGTTTGTTTCTCTTTATGTTGGAAGAAACTGAATAATAGTCCCCCATCCTCAAGCAGTACTTTCCACTACATGGTTAAACGGGAATGCTGCTACCTGGAGATTAACATCTGCAAATTAGCACACCAAAGTAATTTATGTGCATGAATCCTGAAAGGCTGACTTTAATTTTGAGAAAACGGGAAATTCCAGAACACGTGGAGCAAATGTGCCAGCATCTAGGGAGCCAAATGAGATGGGTGGGTAATGAAGCTGCCCTAGCAAGATGTTCATCCTAGGGAAAGTGATGGGAAAGCTGAGCTGGGATTCATTCAAGCAGAGTTAATGCTGGTTGACACAGCCTAATAGAAAACAGATCTTGTCAAAACCCAGCCGTGCTCTTCCCACTGCAGATCTCACTGATAATGGCAGAGATGAGCAATTCTTAGACTTTTCTGTTTTCACTTACAGACTTTGTCTGCAGGAAATGAATGGTACCTGTACAGCTCATTGCTCTAACAGAAAAGAGTATGAAGAAGAACTGATGAGGTGGTAGGCAGAATGTCATGGCCAGATAAATCCAAGCTGGATGGTAAATACAGGGAGTGTGGGTGTGCAAAAAAACGACAAGTTATTGTTTGAATGGAAATTTTTTTTTAAAATATTGGTGTGTTTTGAAGACTGGGCCTTGAGACAAGTGAATGCCCTATGCAAAGCTAGCAGGAATTTTTAAAAACTGAGGTGGTAGTAAAAAGCCTATGTGCATCTATGCCTGATTGCCATCTCAGCACCCTGATAAAAACCCTGAAGTTCCGTCCATAGGAACACACTCTGGTGATGCAGCCTTCATGTTGGTGGCTTCTCATTTGAGGAAGGAAAAAATCTCCAGTTCTGGGCCTGAAAGCTGAAGCAGCTGGAAGCACTCCAAGAGAAATTCATCTGGTGTGTCGCCTGCCCGGGATGCAGCGTGATTAACAGCCTCTGAGTGCCTGCGTTGTCTAGGAAGACAGCCTTGGAAGTACTGCCCTGCTGCCCTATCTGATACAGGAACAAATAGCAAATACTCTGCTGCCAGCTGAAACTCAGGACAGCCTGTGGTTCCTCAGGAGTCAGCAGCACAGCATTAGAGTACCTCCCTGGAAGTTTGGTATTTGGGATAACAGAGCTTTTGGTTCAATTTCGGTATGTTTAGTTATTTAGGTTTGCTGTTTGGTTAGGATTTGTGGTACCTGGAAAAATTAAGATGGTCTCTGTGTGTTTCCACTCTCCTCATTAAATGAGCTTTTCCTGTTTTAAAAGAAAGGAGACTCGTAATAAATTCACACTCAGTTAAATGCTGCCTTGCCGGCAGTTCCTCAAGCAAATGAGGTCTCCCTGGGAAGCCAGCTCAGCACGGCACAGGCCAGAGGAGCCCCACGCTGCACAGGGACACGTAAGAAGAGGTCAGACCACTTCAGCACGAGGAAATCTCAGCGATGCAGAGGTGAGTTCAAGATGTGAGACACAGCCCAGCTGCCTGACGTTGCATTGAGGTAGCACCACCTTATGAACTTGTGCTTGAAATGTGCACCTTCTGAGGCATCTTTGCTCAGTTCTAGCTCAGGAAACATCCTTTCCACTTGAGCCTACAGGAATGATGCAGAGGGACTATTTAGAGGAAATATAGTCACAGGACAAGGGGGCTTAAAACTAAAAAAGAGCAGGTTTAGATTGGGTATTAGGAAGAAATTCTTTATTATCAGGGTGGGTTGCCCAGAGAAACTGTGGATGTCCCATCCCTGGCAGTGTTCAGGGCCAGGTGTGATAGGGCTCTGAGTAACCTGGTCTAGTGCCCCTGCTCATGGCAGGGGGTTGGAATGAGATGATCTTTAAGGTCCCTTCCAACCCAAACCATTCTGAGTCTATGACAAATGGCAATGTATAAAATAAAAGTAGGAGTGCTGCATTCATGCTTCTTTATCCTCTGCCTCTTCCCAAGGATAAATACCTGTATTATTCCCCAAATAAAATCCACAGGGAATTGATGTTATGTCAATATCTGTTCAGGACTCATGCCCTGAAGCTGAAGTCCTCACAGTTTTTACATTTGTTGTCCATATGTTTCACTACAAATTGGTGTGCAAGCAGCTCTGTTGCAGTAGCTGTGACCTGTGCATAGAAGAACCTTCATCCTCCCTCTCCCAAATGGTTTACAGTCATCACACTAATAGCAGGAAGAATTTTTTTTTTCCATTTGCTCATATTGCTGTCCTAAATACCACCAGCCTCTCAAGGGCCAGGGCCATGAATCCTAAACAATAGATGCCCTAAGTCACTCTGGTTTTGACAAGCATCCAAGAAAAAGAAAAGGGGGGAAATTTTTTTTTAAAAAATCCAAGCCTGTGCGCTGTTAATGAGGCATCATGTGAATGAAGACTGAGCAGTTTGTCAAGTGTCAGCTTTTGTTTCCAGACTAGCTTTCCTCTGTGCTTGTTCACCTCGCCATTACACAAGCAAAAACGCTCGCTCCACCCAGCAGCACTCGCCTCTTGCACAAGTTGCCTTGCCCTCCGCATTTTACCATGGGAATTTGGACACCGCGTGGGGATGCCAGAGTAGGTTAGCACAACCCAGTGAGCCTGTGCTGCAGCTGCCAGCTCTGCTCCACGCAGCCTCCTGGCTTCTATGAGCCTCCCTGGTACCAGTCCCCCGCTGCAAAAAAGATCCCTCCCAGCAAAGTTTCCTTTCCCAAAAGAGCATTGCCAGTGATGCTGTGGCCTCTCGCTGGCTCGCCCCTGCCTCCCTGCTTGCCCCAGCAAGGTGGACACAACCCACACTAGACCCATCTCAGCTTGAGAAAAAGGGCTGAAGAGAAGGGAAACACTAGGGAAAGAAATTTACTCATTATTCATCACGACCTAAAGGGTGAAAGAAAAAAACCTAATAATTTACCTTTGTTTGGGGCAGAAACCAAAGGGATGGTCTGGTCTATCATCAATGCAAGTTTTTGCACTGTGCAAATATTCCTTGTGAGCTGTTAAATGGATCTTTTTAAAAAGTAAATTCACTCTGGTTTTTGAGTCCACCTTTTAGGGATAAAGGAGAACTTGCTTAGCTGTTTATAGCATTAATGTCTATCTGATCAACTCTGTTAGGTCACACTTAGGAGGAAGTTGGGACTTTTTTTCCTTTTTTTCTTTATATTTTTTTTTTACTTAACCCAATTATCTGGTCTTCCTTCTTCCTTTTCATGCTCCTGACTTAAGGCACATTCCAAACTCTTTGATTTGCCTGAACAGAAAGAGCATGAGAGAAGGAAGGTTGGGTGAAAAATGAGTATTGGAGCTCCTAGCAAAGCCAACTGCTGGAGTCGGCGATGGGATATAACTTTTTAGGGGAGTTACAGCACTTGCTGTAGAGGTCACACAGAGCTCCTGCACACAAGTGAATAGTTCAAGGCGTTTTGATGCAGAGAAAAAACAATTAAGATATAACTGCTGCTGACATTCCTCTGAGCCGTTTCATCTCTTACCGCTTTAAAAAAAGCAGGGAAAAACAAATTATGTACTTTCAATCTGAGATTTATATAGGCTGAATTGTTGCTTAGCCTATGAAAAGATCAAAAAGGAGATCTTTGAAGACAGATTGCCTACAAAGAGCACCGGACTGTTNTCGTCCATAAAAGGGCCTCACACTTTTAAAAAAAAAAAAAAAAAAAAAAAAAAAAAAAAAAAAAAAAGAGGTTAATAAGCACAGTTCAGGTCAAAACGTAGGCAAGTGCGTGTGTGCAATAAAACCTTTGCAAGGGCTGCTTGCTCAGGCGTTTCACAGCCGGGCAGCACGAGGGAAAATCACAGAGCATGAGGGCAAATCACAGAGCCAGCATCTGGAGCAGCAGCACTGCAGCATTCCACGAGTGTTCTGCTCTGCACTCAGAGACCTGCTGGAGCTGCTGTGGCTGGAAACTGCTGCGGTCATAGAGATGGTGTTGGGATCTTCTGGCCAAGGAGAAGGGGGGACAGATCCCTCATTCCCTCCACTCCCAGCTTCATCTTGTGCCTTCCGAGGAGTAGGTATTTCAGTGCCTTTCCCCCAGTGAGGCCGGAGAGGCTGCAAATAAATACCCTGGGACTAAGCCCCGGGGAACTGATTGCTGTTATGGCTGAGCACAGCAAACCAGCAGCACTCTGAACATTCACCCCACCTCACAGCTCCCAAATCCACCCGTGTGGGTGCTCCTGGCCCTGGCAAAGAGCCGGCCATGACTTTGAAGCACCCCTGGGAGATGGAGACCAAAATGCAGAGCTGCAGCAGTCATCCAGCTCCAGCAAGCCCCTGGCACAGCGTGGCACAAGGAATGCTGCCCCCCCCAGCCTTGTTCTCCACCCCTCATCCCCCTGAGCATCCTTCCTCCACATCTGGCCTCATCTGCGAGCGCCGGGCAGGAGGAGGCAGAGGAAGGAGAGGAGGCAGCCCGGCCTCCCTTTCCCACCGCGATGTGCGGCAGCCTCTGCCAGCACCCAGCCCGACCAGTACGCGGGGTTTGCTGGATGCGAGGAGCCCGCCAGCACCATCGCACTGCGGCTCCGATTTCAAAGCCAGCCCTGATGGAGACGTTGGGGGAAGGCAGAGCAAACAGACACCGTAATTGCGGTGTGCGCTTTCTCATCTCCGCGGCAAGTTGCAAAATGTGCCGCCTCCTCCCTTGTCGGCCGGGCTTTAATTGGCTTTAATGAACAGGCAATTACATGATTTCAATTTTTAATTAAAGGGGGTGTTGGTGCAGGGGAGAGGGGACCGACCCCTTTCCAGCTTGTCAGTGGCACAATGGGAGATCTCTGGGTATGGTGTGCAGTAGGGNTTATTTTATTTTATATTTCATTTCATTTCATTTTAATTAATGCCAAGCAGTAGGCAGCTGCCCTGTGATAGAGACACCTTCCCTATGACCCCACACAGTGAGCACCAAGGTGGGACTGTCCCACCCAGCACATGTTCGTTTTTCCTGTAGACACCACCTTGTCTGTCTGTCCTTAAAGCATGACTGGAGAGGGAAAAATGGAGGTACGTGGTAGAAATCTCCCTTGGGAAGCAGTGATAATTGCAGGCCTGAGCTGCCGGCTGAGTCTCCCTGTTTTATTGCTCTCTCTGGCAGCCAGGAAGCCAGGGCTTTGGCCTTGACTTGGTTCCATGTGCTGGGATGTCCTTCCTCATCGTGTTTCAATAAAATGTAATCACTTTTATGACTTACGCTCAACAGAGATAAAAAATCATTAAGAAAAAAAGGCTGGCGGCTCTGCGGCTGCACTGCACGCTTGGCATTCCTTGCCGGGCTTGCCCTTGGCTTGCACGGCCAGGTGGCCCTGGGACCACCGAGCTGCTGGCCAGGCATGGCCAGGATGCCCAAAGCCATCGATGCTCACAGAGCGGCAGTAAGGTGACAAGGCCTGCACTGTGACCAGTGCCACTTCTCAGAGTGCGGCCCCAGGGAGGGCAAGGGTGAAAGAAAAGGGTAGAAAAGGGAAAGAAGGCAAGGTCCAAGGTCCTTGTGAGCAAGGATCGGTTCACCTGCTCAGCAAATAGAGCTGGAGCTGGCTGGTGGTTGCTGCGTGGGCAGGCTGAGTCACCCCTGCTGCCGGCCAGCCGCCCCAGCCCCGCGCCAGATGGGAGAACAAGGTCGTCTTCAACCAGGGAGAAGTGAAACCTGCCTTTTTAAACAGCCGGGTGGGAGCCAGGGCAGTCAGCACTGAGCCAGCAGCCTCCTCCCTTTGAAGGTCG
Organism: Drymodes brunneopygia; assembly: GCA_013400955.1. Taxonomy (NCBI): domain Eukaryota; kingdom Metazoa; phylum Chordata; class Aves; order Passeriformes; family Petroicidae; genus Drymodes; species Drymodes brunneopygia. The sequence goes on along the minus strand of VZTZ01011542.1, from coordinate 460 downwards.
GGGCTGAGATTCCGCTGCAGGCTCCCTGCCAGCCCCCTGCAAGCACAAACCTCCTCCCTGTCTTCCCACTTCCTTTGCCCTGGGGTCCCAGATGCTCGACAAAAGCTCATCGTCCTTGCTGCCCACAGCAATAATCGATCACAGCATGGTTTGTGGAGGGCACTGCTTTACAGTGACCCACAACCTGTTATCTCCCAGAGAAATGCAGTCTGCTCCCACAGGGACAGCTGCTTCTCCACCCCAGTGCCCAGCTTTCTCATGAGATGAAGGCCTTTCTCTCCTTTCTCCCCTCATTACTGCTGGATGACAAATCACTTGATCCAAGATGACATGCAGCAACTGCTTGTGGAGGATGAAAATAAAACTGCCTTCCTGCAGATCAGGCTGGGCAACAGGGTGCTGCGTGCCAGCAGTGCTGAGCAGCCTTGGGGCAGCCCCCTCCTCATCCTCATCATCCTCA
>VZTZ01011540.1:43491-59363 GCA_013400955.1 Drymodes brunneopygia | reverse complement strand
CAAGTCTTATGAGGAGCGGCTGATGGGGCTGGGGGTGTTTGGCCTGGAGAAAAGGAGGCTCTCTACAACTACCTGAAAGGAGGCTGTAGTGAGGGGGGAGTTGATCTCTTCTCTCAAGTAAGAAGGGACAGGACAAGAGGAAATTGCCTCAAGTTGTGCCAGGGGAGGTTTAGATTGGGTATTAGAAAAAATTTCTTCACTGAAAGGGTGGTCAAGCGTTGGAAGAGGTTGCCCAGGGAACTGGTTGAGTCCCCATCCCTGGAGGTATTTAAAACCTGTATGGATGTGGCACTTAAGGACATGGTTTAGTGGTGGACTGGGCAGTGTTAGGGTAATGGTTGGACTCGATGATCTTTGAAGTCTTTTCCAACTTAAATGTTTATATAATTCTATGAAAAAGCATCCACTAATGAGCAGTAGACTAATATACAGTGAGGCAAACAAGTACCACAGCAAGCACAGGAGCCTGTCTATTAATAGCTAAACAGCAATAACAGCTATAAATTCGATCTAGCATATCCTAGTCAATCTGTCATTATCACAAACCCTTCAAGCCCCACATGTGGTACCATAAAGGACTGTTGTGGTTTAACCCCAGTTGACAACCAAGCACCACACAGCTGTTGGCTCACTTTCCCCTGGAATGGGGATTTCAATCAGAAGGGTAAAAGTGAGAAAACACATCAGTTGAGATAAAGACAGTTTAATAGGGAAATAAAAGCCATGTACACAAGCAAAGCAAAACAAGGAATTAATTCACCATTTCCCATGGGCAGGCAGGTGTTCAGCTATCCCCAGGAAAGCAGGACTCCATCATGCGCAGTGGTGACTTGGGAATACAGAACACCATCCTTCTGAACGTCCCCCCTTCCTCCTTCTTCCCCCAGCTTTATCTGCTGAGCATGACATTATACGGTATGGAATTTCCCTTTGGTCAGCTGGGGTCAGCTGTCCTGGCTGTGTCCCCTCCCAACTTCTTGTGCACTCTGACTGGCAGGGTGGTACTAGAAGCAGAAAAGGCCTTGACTCTGTGTAAGCACTACTCAGCAATAACAAATATATCCCTGAATTATCAACACTGTTTTGATCACAAATCCAAAACATAGCTTCATACTAGCTACTATGAAGAAAGTTAACTCTACCCCAGCCAAAACCAACACAGGTCCCTAGCTGGACAGCATCAGATAATATTTAAAGCTCTTCAGTTAGAGGAGGAATTGCTTGTATGCTACACCACAGATAATGCAGGGAAAAATCAAAGAAGCCCATAGGCAAAGGAGGAAAAGAAAATGTGACAAGGATGTTAAAATATGACTGCCTCACAGCTACTGTTTCCATGAATTTACCTTTTAAATGGCAGTGCTGTTTTAACTGTTGGACTTGATGATTTTGTATGTTTTTTCCTACAAGCTTTAAAAACTCAAACAGATTTTTAAAGCTATGGCAAATAAGTTCTCTGAACTTAGAGTGATGCTGATAGATATTGCAGTGTAATGGGTTCTAGAGTAGTTTTGGTTTTTTGGTTTGGTAGTTGTTTGGGTTTGGGTTTTTTTTTTTTTTTGTTTGTGGTTGTTGTTATGTCAGTAATCTTCCTTGAAGAAAGGGGAAAAGGTATTAGACTGTGTAGCATTTTACGCACTTGGAAAAGCAACTGAAGTCTGTCATGATGCAATGTGCAATGTTTATGCATGTACTAAAACTGAAAAAACCAAAATCCACCAACAAAACCACTTTGTGCTTGAAATGTATGTATTTATTTTTCCTAAATTCTGTATGGTTTTGAAGTGGCTTATACTTTGTTTCAGAACAGCAGTCTTAAGAAATATTGTCCTGTTCAATTGTGCTCACTTGTTGCACTGTTGTGTGGAGTCTGTAGGTTGGTAGGATGCTTTTAAAAAGCTGAATCTGTTTCTTCTACAGACTGCACTAACAGCACTAAGGGGGTGCTGTGTTGGGGGAAGGTTGGAGAGAGCATTAATAGCAACGTCAAAATAAGCTGTTTTTGTGGAGCATCACTCACCAGCAGGCAAATATATTGTTTGAGGATCAAGACACTGTTTTCAAGGTGCTTGGCTTCAGCTGTGATAGCTCATACTGCTGCTTTGTACCATTTTTTGAACTGCATGAAAATCAAAGAATTTCAAAATGAATGTAGTAGCATTTAAAGTGAAGTTTTGAAATTGCTGCTTCTTTAGTTCCTCCTCTATTTGTAAGGAGATGATAGATGCAAGGGGTTTTTTTTAAATACATGCATGTGTGTAACTGTGTACCTTTTCTTAAATAATTCCCTCCTTCCTCCTAGGGTTAGCACCTTGTCTTGTCTGCTCATGTGGTAGAGGTTCTTAAGTAATCCCCTGACAGGGATTAGAGATATATATTAATTTTTAATAACTAAGGATTGCTTAATGTATCTGTGTTAGGGAGAAAAGAAGGCTGCTCTCCATTACTGTTTTTTACCCCTTAGTGTGCCAGTAATTTTGTGTTTGTGGTAAAATGTGGGGAGGCTGGGGGAGGAGAATTTTGTTTTTCTTTCATGAATACATTAGCTAAAATACTGTAGCAAAAAAAAAAAAAAAAAAGGCTACAATCAAGTCCTGAGACAGGGGAATCTGGGCCCTGCTTAGGTGATACTAAGAGGTAATGACTTAAATTTTTACTAGGTCAGCACTAGACAAGTGAAACAAAAATAAAAAGCCAAGTACATATATATCCCAGTGAAGTTATAGCTGCATAAGCAAACTGCTAGAAAGAGATGCTCTGGTGGTGAATTGACGTGGTGTAGCTGATTGTTCTAATTGTGAAAAATTTTCCTCTTGTATCCAATCAGAATCTCCCCAGGAGTAACTTGTACCCATTACCCCCCCTCCTCTTTTCCGTGTAAAAAGGGAGTCTCTGTTTTCTTTGTTGTCACCCTTTAAATACTAGAACATGGTGATAAGGTCTCCCCCTAAGCCTTCTTTCCTCAAAACCCAGTTCTCTCAGCCTTTCCTCATATGGCAGGTTTCTTTGATGATCTTTGTGGCCCTTCGGTAGACCCTCTTGAGCCTGTCCACATCTTTTTCATATAGCAAGGACCAAAACTGAACACAGTATTCCAGGTGAGGCCTGACCTTGTCTGAGTAGAGTGGGATAATGACTTCTTTATCTCTGCTGGTGATGTCCTTGTTTATGCAACCCAGCATCCTGTTGGCTCTCTGCCACAGCAGCTCACTGTTCACTCATATTGAGCTCATTGTCTACCAGGACCCCCAGGTCCCTTTCCCAGCCTGTGCTGCACTCCTGGATTATGTTTTCACAGGTGCAAGACCTTACATTTGTCTTTGTTGAACTTCATAAGGTTCTTGTTAGTCCGCTCTTCTGGCCTATCCAGGTCTTCCTGCAGGGTGGCTCTCCCTTCCCAAGTGTCCTCTTCCCCACTCAGTTTGGTATCATTGGCGCACTTCATCAGGGTGCACTTCATCCCATCCGCCAGATCACTTATGAAGATATTAAACAGCAATGGGCCCAGTATCGATCCCTGGGGGACCCCGCTTGCGACAGGTTACCAGTTTGAAAAGGAACTATTTACCACCACCCTCTGGGTGTGGCCTGTCAGCCAGTTCCCCACCCACTGCACAGACCACCTGTCTAGACCATAACACATCAGTTTCTCTAGAAGGAGACTAGGAAAACGTATCAAAAGTCTTGGGGAAATCCAGGTAGACAGTGTTCGTTGCTTGCCTCGCATCAACCGAGCAGGTTACTTTCTCATAGCAGGCTATCAGGTTTGTCAAGGACAACTTGCCCTTGTGCTGGCTTTTCCCAATCACGTTTCATATGGCTTGTGATAGGCCCCAGGAGGATTTGTTCCATAACTTTCCCAGGAACTGAAGTAAGACTGATGGGCCTATAACTTCCTGGATCCTCCTTTAAGCCCTTCTTGTAGATGGGGGTGACATTAGCCTTCTTCAGATCCCCCAATCTTCACAACTTCTGAAAGATCATGGAGAGTGGCCTCGCAACAATGTCAGCCAGCTCTTAACACCCTCAGGTGGATATTGTCAGGGCCCATAAATTGTCGGGATCAAGCTCCTGTAATAGTTCACATACCAACTCTTCCTTCACTGCGGTGGGTCTGTGTTTGCATCCACCTGGATTCTTGTTCTCAGGTCCTGGGGCCCATCAGTGCTGGTAAAGACAGAGATAAAGGAAGTGTTGAGAACCTCTGCCTTTTCAGTGTTGTTGGTGAATAATTCACCTCTCCTGTTTAACAATAGGCCAATATTTTCCTTCTGTTTCTGCTTGTTGTTTACATACCCAAAGAACCCTTCCTTGTATCTTTTGATGTGTCTGGTCAATTTCAATTCAAGCTGAGCTTTTGCTTTTCTAACTGAATCTCTGCACACCCTGGCAATGCCCTTGTAGCTCTCAAGGTGTATTAATTGGCTTTTCCATCTCTGGTATGTTTCTCTTTTGGTTTTGAGCAGACTCAGAAGCTCCCAGTTAAGCCAAGGAGGTCTTTTGCTTCACCTACTTCCCTTACCTTTAAAGGGGATGAACCTCTTTTTGTGCTACCATGAAAGTTTTCTTGAAAAGCTCCCAGCACTCGCTAGGTCCTTTATCCTCCATGGAAGCTCCCCATGGAACCCCTCGCAACTGAGCTCTAAGCAAGCTGAAATTTGTTCTTCTAAAATCTAAAACCTTTTTCTTAGTACTAATCTTCAGCATGCACAGCTGGGTCCCAAACGCCACAATATTGTGATCACTGCAGCCAAAGCTATCACTAACCAAGTGTAAGGCCTCAAAAACTTGCTCGATGAGCCTCTTAAAAGGGCTTATGTTTTTTTATGTACGCTGAATTAGATGCACGGGAGAAATACTGACAAGATATTCTCAAGAGGTCAAAACAACAAAAAAACTTTACTGGCAACTTCAGAAAATCAGAGAACTTTGGCAAAAGTTTAGAGCAGCATTCAATCAACGTGAAACATTTTGCAAAGCATTAACTGCCCGTTCAACTTAGCAAACTCCAAGCCCATCCAATTTTAAGTTACTCAGAACTCCAAGAAGAGGGAATTAGAAGAAGGAGAAGAAGGAGAAGAAAGAAAGAAAGGATATTGAAAAGAACAAATACAGCTACCACTCCTGGTTCCAGCAGTGATATAAAATCCAAGAAAAGGTAGGGTCAAGGCACGTGCTTGCCTCATGCTTTGATTTAAGTACCTTTTGGCTTTCCTGGACCCTTCCCCCAGGTGGGAATTCCGGTTATCTGGCCACTTAGGAGCTGTGTTAGGGGCTCCAGAGGTGGGGTGTAGAGCATTGCCTCCAGTGTGCCAGTGACTGGCAGCCATTGTGGGACTGGGATACAGGTCCGGGGGGCATGTGGGTGTGGGGGTGTGTGTGTGTGTGTGTGCAGAGCAGGGCATTGCCTCACCAGAGCAAGGCCAGGTCTGCCCCTTCCCCCCATGCATGCACCCAAAATGTTTCAAGCCACCAATCCTTCCAGTCTCACACCACCCCATGGCTCAAGACATTGACCAGGACCACAGTAATGGTACCTTTCCTCTCACGGCAGCAGTGGGATCCTAATCTAGCAGGCAGAGGAGAAAGGAGAGGAAAGTATACAGGAAATCATATAACGGACAATTGCTGTTTCAGTAATCAAAAGCATAAGTCTAGTCAATATAAAAATTTCCTTCTATTCAAGTCTCATTGCTCCCCATACCGTGAGTCTCTAAAATTGCAGGCAAGGTGTGGTGCAAACCAGGATCCAGGGGGAGAGTTCAATAAACCAGTCTTTCGGCTGCAATGACCAAAGAGTCCAGCAGATTGGTTGGTAATTTCCTTCGTGTTTCTTGATACTGTATTCTTCGGTGAGGTCTAGCATTTTACATATTCCTTGCTCATTAATAACGTATCAAGCATTAGACAATTTAATAAAGCCATTTTTGGTACTTGCTGGGCTTGTAAGCTGAGCTCCAAAACAGCATGGTGTAAGGCCCCAAACAACTCGCTGAAAAGGGCTTACAGAGGTTCCTGTACTCTGGGTTACACGCATGGGAGAAATACCGACTAGATATTCTCAAGAGGTCAAAATTACTTTACTGGCAAAATATAGAAAATCAAGGAACTTTGTCAAAAGATTTAGTACAACATCCAATCAACATAAAACACTTCTCACAGCATTATTTTGGCCCATTCAACTAAGCAAACTTTAAACTTAAACCCGTTCAATGTTAAGTTACGCAAAATGTTCCAAGAAGGGGGAATTAGAAGAAGAAGAGAGAAAGACAGAAAAGAGAGAGAAAAACACACATATAGTGACCAACTCCTGGGTTAAGGTGGTATCCAGATAGAAACTCCAAGAGCAGGGTAGGGTCAAGACATGTGCTTGCCTCATGTGCAGCCTTAAATACCTCTGGGTCTTCGTGGGCCCTCCCCCCAGGTGTGACTTCTGGCCATTCAGCCACTCAGGAGCTGGGTTAGGCAGAGTGGAGCACTGCCTCTGGTGTGGCCAATGATTGACAGACACCGTGGGTCTGGGATGCTCTAGGGCTGGGGGGTGTGGGGCAGGACAGTGTCCCGCCAGAGCAAGGCCTGACCTGCCCCCTCCCACACACAGGCCTCCCAAAATTTCTCAAGACATCAATTTTTTCCAGTCTCTGACACATGGCAAGTTCAATTTAAGATTCTTTATTGCTTATTGACAGTATTTTACTCCTTGTCAAAAAATACATACTTTAAAGATAGGCCAATTTTCAGTAGTTACGTTGGCTTGCCTTTTGGAGTCCGTAATTTTACAGGTCCAGGTATTGTTCTAACCCAAACAAATAAACATGTTCCAGGTAACCATCCTTATCCTTTTCACCAACCAGGTTTCAGGGTGATCCCCGAGACTCATACCCAGGGAAAGAGGAAAAAGTCAGTGGGCACCATGGGAAAATTACATTCAGTAAAAATTCTACTACATAATAGTCTGGATTGCTTCAGGGGTGGGGAGTCAAAGATATAATGAAACTCAAGTCATTCCAACCTCCTCAGCATATCATTTCAGTCAGGGTCCTGGGTTTGGACCAAATACCTAACTTTACCAAACCTTTCATTGGTTTTCAAACCCAAAATCTTGCGCTTTCTCTTTGGTCAGCTTAACTGCTTATGCCTTCATCTGCAGCTGGAGAGAACTTTCCAGCTGTCACTTCAGCTCCTCTGTCAGCCCCTTTTCTCTCTCCTTCCAGGAGTTACCGACAGTTCGACATCCCCTTCTTCTGCATAATCATGCTTTACACATTGCTTACTGTTACTACATGCGCTTCCCTCGGTACAGTTATTTTATGCTTTGCTCTGAGGAGATAGGAAGAGGTATACAAATTTGATTCCATAATCATATGAAAACCTAAGGTAAATTTAGGGAGGAATCTTCTCTATCCACTGTGGCAACCAGAGAGAAAACACATCTTAAAACATTGCTTGCAACCAACTTTTATAAAACATGTGCAAACATAAATATCTTTAAACTGTCAAGATAAAAACATGTAAACAATCGATGCAGCAAAGAACAGCAGCTCTTCCGTCCTGTTGTCACTTCATCCTCTCATGGAACACCTCTTCTCTTGGAATGCCTGTAAGAGGAAAGAAAAAGAAAACTCGTTCCCACCTGAACTGGTCTTAAAAAGAAAGAACCATCCATCTGTTGGTATTTTGTGTTTTCTGCCATAGGCACCTGTGGCCTTTAATCCAGAATGACTTTGTCAATTCTGTTCCTTGCCTCTAGTGGCAGACAAGGCTCTATACTCACTACCACCAGAAAGTGGCAGTGTAGGAGCATTTTGCAAAGATTCATTGAGAATACAGGGAAACTGAATTTCCATTTATTTTCAGGGAACCTTTTAGGATATTTGGATTTGCCACCCTCTCCCAGCTCACTTATTGAGGGCAACACTGAGAGTTTGTTTTCTCGGTCTCGATCCTTAAAGTTTGCAATAAATAACAATAACATGGGAGAAGGCCGACGGGGCACCAGCTGTTTCTCGTGCATTGGTTGGAATCCAGCCGGCTCCCACACTCTCCTGGTAATTTTAGCACATTTTGGAGTGGGAAGAGGGATGGGTTCTTCACCATGTTCTTCCTCCTCGGCAAGCTTTATTTCATTCACCCCCATTAGTAAAATTCTCAAAGCATTCTCTGTTTCATTTTCTTTGGGATGATTGCTACTTTTCTCTTGCCACATAACCAAATCTGGTGCAGAGTGAGATACATTACCGTGGGCTCCTCTTTCGGGTAAACGAATTCCATCTTTTCAAGAGGGTAAAACTTGGGGGAAGGAGGAGGTTGGCTTTGCTGAGTCAAACCCCTCCTCCAGGGAGTGGAGGAAGGTGACATCATGTTCAGGGAGGCCCACTTCCTCCTCGAAGCAGAAAAACCCTGATTCATTCTCCACCTTTTCTCCAGCAGTGTTAATTTGCAAATCTAAAGCTCTTTGTCTCTGGACGAGCTCTTCAGATGCGGTTTTTCGGGTTTGGGGCTAACTTCTGTGCATTCAATTCTCAGTCTGCCCTGAGGCAGACTATTGTTTCAGCCTCCTAGGCAATTTGCAACTCAATTAGCTCTTTCTCTTGCTACAGCAGCAACATATTTCTCTCTTTTTGCAGCTTTGAGTCCAGCCTTCACCCATATGGATACCAGACCTTTTTCCTTACTAGGTTTTTTTTGTCTTTTCTTTTGCCAAAATTCGGACTTTCTCAGCAACTTACTGCAGATAGTGCCAGATTTCCTCAGCCCACATCTCCTGTTTGGGGCTGGACAAGCTTCATAAGCTTTTAGCAGCTTTACCAGTGGAGAGCAGTTAAGGACAATTTTGACCCGTGTTTCCATGACTTTTCTGACGGAGACTATCGGTTTCGACCGAAAATTAACTTTTCCTTTATTCCGCGACTAGCGGTTATCTCCATATAAAATACCTCTTCGTCACCTCAAGAGTACCCTGCTTCGCTGTGCCAAGTAAAATGTAAGGCCCCAAAAACTCACTCGATGAGACTCTTAAAAGGGCTTACAGAGTTTTTTTATGTACTCTGAGTTAGACGCACAGGAGAAATACCAACAAGATAATTTTTAGTAAATAGTTTCAACTCCAGTCATATTCCACAGTGGGTGCCTTGCTTTTATTTTTCAAGTCAGGTTAATTATGTTAGCATTATAGCATAATGCCTGAAGTAGGCCCTTGATGACAGGAATGGGAAGCAACTTTGTTGCTCTCCAGCAAGTATAAGTAAAGCTAGCAGTCATATTTTTTTCATATCCCTCCACTTCAAAATGTTATAAATTAATCGAGTAATTCGCGCTCAAATATGTAATATCAAAATGTATGTACAAAGTCAAATTGTAACTGGTTTTAAAAGCGACCAGAGCCAGTTCCCAAAAGAATGCAGCTCTTGCCGGGAAGGCTTTTTGCATCCGAAAAACAAAGTCACAAAGAACTGATAGCCCATCAAGAAGGCATCCAGCAGGCTCCTGAAGATTTACATCTCCAAAGAGAGGTTCCCGGCAGAGTTGATGGCCCATCTCCGAGGATCTCCTCCCAGCTTGGGTATGAACGATTTGATCAACAACTCTGATATGGAACATCAAGAACCATCAGATAACTCCCCCGGTGATTAAAGGCTAATTGAGAAGCAGGATGTGCTTTGTCCGTCTGGGCCCCACAAATAGCCTACCTCATGAATATGCTGAGTGATAAAAATAATACCCAGGATCCGGACTCCACAGAAAAACTGTATATAAACCAGCTGCCGAAAGCAGCCGGGGTGAACAGAGGGAGGTCTGATGCGATAGAGGTCAGACCTGTGTTCACCCAGTACCAACCCCGGGCTTGGTTCTGTCTCTCTTTTCGATCGTGGCGTTATTTATGCGATTTCTCGGGCACGTAATAAATTTATCTTTATCTTATTCCCGAATTAGGTGTATTCATTTATAACAAAAATAAGGAAGTTTTATCATGGTTTGTTTCTTTCTTTAAAAGTCAAATGATTGGTTGAGGTGCTGTCTACAGGAATTAGTTTGAATGGCTTAATTTTTTTCCCCCCCTCACTAGTACAATTTAACTGGTGTTAGCCACAGGGAGAGTAGTGGTTCTGTTTTGTGGCTTTAAATGTTGTCAATTAAGTGTGTTCTAGTGCAGAAGATGATCAACCTACCANCTTGCTGTCCGAGCCTGGAGCGCAGTCTCCCAAGGACTTTCTGGGGGAGTGAGGTGCAGCTCTTGTAGACATATGGCATGCGTTTTTTCTCCCCCCCCCTTTACTCTCTCTGTCTCTCTGGGCCTAATTTAAAGCTATAGAACTTAATATTCGGCATAAACAGGACAGACGATTGGGGATACAAGGATCATATAGTCAACCCAGGACACCCACACACACATTCTTGCTGGTTGACAGACAGATGAATTGCACTGGCAGTGATAGGCTTAGATTTTTATATTAGCTTTTGGGTTTTTATTGTCTTGGATTTTGTTATCATCTTTAAGGAACAGTTGTTTCTTTTTAAATGCTTTCAACCCAAGTGTACATAATTTAAAAGCATTTTGTTTGTGTGGTGTTGTAATTCCAATGTTTTCCCCCATGATATCTCTAAAGTATGCTAGTATTTAACCTAATGAGGAATTTGATTAAAGTGTCAGCTTGGTTCCTTTGGAAAATTATTTTAGAAAACCAAATGTTTCTATGCTTTTGAATAGTCATGAAATAAATGTTTACATTTAAATATTATTTTAATATTATTTTATTTGAATATGTTAAATATAGTGTGAAATTGATGTACAGGTGGAATAATTCAGTGGCTCAAGAGTATGCTCAGGTCACTGACTGAGTTTTTCTGTGGGAATTTTACTGCTGTTATTTTAACAGTATAAGATGGTCTGCGTGGATTTATATTATGTGTGACAACACACCTCTGGTCTCCCAGTTACTTTAAAAAACATTTTATTTAATCAAGTGTTTGGTTGTATTTTGTATGTAGATGGTCCGAATCACAGCATTAAATGTAGCTTGCAAGCACTTCCTTACGGATACTTTTCTCCCCTATTCTTTTAATGAAAAAAAGTAAAAGTGGGGAACAAAACAGAGTTTATTTTTGCTTTGAAGAAATGCGTGCTCAAAATAAAAAATTGAAGGGTGACACACTGCTGATCTAAAAAGACTTAAAACATTTGTGTGTATGTGTATACACAAAAATATGTTGTGTTTAAGTCAAGTAAGGATTTGGATCGGTGGGAAATAGTCTTGTTTTACTCCTCCAAATTAATGATAAATGTTCTTCTTTCTCCTCTCTCCCTCCCTCACTGCTTCCTCTTTCTGCCCCAGTGCCCAATGCTGCTTTTAAGGTTTAATGAAAAGTATCTGATTAAACTGAATTTTCATTCCTGATTTATTTAATCCAATACATTCATTTGTATGCTATCCATTTGTCTGGGCTAAGCTAGCAATTAATTTATTGGTGAAGCTAAAGGTTTTTTTATGTGACTTTTAAAAAAATCCTATTTAATTAGCCATTGTGTAATATCCTGTTAACTTCTAATTGCAGCCAGTCAGATGATGATTCTGGGTCAGCATCAGCTTCTGGATCTGGTTCAAGCTCTGGAAGCAGTAGTGATGGAAGCAGCAGTCAATCAGGTAGCAGTGACTCTGAGTCTGGTTCAGAGTCTGACACATCTAGAGAGAAGAAACAAGTTCAAGCTAAACTACCACCAAAACTTGATGGATCTGAGGTAAAACAAAACATAAATTAACCCTCTGTGGGGAAAAAATACTCTGTGCAGAAGAATTGCAAAAGTAGTTTTGATTTAAACAAACGCCCCATAATTTTTACTTAGAATGTTGATTGAGTTAATGAATTCACATACTTAGCTCTCATTACAAAAAGGGCTACTAAGTTCTCATTTCTGTAGATATCTACAGTTAGATAATTACCTAAATTTTATAATGCAGAAGACCTATTAACTTATTGTATATTTCTGAAGACAAAGCCACACATAATGTTCCTATTTCTAAATTTTTTTTAAACTTGTCTCCCTAATGCTGAGTTTCTTCATATCAATAAATGTACAACAATTTCAGGATTAGGTACATTTTGTCTTCTGTATGGGGAAAAAGTCTGCCAAATTTAGAAAAAAAAAGCAGTGTCTAGAAATCTCTTCGATGCAATGGATGAGTTACCTCAGCTCTCATCTGTTTCTCTATGTAATATGGCCTTAATTTGGATTATATGATATACATGAAGGGTAGTAAAATATTTCCTACTGTAAGATTCAGAGGATGTTAAGGATACTTTTTTTGTGTTTGTGTTTTTGGGTTTTTTTGTTGTTCATATTCATGGTTTTGATACTGTCTCTCACAGTATCCTTCTAGATAAAATGTCCAGCATACAGCTAGACAAGTCCATAAAATGATGGGTGAATAATTGGCCGATGGGTCGGACTCACAGTTGTAGTAAATGGGGTTACATCAGGCTGGTGACCAGTCATTAGTAGGGTTCTTCTGGGCTCAATATTAGGGCCCTTTCTCTTCAATGTTTTTATAAATGATCTGGGTACAGGAATTAAATGTACATTAAGTAGGTTTGCCAACAATACTAAACCAGGAGGAGCTGTTGACTCCCTCAAGGGTAGAGAGGCCTTATAGAGAGATCTGGATAGACTAGAAAACTGGGCAATCACCAACTGTGTGAAATTTAATAAGACCAAAAGCCAGATTCTGCACCTGGGACAGGGTAATCCTGAGTATACGTACAAATTGGGGAACAAGCAGCTGGAGAGCAGTGCTGTGGAAAGAGATCTGGGAATTTGGGTTGATGGCAAGTTGAATATGAGTCAACAGTATGCCCTAGGAGCCAAAAGGGCCAATTGTGCCCCAGGGTGCATTGCTAGCCAGTCGAGAGAGGTGATTGTCCTGCTATGCACTGCACTGGTGTGGCCCCACCTCGAGTACTGTGTGCAGTTTTGGGCCCCTCAATATATGAAGGACATCAAACTATTAGAATCACAGAATATTCTGAGTTGGGACACACAAGGATCATCGAGTCCAACTCTTAAGAGAATGGCCCATACAGGGATTGAACCTTGGCATTATTAGCACCATGCTCTAACCGAGTGTCCAAAGGACGATGAACAAGATGGTAAAAAGTCTTGAGGGCAAGACTTACAAGGAGTGGCTGAGGTCATTTGGCTTGTTCAGCTTGGAGAAGTGAAGGTTGAGGGGTGACCTCATGGCAGTTTACAACTTCCTCAAGAGGGATAGTGGAGGGGGAGGTGCTGATTTCCTCTCTCTGGTGACCAGGTCAAGAAAATAGAATGAAGCTGCATTGGGGAAGTTCAGATTGGACATTAGGAAAAAGTTCTTCACTGAGAGGGTGATTGGTCATGGGAACAGGCTCTCCAGGGAAGTGGTCATGGCACCAAACCTGTCAGAGTTCAAAGAGTATCTGGATGACACTCTTATTCACATGATTTAGTTTTAGGTAGTCCTGCAAGGAGCAGGGAGTTGGACTCAATCCTTATGGGTCCCTTCCAACTTGAGATATTCTATGATTGTGTGTACTTCAGTATTGCCATATGAAGCAAAAACAGATCAGCAAAGTGGCCTAGAAGGACTTATCTAGATCAGTTTAAAAATTTACTTAAAAAAAAAAAGAGTTATCTTAATTATAGAGACCTGCACAACTATTGTTATACTTAGTGTAAAAATTGTACCAACAATTCTTATATAACATTCCTTTCTACAGAAGTCTCACTACTATAAAATGCTATCCAGTATTATTAATGCATGCAGTATTTTGTAGTGTTTTTTATTAATAATAAAATTGAGATTCATCTTAGTAGTGATGCTGCTCAGCTTAAGAAAAGTAAGTATGTGGTAAACTTTAAAGTTTCAGCAGGTTTAAATGACTCTTGTATCTGAATTCCAATTCAGTTTTGGAAGTCCAGTCCAAGTATACTTGCTGTGCAGAGATCAGCAGTGCTCAAGAAGCAACAACAGCAGAAGGCAGCCTCATCAGACAGTGGTTCAGAAGAGGTGAATAACATATAAGTTAGTAAATAAAATGTAAAAATGCATTTCTCATTACCCCACATGTTAGAATAAAATTATGTAGAGCCAAGTTCTGTTCCCTCTGTGTTTAACAAGTCTGGTTTTAGTCTATAAAAGTAATGTTCGAATAACTGACACGTTTATAAGGAAACATGGGGGGAATATTTACTTGCATGTTTCCAGGTGAGTTGTGTCAAAATGATAGCAGTTTAGATTGATATCTTTAGCTAGATATTCTGTGATGTATGGACAAATTTTTCAAGTCACATTGTATTAAATTTCATTGTATTTCTTCTTTCTGAGTTCCATAAAGACAGTTAAAAATACTAAAAAAAAAAAAAATCCACTATTGTTTCTATATAAAGGTAGCTGCTGAAGTTTTCAAAAACACTATGGAGTAGAAAGCTAGATTTTTGCAACTTTTGTAACAGTTATAAAAGAATTCTTGTTTTTCAAGAACCGTACTTCAGTTTTAGAGATTTTTAAAACCTAAACCATAGACTCAACAAAAGTTGACTTTGTGCAGTATGAATATCTTTTAAGGACACTAATGACTGTGAATTGGAATTTATTTGAAAGCAGACTTTCATATTTCCTTCATTATTAAAAAAAAAGCATTGTAATTGCACGTCATCATTACTCTGTGTGTCTCTTTTTTAGTCGCATCTAGCTGCTCATCATTAAAACTGAACACAGGAGTTAATTATACATAGTTAAAATATCTGTTTATAGCTCTTGCTAAATACTCTTTTCCTGAAGGCTCTTTTTCAGGGTAAAAATGATTTAAATTTAATCTCTATGAGATTGGTTTTAGGAAAATAATTTTAAGAAGGTTCATCGATTTATTTATTATTTTTTGTTTAAGAGTGGAGAGAGAAGAAACACGTTGTTCTAACAATTTTCTTAGTGGTATTTAAATGTGAGAGTATATGAAAGGTGAGACAGCTCTCAGAGGGCAAGAGGTTTTATTAGGCTTTTGATAGAACCTTCATCTTGATTTATTAACTTGCTGCATTCTAAACTGACTGTATGTAGGTACAATGATTATATTTTAAAACAGTTTTTTGTAGTGGTTTGTAGAGTTCTGCTGACATGGTATGTTTGTAGATGGAGAAATATGAAATCAATAGCAATCCTGATCTTATTCAATATCCGTGGGTACACTGAGGGGGGTGAAGAAGATAAGACATGAAGAATAGGATTTCAGTTTGAAAGTGGGAGCTGAATTATCTTTTTAAGACTAAAAATACTTCATTCCTTTTGTGATAATGAATTGTGTATATTCTTTTCTTCGTCTGCAGGATTCATCGAACAGTGAGGATTCTGCGGATGACTCTTCCAGTGAAGCCAAGAAGAAAAAACATAGAGAGTAAGATGTTTTTCATAAATAATATAATTTTTTGTTATGGTGCTTATAATTAGCCAGTCCTAATTTCTCTGCACTTGAAATACAGTCTTGCGCTTCTCAATTTTGATTAACATTTTGAAATATTTTAAAATAAATACTCTGAAAGCAATATATATAGATCTTAAAGGTCTTTTCCAACATAAATTATTCTATAATTCTATGATATCACTATTCATTTCTGAGCAAAAGAGACTGTATTACCTACAGTGTTATAGAAAAACATTCATTACCACTTTTTATTTTTAAAATAGTCTTATTTATGGCATGTTTTTGAGCTGAAGGTCCTCTCTGAAAATTATTGAAGAAATAGGAAATTACTTAATTAGATTGTCTCAGATAAAATTTGAATTGGAATCCTGTAGTTAATGCCAAATTTTTTAACCCTTTAGAGGCAACCTTCCCCCCCCCCC
>VZTZ01011540.1:10205-43482 GCA_013400955.1 Drymodes brunneopygia | reverse complement strand
GAGGCACCCCCCCCCCCCCCCCCCCCAGTTATTACAGGTTTGACAGTAATAAACCATCTTGGCTAGTCAATAAATCTTAGTTGAAATTGAGCTGGTTTTAAACTGTTAATGAAATAGTTTGTGGAAAAGGTTATACCTTCTCATTGGTAGTGACCTCTTGTGTGTGGGAGGGTGTTTTTGTTTTGTTTGTGATTTTGTGGTTTTTGTTTGATTGTTGNCCCCGAGCGCAAACACCCCAGCTTCATCCCGGCCGGCGGTGCAGTTTTTTTTATTTTTTTATTTCTATAGTTGAGTTGTTTTGTATTTTTTTAATGAACAGTGTATAGAAATTGAATTGTTTTCTCATTCCTCTTCTCCAGTTAATTGAATCACCTCAGTATTCATGGTTGTCAATATAATATCTTAATATCTTTGGGGGGGGGGCAAAAAGAGCCTGTTATGCAAAATAGTACTTCTTGAGTGAATTGTCATTCTGTCTTTTGTTACTTAAGAATGTGATTAAACCTAATAACATAATCTGTTACAGGAAAGATAGTTTAGAAACGAGTAACCAAATAATCCCATATATCCAGTGCTTCAATTTTGATTTATACCTATTTTGAACAAGTATGTTTGCAGCTGTTATCTGACATGCCGAGCTGATTTCTATATACAAACTTAGTACAGGATTCAAGCCATACAGAATGTGGTGTTCTATATGTTGTGTATATCTCCAAATAAATACAAGTTGTGTATTTGCATAGGGGTGGGGGAGTTGGTTGTTTTGGGGTGGGGGTTTTTTCTGTTTTTATTGGAGGGAGAGGTTGTTTTTTGGGTGTTTTTTAATTTACAGCTTACAGAAAAAAATCTTTTAAGGAGACAGATGATTCTGTAGTATTTCCAAGACACACAGATGTATTGACCACAATGAAAATGTAGTTTGAGGACCACTGCATATTTAATTGAAAGAAGTGTCAAAGCCCTGATTCTTAGGTTTCCTCATCTGAAATGGAATGAAAAGGTCTTTGAGTAATATTTCACTTTTGAAGGACATTAGTACTATTTGATCATCTTGGTCAAAGACCCCCTAAGACTGGTAATAGATAGTAGTATAAAGATTTAGCAACCTTTCAAAAATGCATGCCAGACTTTTCTTCCACCCCCACCCAAGCAATTAAGATTAAATTTCTCTGTACAGAGTCTGAGGTAAGATATTGTTGATCAGTAGGTACATCTTTCCTCTTGCAAAGTAGAATATCTCAGCTAAGCAGGAGAACAGAGGTATGGCCACTGGAAGTCACAAGTGTCTTACTCATAATATCTTGCATGACTGTTAAGCACTGAATTGGAAGCTCAGTGGGGGCTTTTGGGAGCCAGTGCCTCTGATTGCCATGGTTGAAATCTTTCTGTGTGTTTCTCAGTCTGAATCTGTATTATTTTTTGTTCCTGTGCTGAAGTTGCTAATTATTCACATGAGGCACAGGGGATATAGCTATTAGAGAATTTTGGGTTCTGCAAAAGATAATGTTATGGTTTTTATGACGAGCACAGGTAAGTTCCAGTAAATGTATCTTTCCAACTAAAGTTATTAAGGATGTTAGGTTTATTCATGTCAAAATAACTCAATTATTAAAGCTGTATTTTATACAGAAATCCATATTTTTGGTTTGATTTGTTCTTTACATCTGTCTCTTGATAACAGAATTCAATTCCCTTTGAAGCTACTTGATATTTTTGCCTGTTATCGATCCATGATAATTTTCTGTCATTCCAGCTGAAATGACTATTATAACATTTTTATTTCTGTGAAGAATATTGAAATTAGAGCAGCAAGTCTGTGGTGAATGCTTGATTTAAAAACAAAACAACCCCCCTCCCCAAAAACTAATGCGAGTTACTATTTTTTTTCTCAATGTGTACAGTGAAGACTGGCAAACGTCTGGGTCAGGGTCAGTATCAGGAACTAGTTCTGATTCTGAATTAGAGGAAGATAGAGAGAAAAGCAGTTGTGAAGATAGTGAATCTGACTATGAGCCAGAAAACAAAGTCAAAAACCGGAAACCTCCAAGCAGGTAAGAAGGTCTTGCATTTTAACTACTCTGGTACTATTTCTAATTTGTAATTAAGTACTGTACTACTATACAGGCAAATGGAAACATTAATATTTATTACAGAACTTGAAGACTTTTTTTAATCTACAAAAGACGTTATCATACCAGTGGTTTGTGTTGAATACCTCTTTCCTGTCTGCTCCAACTGAAATTGGTGTAACTGAGCAGTCATGAAATACATGCATTCAGAAACAAATACAGAAGGCTTGTAGTTGTCCTTGTTGAAGCTCCACTGTTGTGTTGTATCTTATTGCCTTCAAGAATTGAGCCAAAAAGTGGCAAAAAGATTGCAGGACAGAAAAAGAGGCAGCTTGATTCGTCAGATGATGATGACTATGACAAGAGAGGATCTCGTCGCCAGGCAACAGTCAATGTTAGTTACAAAGAAGCTGAAGAAACCAAGACAGATTCTGACGACTTGTTGGAAGTTTGTGGAGAAGATGTCCCACAGCCTGAAGAAGATGAATTTGAAACTATAGAGAAGTTTATGGATAGTCGAATTGGCCGAAAAGGAGGTAATTTTGTTATCAGTGTTCTTAAGATGCTGCACTGCATTGTGGTGCAATGTCAACAGCAATTGTTCTCAGCTGTAGGTAACCTATGATGTTTGTAAAGAAGTTTTAAAATATCAGAAAGTAATCTTATTTTGTTTTTCATACTCATAAGGATGTTTCTTTTGTAAGCCTTATCAAATAAAACATAGAAGAACTTAAGTAACTAGAGAAGTGGTCACAGAACCAAGCCTGACAGAGCTCAAGAAGTGTTTGGACAATACTCTCAGGCACATGGTGTGACTCTTGGGGATGGATGAGGAGTTGGACTCAATGATCCTTGTGGGTCCCTTCCAACTCAGAATATTCTGTGATTCTGTGAAAGAGAAAAAATGAGGTGGAATATAGCTCCATATTGCTTAAATGCATAGCATACTGTTACGTCACTATTTGTACAGTTTATTGATATTTGATAGGTATAAACTCTGTACAGGAGGGTGAAGAAAAATGGAATTAATACGAGACCTAACCAGTAGCCTGAATGATGAAGGGTGATGTTAGGGAGGCTGAACCACTGAAATTGTGATTTCAGTTATTTATTTTCAAATAGTCCCAATACAGTGCAGTGGATGGTGGAATATAAAATTTCAGTGGTGCGCTTGCATGTGCATTTCTAGAAGTAATTTTATGAATGATGGTAGGGGTTTTGTATTTCCAGCAGCTGATGAGGTGCAGTGTCCTGCTTGTGTGTTGCTTCTTTTTTTTCCAGTGTATTCTTACTCTAGCCCCTTACTCTAATGCACAGTGTCGCTGCTGTGTTAAAAGCCTTTTGGACTAAGCTTCTTATATTTTGCATGCCTTTTACTATTGCAATGCTCTGTTTCTATATCTATCCCCTGCATCTGGTTAGGTCCACTTCCTTATTTGGCTGTCCTCACAGAAATGAGCCTGTTTCTTGCTGCTAGTGTGCTTCAGCTGTAATACCGACTGTATTTAATTAAAAATTACCCCATATAAGATTCTGAAGATGGGGGGGGGGGGGGGGGAGAAAAANGGGGGGGGGGGGTGTGTAGTAAAACGAGTTTAGGGAGAAATAGTTCAAGAGCAGCCCATCCCAAAGAGCAGCAAGTCAGGCAAAATTGCCAGTAGGCCTGCATAGATAAATAAGGAGCTCTTGGCAAAACTCAAAACCAAAGAGGAAGTATATGAAAGGTGGAATACAGAGACACTATCGGAGCATGCAGAGACACAGTTAGGAAAGCCAAAGTCCACTTGGAATTTAATCTGGCAAGGGTTGTCAAGGACAGCAACAAAGGCCTCTCTATAGGTGACAAAAGGAAGACTAAGGAAAATATGGGCATACTACTGAATGACAGGATAACACAGGACACGGAAAAGGCTGAGGTACTGAATGCTTTATTCATCTCAGTCTTTACTATCAAGACCAGTCTTCAGGAATCCCTGGTCCCAGATATCAGGGAAGGAAATCTGAAGCAAGGAATATGTATGTACTCTTGGTGGAAGATGATCAGGTCAGGAAATACTTAGGCAAACTGGACATACATAAGTCCATGGGCCCTAATGGAATGCACCCATGAGTACTGAGGGAGCTGGCAGATGTCACTGTCACGTTTCCTCCTTACTTGCCTCAAACCGAGACACTGCAAGGCCACTCTCAATAATTTTTGATCATGGCAACTGGGAGAAGTGCCTGAGGACTGGAGGAAAGCAAATGTCATAAAATCATAGAGCAATTTGGGTTGGAAAAGACCTTCAAAGTTCATCTACTCAAATCCCCCTGCAATGAGCAGGGACATCTTCAACTAGATCAGGTTGCTCAGAGCCCTGTTCAACCTGACCTTGAATGTTTCCAGGGATGGGGCATCCACTGCCTCTTTGGGCAACCTGTGCCAGTGTTTCACCACCCTCGTCATAAAAAATTTCTTCCTTATATCTAGTCTAAATCTCCCTTCTTTTAGTTTAAAACCATTACTCCTTGTCCTATAGCAACAGACCCTATGCAACTGAGCCCCACACAGCTGCTCACTCACTTTCCCCTGTGGGATGGGGGAGAGTATCAGAAAAATAAAAAAGGTGAGAAAATTCATGGGTTGAGATAAAGGCAGTTTAATTGGAAAAGCAAAACCTGCACACATAAGCAAAGCAAAACAAGCAATTCATTCACTACTTTCCATTGGCAGGCAGGTGTTCAGCCATAGCCAGGAAATCAGGGGCCCATTATGCATAATGGTTACTTGGGAAGACAAACAACCTCTCCCAACTTCTTGTGCACCCACAGCCTACTCCCTGGTTGAGTGGGGTGAGAAGCAGCAAAGGCCTTGACTCTGTGTAAGCCCTGCTCAGCAATGACTAAAACATCTCTGATATATCAACACTGTTTCTATCACAAATTCATAACATAGCCCCATACTGGCTACTATAAAGAAAATTAATTCTATCCCAGCCAAAAGCAGAATGCCCTACTAAAAAGTTTGTCCCCATATTTTTTATAAGTATTAAAAGACCACAATAAGGTAGTCTTATCCATGCTGAACAACCCCAACTCTCTCAGCCTGTCGTCATAGGAGAGGTGCTCCAGCCCTCTGATCATTTTCATGACCCTCTTCCGGACATGCTCCAACAGGTCCATGTATTTCTTGTTCTGAGGACTCCAGAACTAGACGCAGTACTCCAGGTGGGATATCACCAGCAGGGAGTAGAGGGGCAGAATCACCTCCCTCGACCTGTTGGCCACACTTCTTTTGATGCAGCCCAGGATATGGCTGGCTTTTTGGGTTCTGAGAGTACATTGCTGGCTCATGTCCAGCCTTTTATCTACCAGTACTCCCAAGTCCTTTTCCACAGGGCTGCTCTCAATCCCTTCATCCCCCAGCCTGTATTGATACCAGGGATTGCCTCAACCCAGGTGCCAGACCTTGCACTTGGCCTTGTTGAACCTAGTGAGGTTCCCGTGGGCCCACTTCTTGAGCTTGTCCAGGTCCCTCTGGATAGTATCCCATCCTTCAGGTGTGTCAACTGTACCACTCAGTTTGGTGTTGTCTGCAAACTTGCTGAGGGTGCACTCAGTCACTTCATCTATGTCATTGATGAAGATATTAAATAACATTGGTCCCAATATGGACCCCTGAGGGATACCACTCGTCACTGATCTCCATCTGGACATGGAGCCAATTCCTTATCCATGAAATAGTCCACCAGTTTAGAGAGAAGGATGTTGTGGGGGACCGTGTCAAAGGCTTTACAGAAGTCCAGATAAATGACATCTGTAGCCCTTCCCTTGTCCACTGATGGAGTCACTCCATCATAGAAGGCCACTAGGTTGGTCAGGCAGGACTTGCCCTTTGTGAAGCTATGCTAGCTGTCCCAAATCACATCCCTGACCTCCATGTGCCTTAGGAGAGCTTCTAGGAGGATCTGTTCCATGATCTTCCTGTGTGCAGAGGTGAGGCTGACAGGTCGGTAGTTTCCAGGCTCCTCCTTTCTACCCTTTTTAAAGATGAGTACAATGTTTCTCTTTTTCCAGTTACCTGGGACTTCACCCGACTACCATGATTTTTTTAATATCATGGAGAGTGGCTTGGCAACTACATCGGCCAATTCCCTCAGGACTCTGGGGTACATTTCATCAGGTCACAAAGACTTATTTATGTTCAGATTCCTCAGGTGGTCTTGAACCTGATCTTCTCTTACAATGGGAGAGACTTTGCCTCCTCAGTTCCTGCCTTGACTGAGGCAAAAAAGTTGTTGAGTACCTCATCCTTCTACTCATTTGTTGTTACCAGTTTGCATGTTGGAGTTGTCCAGAGAGGTGGTGGAGTTTCCCTCCTTGGAGATATTCAGAAGCTATCTGGACACAGTCTTGGGCAACTGGTTCTAGGTGACCTTGTTTGAGCATAGAGGTTGAACCAATGATCTCAAGAAGTCCCATCCAACCTCAACCATTCTTTGATTCTGTAAATTTTATTTATGACATCCATAGTAATAATTGAATAGTAGGCTATTGAAGTCTCAAGGCTGATTAAGCACAATTCCCAATATCTGTTATATTCTCAGAGATGAGAAGGACATAGCAAAGATGACAGCAAGCATTGTTAGTGGAGCATGCTTTCAGGATCATTAGAAAGACTAGGAATGCTAAGAAAATAATCCTGAGAAGAGATACTATAGGTTAGATGCAGTGTTTTTTGGTTGCTTTTGTTGAATCTTGTTGGTATACTTTTGCATGTGTTAATATAGCTACATCATAATTCTTCAAATAAGAAAACTGACATAAGTGTTGTAGATATAATTCATCAAGTTGCATCTTCATATAAGAGCATCACAAATTGCTTTCTGCAGTGTTGTTTTTTTTTACTGGTTAATTTATGGCAGTGCATCGAACCTTATGGTGTGGTTTCTTTATTAGCCACTGGTGCTGCAACCACCATCTATGCAGTTGAGGCAGATGGCGACCCAAATATTGGGTTTGAAAAGTCAAAGGAGCCAGGAGAAATACAGTATCTTATTAAATGGAAAGGCTGGTCACACATCCATAATACATGGGAAACTGAGGAAACACTGAAGCAACAAAATGTTAAAGGAATGAAGAAACTGGACAACTATAAGAAAAAGGATCAGGAAACAAAACGCTGGTGAGTATTTTTATAACAATTTCCATGTTGCATATTTTTTAACAATATAGATGTTTTTAAGTGCCTGTACAACAGGAAGACAAAAACTCTAAAGTTGAAGCTTTCCTAACACCTTATGATCCTGTAAGATTCTGAGCACACCTACTTTACTTGAGCAAGTGACAATACTCACACATCTTGTAAAATCAGGGCTTTAAGGAAGCGGCTTCTGCACCTAGATTTTAATATGTCTGTTATAAATGAAGTTTTGACAAGATGGGTGGTGGGTTTTCTGGTTTTGTTTTAAATCTTAACTTTTACTAATTTTGTCATTGATTGTATTTTGATCAGAGTTCTTTGGGAATTGCTGCAGATATTAAAAGAAATCAGAAATATCTAAAGCACTCAAAACATTACAGCATTTAGTTTTCTTGGCTCAAACTTCTGTCAAAGCCTCAGAACCAAGAAATGAAAAAATTCCTTACATTTTAGTGCTATGTTATGGTATTCCAGATTATTAGTATGTTTAATATAATCTATGAACAGTGGTGGAATTTTTAGTGACTCATAAAATAGATTCTTATAGTGAGCCATCTGTGTTGTTCTGTGAAAATGCCATGTGAAGTACACTAACTGTATTGAGAACAGATATTATAAATTATCTACATGACTAGTACAAGATGTAGCTGACAGTAATTTCTCTTGATAAGCTTCCTCAGTCATCAGTGATAAAGTACCTGGGCCAGATGCAACACTTTTATAGCAGGAATTCCCGAGTTGTAGCTTCTCCAAAAAACTCTCTAAGGAGCATTTCTGTGGTGCTTACATTCAGACCTTTAAAATTGCCAGATTTTCTTAGTTTTAGAACTGCACAATGTAGTAAGTGCTGCAAATGAATTCCCGTTTCAGGCTGAAAAATGCTTCTCCAGAAGATGTGGAATATTATAACTGCCAGCAGGAACTTACAGATGATCTACATAAACAGTATCAAATAGTGGAGAGGATAATTGGTACGTGACAAACTTCCAGATGGAAAACAGTGTTGAGAATATTACAAGTTTATTGCTTGCATGTTGGATTTATAGTTAAGAAATTTAGGTTATTAATATCCCTAGCAGCTTAAGGCAAAACCAAATCTTTGATGAAGAGAAAAGTTATACTGTCTCTGCTGTGAAACTAGTTCATGTTGTCTTATCACCTAAAATGAATGCTTTCTTAAAATGCAGAAAGAAAATACTGATCTGGTATCTCTGATGCGTTTCTGCAGCTCATTCAAATCAGAAATCAGCAGCTGGTTATCCAGATTACTATTGCAAATGGCAAGGTCTGCCTTACTCAGAGTGTAGCTGGGAAGACGGTGCTCTCATTGCCAAAAAATTTCAGACGTGTATTGATGAGTATTTTAGCAGAAACCAATCCAAGACTACTCCATTTAAGGACTACAAGGTGAGTGTGTAATTTCAATGGATTTATACAGTTGCAATAATTTTTTTAAAAGCTGATCTATTTTATGCATTCAAAAATGCATATTATAAAATATTTTTGAATGCTGTCCAGAACAGTAATAGTGATATCTGTATTTATATACGTAGGAAGCATTACTATTAAGAATAGACTTTGGTGTCCCTGCCCATGGCAGGGGGGTTGGAACTAGATGTTCTTTAAGGTCCTTTCCAACCCAACCCATTCTATGATTCTATATTTGCTCCTACTTATTTTATTGCCATTCAAAGATGGAATTGTTTATTACTTTAATTTGTTTTAAAAGTAACCTTTGTGAATGAGTTCTTGTCACTTCTGTTGTGGAATTTAGATCAGCAAACTAATTTTAGCTTGCAAATGAGTGGATATTGTTATATGGCCTAAATGTTTGTCATGAAGAAAGACTAGACTTGGTGACCAAACAGAATCCTACTGCTACTTTGTTTCTATAAGAAGATATTTTTGTAACTTCACTTAGTAGTAGGACTGATGCTCAATTTGCTTTTGACAGATTCTAAAACAGAGGCCAAGGTTTGTTGCACTAAAGAAACAACCATCTTATATTGGAGGACATGAAGGTTTAGAGTTAAGAGATTATCAGTTAAATGGACTGAACTGGCTTGCCCACTCATGGTGCAAGTAAGTAGTCTTAAATTAGTCTTGCTGCTTTTAACTTGAAAGCATTTATAAAGTTTGTTTATTTGTTTGTTTGTTTGTTTGTTTTTTTAGAGGGAATAGTTGTATTCTTGCAGATGAAATGGGTCTGGGTAAAACAATACAAACAATTTCTTTTCTGAACTACCTGTTTCACGAACATCAACTGTATGGGCCTTTCTTGCTAGTCGTGCCACTTTCTACCTTGACATCTTGGCAAAGAGAGATTCAAACTTGGGCTCCTCAGATGAATGCTGTGGTTTACTTAGGAGATATAACTAGCAGAAATATGGTGAGTATTTCTTTGTATCATTGGAAATATTAGTGGTAAATAAGACTCACTTCATGTTCCTGTCTTATGCTAATCTTCAATATTTTGATTAGGAATGAGCAAATAATTATTTGAAACATTGCATGTGGTTAAAATACAAATTAAAAGCATAAATTTTGATCAGATATGAATGAATGTGAAAAATTTCATTCTTGCCTAATAATAAAAATGATTAAAAATGCAGCCTTTCATATGAAAATAAATTGTCTTTTGTCATGCGATTATTTAGGTGCACAAAATAAATATTTAAACCAAACAGACATAATCTTAATTTGTTTCCTGAAAGGAGGAATATAAGGAACCTTATCCATTAAAGTTTAAAAACAAACAAAAAAACTGAAACAAAAAACTCAAAACACACGAAGAAATCGACAAAAAACTCCAACCAAACAAAAGCTAACAAACACCCCACCACCGCTGTTTAATAATTTTAAGAAAAAAAAGCTTCACGTGTTATGTTCCTTGTTCATGATCAGATTCTTGTATGTCACTTAACATCTGTATTGCTATAGTACCTGAAGTCGTCCTGATCAATAAGCTTATAGTTTGCTTGATTCTTCTTGTAGATAAGAACTCATGAATGGATGCATCCACAGACCAAGCGATTAAAATTTAATATACTTCTAACAACTTATGAAATTTTGCTGAAGGATAAGGTAATGACACTTCTTCAGGGAGATACAAATCATTTGTACAATGTAAAATTCCTTTAGAGTTGGCACATATTTGGGTTCTGGGCTGTTAAATGGATGGGGGAGTATGACAGCTTTACTCTTGGAAGTATGAAGGTTGTTTTCTTTAAGCACTTTTAGATTTTATGTATGTGTGATTAGACTTTCTGCCCCCTCCCTTAACCCACATATCAAGTGGGTAAAACTTATTTTTCTTCAGTTTGCTTGTGCTTCACATTGTTACCAAAAATCCGTAAAAATAAAACTCCTTAACACCAATGTAGCATGAAGAAGCAGACATTCTTTATTTGGCTGAATTCATGAGGGGATACCTCCTCTGAAATACATGCTAAGTACAGGAAACTTTCTGTTTATATGCTATATTTTACACACATATTCATAGGTTTTCCCAGAAGAAACATATGATAATCATTTCTCCAAAGTCATTAACATATGTTCCCTCCCCTTTATGCATGTGTTCTGTTCTGGGGCTCTGTGTCATACCTGACCGCCTGGTGAACTAGTAAAAGGTGGCACAACTGGGCTAGTTGCTTTCCAGCTCTTCTTCCTACAGAATAAGCATTGTGTGGTTCCATAAGCCAGTGTTTTTTGAAAAATAAGCATTGTATTAACCCACCAGCTGCAAACAATTCTTCATCTGGCAACAACATTGCTGTAGTAATTTCTTCGCATCTCAAAATTTCTGCTTTCCTGTTACTGTCATCCAGGAACTGAAAAAACAAATCAGTCCATAGCTCCAAACACCTGTGATTCACAACTCTGAAATCTCATGTTTTTGCCTTGTATTTGTGTGTGCAGTATTACATATATTTATATTACTAGTCTCTTCATGCTGGTAGCATATAAAGTTATTGTTATTCCTAACAGCATATGATAATTATAATAAAAAAGTTCTGCTTGTTGACTTTCTATTTCATTTGTTTGCACATGCTGAAAAGAAGAGTCAATAGTGGATTTTTCTTGGGGGTTTTTGTCAATTGAAAATGTATAGATCAGGTTTTTGTCTTCTTCCTCCCCCTAAGTATAAACTTGGTTTATACTTTCTTTTTAATCTTGAGATGCCTGCATAGCCTTTTGTTGAATCTAGCAAACATAAAACTCCTAATTAATACTAAAAACATATAGGTGTCCTTTTTTATTAAAATAAAAGGAGTGATGGTGTATATATAACCTCATGTAAAATGTCAGACATTGCATAATATATTAACTTGTATAATGTCTTCCCCTCCCCCCAATTTCTTGAAGTCATTCCTTGGTGGTCTGAATTGGGTATTTATAGGAGTTGATGAAGCTCATCGTTTAAAAAATGATGATTCCCTTCTGTACAAGACTTTAATAGACTTTAAGTCTAATCATCGTCTTCTTATTACTGGAACCCCTCTGCAAAACTCCCTTAAAGAGCTTTGGTCTTTGCTGCATTTCATCATGCCAGAAAAGTAAGGAATGGAATGGGGAAGGGGGGTTTGTTGGTGTTGGGGTTTTTTTTTTGTTGTTGTTGGGGTTCTTTTTTGTGGTCAATTTCCTTATGGTCAAGTATTGTAGTGATTGGAGAATCAATAAAGAATTGCATTGTGAAATAGTTTTAATATTTTTTATAAAATAGATGCACATATTTTGCATGCTGCTCTGGATAAATTGTCTTGGTAGCAGCTGTCACTTTTTCTGTTTTGACAGTCCAGAAAAAGGATGGATTGATGTATGGCTCAGAACCTTGAAAACATGCTTCATCTTAATTTAAAAGGAAAATCACATGGATTTGCTGTAGGGAAATAGAATGGGGCTGAGGATGTCATCTTTTCTGTGTTAGTACCATGAATGAAAACAAGATTATACCACAATGCCCAATATCCAGTAATTCATTCAGGCACATGGTGTGATTCTTGGGGTAGTCCTGTGCAAGACCAGGAGTTGAACTTTGATGATCTTTGTGGGTCTCTTCCAACTCAGGACATTCCATGATTCTATGATTCAGGCAGCCGATTTGCATAGAATAGATTTACTATGTTGACATTATTCTATACTGACCTCTGTTTATATTGGAATAAATAAGAGCACATCTTGCTTTCAAATATCTTGTAAATACAAAACATTGTAGCTCCAATTAATTTTGGTGCTATGCATTGCATTGACTTCTTCAGAACCTTACAAACAAAGCCACTAAGTTTGTTGTCTGGCACCTATTCTTCATTTGATCACAAAGTGCATTCTCTTAGTCTGTTAGTACATACCAGAGAATAATCACATTTCAGCTAGTCCATACAAACTGCAAAAGGCATGTGGCCTGTTCTCTTGCACTTCCTCCAGCTATACAACTACTTTTTCATGCTGCTCTTGAGAAATATAATTGAATTTCTATATCCTTCTGCCTGTGTTTCCATGCAGAAAAGTAAAATGTTGTGTTTTCACTGAAGAAATTAAAATTCAGGAGTTTGTTTTGAATTTTCATTCTTCAAAAGATTGTTATTTTCCATTCTCCTATTTGCAAAGTATTTGGAATTTCTTGTGAGATGCAAATTCAGAAACTTATTTAATAAAACAGAGGGGAGTAGCGAAGAAGTCCATTTGTGTTTGTGTACATGGTATATTTATGGTCTTTGTGTGTCTGTGTTCATGGTCATTATTTTACCTTTATTCTTTCTATGTTGAAGGTTTTCTTCCTGGGAAGATTTTGAAGAGGAGCATGGCAAAGGGAGAGAGTTTGGTTATGCAAGTCTTCACAAAGAACTTGAACCATTTTTACTCAGAAGAGTTAAAAAAGATGTAGAAAAGTCTTTACCTGCTAAGGTTGAACAAATTTTGAGGATGGAAATGAGTGCATTGCAGAAGCAATATTACAAGTAAGTAATGACACTTTTTAATTCCTGCTATTTTAATGACATCTCTATATAAAAATTAATGAAGTGTAGTAGTTTTCATAATGCAATTTTAACTGATATTTTGAGAGCTTACATCCTTCATATTTCCACAAATGGTTAGAAATTACTTCCATTGTGCACATTCTGTATCATAGGTGGATCTTAACCAGGAATTATAAAGCCCTGAGTAAAGGTTCAAAAGGCAGTACCTCGGGCTTTTTGAACATTATGATGGAACTCAAGAAGTGCTGTAACCATTGCTACCTCATTAAATCACCAGATGATAATGAATTCTATAACAAACAGGAGGCCTTACAGGTAATACCTTTTAAAAAAAAATGTTAAGTGATTTTACATCTCTAATATGCATGCAATAATTTTATAGTGTTCTGTCAATTTATTTGTTCTTATTAAATTATGTTAAGAAAGACTGAGTTCTCTATCAAATGTGCATCCTGGGTTTTACAGGTAAGTGAATTGATTACCTTTCTGTTTTTTTCTTAACTGGAACTGAATAATAGAGAGATCAATACTAAATAAAATATCCTTGGCTTGAATTATGATCAAAATAAAAAGGAAATAGTTTGAAATAGTCTGTGTATTTTCAGACTAAATAAACTGAAGACCTATTTTAAACCCAGATTAAAATAAAACAGTTAAATAAACAGGTAAATTGAATATAAATGCAAATGTATGTGACTGGCAGTGGTATACCAACAATCCATGTGATAGCATAATCTCCTGAATCTCTTTAAGCTCAGTCTAGTTGTTTTGTTGTTATAAATTAAAGCAATTAGAGCATCACTACCAAAGATGGTCTGTGATTGTGTTGTGGGTTTATATTTTGGGGTTTTTGTAAAGGTTAATTAATCTTTGTACTAAAACTGTTGAGAACCACAGCAACAAATAAAAGGACTGTTATAATTGATGCAGTTTATAACACCATAAATGTTTCGAAAGATCAAGTGTTTTTTTCTGTAAACTTTGAAGTTTATAATGTAGAAACTTTCCCAAAACTACTTGATTGAAATCACAAGTTGTCACTGAACAAGCTATTTTATATTATAAAATGCTTATCAAAGCTAAAGGATGTTTGCAACTTGGCATACTCTGGCTACTTAAATTTATAATTAATCTCATCAGAACCGTTCAGCCATTATTGCTAATAATTGCATACTTGTAGCAATGATTTCCTTGGCTCATCTGAATAAGCTTTGTTAGCTCTAATTGTGAATGATACATCCTTCTCATTTCTGGCATAAAGAATGAAAGCACCTAACTCCCAATTTTTTATTCCCCAAAATTCTATCCTGAGCCTCTTCAGCTAGAGGCCTAATGATTTCAACATTTACTTCAGCATGCCACCTGAGTTTCTGTTCTAATTGTTTCGACTGGAGCTGAGAAGGTTGAACATCATAACCCAGCTAAAGCATGTTGACTTCTACTAACAGGATTCCCCTCACTTTTATCTTGCCAGAAAAACTTGACTGATTAGCATTGTTTAAAAATACTTAGATGATCAAGTAGCAATGCTTAGGTCTGTTCAAAAGGCAGAAAATGAGGAGCAAGTAGTGCTAAGGTAGTCAGGTACTCTTGTTGTTGTTGTTGATTTGGTAGAAGAGAATTTGAGTCTACACTGTAACTGCTCTAACTCATAGCACAGTATATTTGCTTAATGTCTTAATGAAATGTTAGGATGCTGTTTTATGAGCCAGAGCTGAGAAATGCATTTATTTGAAAAATGCTAGTCGGTACCTCTGTTGACTTCAGTTAGTGCTTAAAGCTTTTATAATGAGTTTTTACAAGATCAGGACTGACTAAATGCTTAAACAACTTTCATGTTCAGTTAATGAATGTCTAACCATCTCCAGTGTATGTTAGTGTTGAGGTGAACTTACTTTGCGATACATGCTTTGTTGTCTTGTAGCATTTAATACGTAGCAGTGGAAAACTAATCCTTCTTGACAAGCTACTGATTCGTCTACGAGAACGTGGCAACAGAGTACTGATTTTCTCTCAGATGGTGAGGATGCTAGACATCCTAGCAGAGTATTTGAAGTATCGTCAGTTTCCCTTTCAGGTAAGAATTTTGCTGGTAGTAGCCAAGAAGCCTTGATTTTTACCATTTTATTTTTAAAAAAAGGTCCTTTTTGTAGAAAGATTTATGAAAGTTTAATTTTTCTGTACTGTAAAAAACTAGCAATTACTATATGCCTAATAGTAGTTTGAAATTAAACTGATTAATTGGAAGTGTTACATTATTCTTATTCCCCCTCCCCCCTGTTGGTTTGGCAATTGAGAATTCAAGTTGCTCCGAATAGACTATAGTAGGAGTTCCTTTTTAACTGTATCATTCAATCTCTTTAGAGACTTGATGGATCAATAAAAGGGGAATTGAGGAAACAAGCCTTGGATCATTTTAATGCAGAAGGCTCAGAGGTATGGTATAAGTGGGTGGTTGTTTTTTGAATCTACTCAGCTTTATATTTTTTCCTCTAGGAAATATAACAAATGTCGCACAAAAACTAAAATAGAATAAAGTGGGGGATGTTTTAGGTTGAAATTGCATTGCTGTTGCAGAGACTGTAAGGTTTACAACCCATGCAACAAAAAAAAATCCCCAAAACCAACCAACCAACCAACCAAAAAAACCTTTAAAAAGCTAAGAGGAGGTTCAATAGGAAACACAGAATTTATGAAAATGGTGTTTATAACTAATATAACTACATATTTATATTTTTAGATTTTTGTCAGTGCTCTTTAACAAAGTAATTTTAAGTGCTCTTTAGAAACTGGAGAATTTAATTTGTTGTGTAGGACTTAATCCTTCATTTTTTATAGGAGCACTGAACTTTAACACAAGTTTTTGACATCAAATGCCTACTTAGGCAATGGGCAGAATTAAGTTGTGTATATCCTTGCATAAAGAAAAAAAATATCTTGAATAGCTTTAAATCTGGCTTCTGTTATCTTCCATACAAACAAAGCCATTCCATACCTTTGATAACCTTAGGTATTTTGTCATATACTGACAGGGTTTTTCAGTAATAGAATAGTCAGTTGCTGCTGAACTTATGTTTCTGCTATGGTTGAGGAAGAAGGACTTCATAACATGAACTTGAGATATTTTTTAAATACAGAAGTTAGTTCTGCTTTAAATTTCTAGTACAGACATATTTGCCTTTTTCTGGAATCCTTGTAATTGTACTGTACAGTTTTTATGATGAAGGGGGATCCAAATTTTGCATAGTAATCAAGAATGAAGGCGAACTATGGAGTTGTGCAGCAATAAAATTGTTGCCTGTTTTATTCTCTATTTCTTTCCAAATAATAAATGTCATGCCTTTTTTCTTTTTTTTTTTTTTTTTGCTAATACTGAGCTAAAGTATTCATGGAAATATTTACAACTCCAAGGACTCCTTCCTTAGCAGTAATGGCCTCTGTTAGCTTTGACTGTACTTAAAACTCAAATTTATTTCCTATTTATCTTTAGTTTCATGCTTTTTATTGCCTTTCTCTTAAGATCCTTCTGTAATCCCTTGTAGTTGACCCTGAATAACTCCATATCATCTGCAAACTTTGTCATCTCATTACTCATTTTCATATTCTTCATGAATATGTTGAAGAGCATTGACCCCAGCAAAACACTTTAGTTTCCTTTACAAAAAAACAGACGGACCTGGGTACACATGAGGCTTTAACAATAAGGGGTGGGGATGTATTTTTTGGCAGTGTTTTGCTTGGTTTTTTTCTCCCCAGGTGGCTTTTGTTCATCTTCTAGAGTGCTGCTTCCTTTAAACCTTGGAGAAGCCAAAAACTGTTCGCAAGAGAAGTTGATATCAGTTTGCTTTACACAAGATCTGGCTGGACTGGAGTTAATTGTCTTCATAGCAGCTCATATGGTGCTGTGTTATAGATTTGTGATGAAGACAATGCTAATAACACATCAGTGTGTTAGCTGTTGCTGAACACTGTTTACATAGTATCAAGGCCGCCTCTGTTTCTCACTCTGCTCTTCCAGTGAATAGATTGGGTGGTGCACAA
The DNA here is from genome assembly GCA_013400955.1 of Drymodes brunneopygia. NCBI lineage: Eukaryota > Metazoa > Chordata > Aves > Passeriformes > Petroicidae > Drymodes > Drymodes brunneopygia. The sequence continues at coordinate 26,212 of VZTZ01011540.1, read as the reverse complement.
GATGTTGGGAGGGGAGATAACCAGGCAGATGGCCTGAACTAACTAGAGATATTCCATGCCTCATAACATCGTGCACAGCAATAAAAAAAGTAGAGGAAGGAGTTTAGGGAGGTTAGCCATCTTTTGCTTGGGAATTGGCTGGGCATCAGTCCTGCCTATGGGAAGGGGGTGAGAGATTGCATTTGCATCACTTGTTCTGTTTTCTTTTTCTTTTTCCACTTCTCATTTGCTTATTAAACAATTTTTATCTTGACCCCCAAGTTTCCCTGCTTTTAGTCTTCCTTTCTTCTTCCCTTGTCCCACTGGGAGTATGGGCAAGAAGTGATTGTGTGGCTGTGTGGTGCTTAACTGCCTATAAAAAATACTAGCTGGTCTAAAAAAAACAGTGAACTGATACTTGTTGAAGATGAAGGTGATCACCTGACTAATAGAGATGACGAAAAAGTGGAGACATTCAATGTGGTTTTAGCCTGAGTCTTTAATAATACTTATAGACCTTAGGCTGCCTGCTCCACTGAGTCAGAGGACCATGAGTGTGGAAACAGTGACTTTCCATTTGTGGACACTGGAATTGTGAGGGACCAGCTGTATCAGCTGAATGTTCGCAAGTCTGTGGGACCTGATAGGATTCATCCCAGAGTACTAAATGATCTAGAGGATGTTACAGCAGGACCTCTCTTGGTCATCTGCCAAAGGTCTTGGGAGTCTGCGGAGGTCCCTGCTGACTGGAAGCTAGGCAATGCTATTCCAATTTACAAAAATGGCATGAGAGAAGACCCAGGGAACTACAGATGTGTTGTTACTCTAGCCTCAGTATCTGAAAAAATTATGGAGATTATACTGGGTGCTATTGAAAGGCATTTAAAGAACAATGCAATCATCAGGCACAGTCAATGTGGGCTCACAAAGGGAAAGTCCTGTTTACCTAATTTGATATCTTTCTATGATAAATGTCACTTGCCTAGTGGATGAAAGGAAGGCAGTGTATGTAGTTTTTCTCGATTTTAGTAAGGACATTGATACTGTCCCTCACAGCATCCTTCTGGACAAGTTGTCCAACTGTGGGATGAGCAGGTTCACGGTGTGCTGGCTGAAGAACTGATGAAAGGGCAGAGCTCAGATGTTTGTAGTGAATTGAGCTACATCTGCCTGGTGGCTATTCACTAGCTGTATTCCTCAGGGTTCAATTCTAAAACCAGTCAGTCTTGTTCAATATTTTTATCAATGATCTGGATGCAGGAGTTGAATGCACCATTGCAAGTTTGCAGATGATACCAAACTGAGAGGTGCTGTTGGCTCTCTTGAGGGACAATAGGCCTTGCAGAGGGATCTAGATAGGTTGGAATACTGGGCAACCATCAGTGGCATGAAATTTAACAAGTCCAAGTGCCGGATCCTGTATCTGGAGCAGAGTCATGCTGGGCACAAGTATAGACTGGGAGAGGAGTGTCTGGAGAGCAGCCCTACAGAAAGGGATCTGGGGGTGCTGGTCAGCAGCAGGCCCAGTATAAGTCAGCAGTAAGCCCTGGCAGCCAAGAGGGCAAACCCCATCCTGGGGGGCATCAAACACAGTAGAACCAGTTGGTCAAAAGAGGCGATGATCCTGCTGTATTCAGTGCCGCTGTGGCCTTAGCTTGAGCACTGTGGGCAGTTGTGGGCCCCACAGCTTAAGAAGGATGTGAAAGTCCTTGAATGCATCCAGAGAAGGGCAACCAAGCTGGTGAAAGGGCTGGAAGGAATGTCCTGTGAGGAGTGGCTGAGGACACTGGGTTTGTCTAGTTTGGAGAAAAGGAAGCTGAGGGGTGACCTCATGGCTCTCTACAGCTTCCTGGGGAGGGGAAGTGGAGAGGAAGGTGCTGAGCTCTTCTCCCTGGGATCCAGCGACAGGATGCATGGGAATGGTTCAAAGCTGGGGCAGGGGAGGTTCAGACTTGACAGTAGGAAACATTTCTTTACTGAGAGGGTGGTCAGACACTGGAACACTGGAACAGGCTTCCTAGAGAGGTGGTTGATGCCCCAAGCCTGTCAGTGTTCAAGAGGCATTTGGACAATGCCCTTAATAACATGCTTGAACTTTTGGTCAGCCCTGAAGTGGTCAGGCAGTTGGACTGGATCATCGTTGTCAGTCTCTTCCAACCAAAATAGTCTATTCTATTCAAATAACAAATCACTGGCTCTAGACATGACAAACAATTTCTTGTATTACAAGTCTAACAAATGTTTATGATATACTTAAAGAAATATATGAATTCATAGTCTGCTCCACAGAACATATAAAGAAGTGTCATATTGGTTCTTTGAGGGATATTATAGCTAATATATATAAAGCTATTTCTTATTTTATAATTTCAGGACTTCTGCTTTTTGCTGTCTACCAGAGCTGGAGGATTAGGTATAAACCTAGCATCTGCTGACACTGTAGTTATATTTGATTCTGATTGGAATCCACAGAATGATCTGCAGGCGCAGGCTAGAGCTCATAGGATTGGACAGAAGAAACAGGTACGTGCACTTGTCTTTTAAATACCAGACCTGAAGGAGGAATTAATTATGTTAGCCATAAGCTGTCTGTCTGGCCCATCACAGTCCTCATGTATTTTGAGAATAACTAATACTTGCTAAAAATATCTAAAAATGTTAGTATTCATGATTTGCCTTTTAAATGTTTTTTTTTTTAAATCTCCCTATACAGAGAGATAGCACAGCAGGTGTAGTATATGGATGGGTAGGAGAAGAGTTGAAGACTTGTCCCATGTTCATTGGCATTATATCATTCTAGAAAGTAACTGCTGTACTTCAGGCACATCCATTTTGCTTTGTTTAATACTTTGTAGTTCTCTTTGGGTTTCTTTCTTGCAGAATACTTCAAGTAGTAATCAGACATAACACATTTCCTTGTGGCCATACTTGTGCTTAATCATAGAATTTTAAAGAGGAGAGGTCTAAGAATTTATTTTTTTTTATAATTTCTATAGAGACTGTGATAACATGATTGACTGGTTTCATATATGCAATACTAGTTCAATAAGATTTAGATTTGTAATAATGGCTAATATTTCTCCCTGTTGTTGCTCAAGGGTTTTTTGTTAACTTCATCTGAGTATTTTTTCATGGGTAATTTGTGAGTGGGTAAATAAAACCTTTTTTGTAATATACATAGGTTAATATTTATCGGCTAGTCACAAAAGCATCAGTAGAAGAAGACATTCTTGAAAGAGCCAAGAAAAAGATGGTGTTAGATCACTTAGTAATTCAGAGAATGGACACTACAGGGAAAACTGTACTACATACAGGCTCTACTCCCTCCAGGTATCTTTTTTTAGTCTTTCATATTACCCTATGCTTAAGTACACCTGACTATTTGAGTAAAAATGCAAGTCATTTCACTTGGTTAATAAAAGGCAAAAAATATGTGGTAAGGAGTTATGTAACTAAAGACTGCAAAGTATATTGTCCATGTCATTTATTTTTTTTGCATATTGAAACTAGTTTTTATTTAGGACAAAAGGAAATTTGGCTCATGGTCATAGTAAATTGAAACAGCTCGCTAAGATAAAGTGTTTATCTGAAACTTTCTGTATTTCAGCTCAACACCTTTTAATAAGGAAGAGTTATCAGCAATTTTGAAGTTCGGTGCTGAGGAACTTTTTAAAGAACCTGAAGGGGAAGAAGAGGAGCCTCAGGTAAATGGAACAGTGCATCTACACTTGATGGACAGAGTAACATATGAATTGTTTTGTTGTAAAGAGAAACTTCTGTTTCAGGAAATGGATATAGATGAAATCCTGAAGAGGGCTGAAACTCGAGAAAATGAACCAGGTCCCCTGACTGTAGGAGATGAGTTGCTTTCACAGTTCAAGGTATTGCTCTGTTCCCTCCCTCTTTCCTTAATTATACTTTCCTTTATAAATGCTATTTTTTGTTCTTCTTCACCTATTTATCTTGCCTTCATTCTTACATCATTCACACATCATGTGATAGGTGAGCAACTGGCTCGTGGGTTGGGCAAAAAGGGTTATAGTGAATGGGGTGACATCAGACTGGCAACCTATCACTAATGGGGTTCCACACGGCTTCATCTTAGGCCCTGTGCTCTTCAACATCTTCATAAATGACTTGAATGCAGGACTTGAAGGGATACTAAGTAAATTTGCAGATGATACAAAATTGGGAGGAGATGTTGACCCCCTGAAAGGCAGAGAGGCCCTGCAGAGACCTCAAGAAATTAGAGAAATGGGCAATCACCAACCATATGAAGTTGAACAAGGGCAAGTGCCAGATTCTGCACTTGGGATGGAGTAACCCTGGACATATGGACAGACTGGGGAATGAGAGGCTGGAAAGCAGCACCACAGAAAGGGACCTGGGTGTCCTGGTCAATGGCAAGTTGAATATGAGTCAGCAGTGCCCTGGCAGCCAGGAGGGCCAACTGTGTCCTGGGGGAAATTGGGCCCAGCATCACCAGTCAGGCAAGGGAGGTGATTGTCCCGCTCTGCTCTGCACTGCTCTGGCCTCACCTTGAGTATTGTGTGCAGTTTTGGGTGCCACAATATAAAAAAGACATTAAGCTATTAGAGAGCATCCAAAGGAGGGCTACAAGGATGATGAAGGGCCTTGAGGGGAAGCCTTATGAGAAGTGGCTGAGGTCACTTGGCTTGTTCAGCCTGGAGAAGAGGAGATTGAGGGGAGACCTCATTGCAGTCTTCAACATCCTCATAAAGGGACATGGAGGGGCAGGCCCTGATCTCTTCTTCCTGGTGACTAGTGACAGGACTTGAGGAAACAGCATGGAGCTAGGTCAGGGGAGGTTTAGGTTGGGTATTAGAAAAAGGTTCTTCGCCCAGAGGGTGGTTGGGCACTGGAACAGGTTCCCCAGGGAAGTGGTCACAGCACCAAGCCTGTCTGAGTTCAAAAAGTGTTTGGACAATGCTGTCAGGCACATGGTGTGACTCTCAGGGTGTTCTGTGCAGAGCCAGGAGTTGGACTTTGGTCCCTGTGGGTCCCTTCTAACTCAGCATATTCTGTGATTCTGTGATTCTGTGAAATGTGTGAAACAGTAAGTTAGCTCTTTGGCATGCAATGTCTATTCACCTATGTAGGTGTCGTGGTTTGACACTGGCCCAACGCCAGGCACCCACGAGAGTCACTCGCTCACCCTCCCCTGCCACAGCTGGGTAAAGGAGAGAAAAAAAATTTAAGGAAGGGTTCATGAGTTGAGATATGAACCAGGAGAAAACACTTTAAGGGCAAAACAGGCTCAACTTAGAGTTGCAAACTGAATTTATTACTAACGGAATCAGAGGAGGATAATGAGAGGTGAAATAAGCCCTTAAAACACCTTTTTTCCCCCCAGCCCCTCCCTCCTTCCCACCGACAGCGCAGGGAGACAGGGCATGGGGGTTTTGGTCAGTTCATCACCCGAAATTTTCTTCTGCTACTCCGGGAGAGGAGTCCTTCCCCTGTGAGACCGTGGGGTCCCTCCCACGGGAGGCAGTTCTCCGTGAACTTTTCCAGCGTGGGTCCACTCTCACGAGCAGCAGTCCTACCACACCTGCTGCAACGTGAATTCCCCCCACGGGCAGACAGTCCTCCCAAAACTGCTGTGACATGGGTCACTCTTCCACAGGGTGCAGTCCTCCTAGGACAGGCTGCTCCAGCCTGGAAGCAGGGGCCCTCTCTCTCTATTGGGTCTTCCACTGGATCACAGGCTCCTCCAGGCATCCACCTGCTCTGGCATGGGCACCTCCCCCACAGGCTGCAGGTGAATCTCTGCATTCCCCCTGGATCCCCATGGGCTGCAGGGGGACAACCTGCTTCACCATGGTTTTCACCATGGCCTACAGAGGGATCTCAGCTTCGGTGCCTGGAGCACCTCCTCCCCCTCCTTCTCCGCTGACTTTGGTGTCACCATGTTGTTTTCCCTCAGATGCTCTTACCTCCTCTTCTCTGACTAGAAGAAAAACTGTGTGCCCTTTGTTTTGATTTTCTTCTTAAATATGTTATCACAGAGGGGTTACCAACCTCTTTAATTGGCCCAGATTTGGCCAGCAGCATGTCCATCTTCAGAGCCATCAGGGACTGTCTCTGCTGGACATGGTGGAAGCTTCCAGCAGCTTCCCACAGAAGCCACCTCTGTGGGCCCCCCCCAAAAAACCAGGCCATGCAAAACCAATACAACAGGGTAATTACTGCCAGTGCAAGCATGTAAAAGACATAATATATTTTGCTTGCAAAATAAGAAAGATATTTACAAATATATTAGTCCTTGATTTAATTGTTAGCATACTGGGGAGAGCTGTTTCTAATTTAATGCTTTATGCTGTTAAGCACCCGTAGTACTTCTGAAAACAAAGAATGACATTTGGATTTCTTAGCTGATGGCTTTTAGAAACTTCTTTCAGCCCCCATGTAAACATGAATGCCAGATATGCTTAACTGGATAATACTTAAAATATTGAGTGAGTCCAATTGTGGATGATGAGGTATTTTTGTTGGTTGGGGTGGGTTTTTTTGTTTTGTTTTGTTTTGTGGATCTTTTTGTTGTTTAAGTTTGGTGTAGTTTTGTTTGGTTTTGTTTTAAATCAGGGCAGGCTTCTTTAGATCAGTAGAGTAGTAAATAATTTTTACGCTAATCATTCATTTGCAATATACTGTGATTTCTACAGTTTATTTATGTTTAGTTATTTCTACATTATTATGATTTCATATTTACTCTGACATATAGTTAGACTTTCTCTCTGCTTTGAAGGAATTTAAACAGCAATCGCAGCTATCGGGTATGCATTTTGTAGTGATTTTATAGTACTCAACTTGTAAAAGAAGAAAATTATTCTTATCTTTATATTCAGCCATGTTGTATGCAGTGTGTGTGTGTGTTTCATTTTTGAAAATACTTTCATCAGAGACAGTGCTTCATGAAGCATTTTATATGTGTATATTTTGTGTATACAAATAAATAAAATGTGCCATTCTGAACTAAGTTTTCCTAATATATTAATTACTGACTCTTTGTATAAGTAAAAGCATGTATTGATTTGGTGAAAATACTTATCTAAGTATAATATCTAAGGTGGCTAACTTTTCAAATATGGATGAAGATGACATTGAGTTGGAACCAGAACAAAATTTAAGAAACTGGGAAGAAATCATTCCAGAAGTCCAGCGGCAACGAATAGAAGAGGAGGAAAGACAAAAAGAGCTTGAAGAAATATATATGCTGCCAAGGATGAGAAACTGTGCAAAACAGGTATCTCTGGGTTTTGACTGACTAACTGATTTTCTTGTTGTTATTATTTGGGTTTTTTATTGTGGTTGTTTTGGCTTGTACTTTTGGGTTGGGTGGTTTTCATGTGTGGCACCCACACACACCCCCCCCCCTCATTTTTGACAGGCTAGATAATATATTAATAAAATGTTTTAGTCATGTAGCTTTGAACTACTTAATCTGAAATTCCAGATCAACTTTAATGGAAGTGAAGGGAAACGCAGTAGGAGAAGATATTCTGGATCTGATAGTGACTCAGTCTCAGAAAGAAAACGACCAAAAAAACGTGGAAGACCGCGAACTATTCCTCGAGAAAATATTAAAGGATTTAGTGATGCAGAGATTAGGCGGTAAGATGTGGGGGGACATGCATGTTTAAAGGGACAAAACTTTTTTTTTGTCATTTTAGAGTTTGAAAATATGGAAACTAGTCTATTTTGCATTTATTTAGTTAAAATTTTTAATTCTAGGCATTTAAGGCTTTACTCTTGAGTAGTTTGGAGTGCTGACATAAGGAATTGTTATGTGCAGGATTTGAACCTATTTTGGTGAGGAATAACTTGAGTTCAAAAAATGTTCTACAAAAGGTTCAGTGAGTTTTGTTTTTTTTTAATTTCTTGCCATTGTAATTGTATTAATGTTATATGATTCATTTTAAAACTAAAAAAAAAATTATTTTGATAAGTTGTGATTTAACCTCAGTAGGCAGCTAAGCACCACACAGTTGCTTGCTTAGTCTCCTCCAGAGGGATTGGGGAGAGAATCAGAAAGGTAAAAATGAGAAAATTTGTAGGTTGAGAGAAAGACAGTTTAATGGGGAATGCAAAAGCCACATGCACAAGAAAAGCAAGACAAGGAATTCATTCACCACTTCCCACTAGCAAGCATTTACCCATTTCCTGGAAAGCAGGGCTTCACCATGTGTAACAGTTACTTGGGAAGACAGATACCATAACACCAAACATCCCCTCTCCCTCCTTCTACACAGTTTTTATTGCCAAACATGATACCATATGATCTGGAATAAACCTTTGGTCAGTTGGGGTCAGCTGTCCCAGCTGTGTCCCCTCTCAACTTCTTGTGCACCCCCAGCCTACTCACTGGTGGGGTGGTGTGAGAAGCAACAAAGGCCTTGATGCTGTGAAAACAGTGTTAAGCAAGAGCTGAAACATTAGCATGTTATCAACACTGCTTTGGTCACAAATCCAAAACATACTAGCAGATATGGTGCTCTGAAGAAAATTAACTTTATCTCAACAAAACCCAGTACATAAGTGAATCTGTACAGCTGGTCCCACAATATTTGGTGCTAAAAATATTTCTTTGGGAGAAGGAGTAGAAATTGTTTTGCTTTACTTTGGTTTGTGAAATGCTACTTTGCTTCTGTAATTTAATTATTCATTTTTCTCTAAAATGCTGTATAGCTTATAAAATATTTTTGATTATACAAATAACCTTTAACAGCCTTGTTTCCTTTTCATTTTATCTAATATATAATGGTTTCCTGCTTTTGTCAGGGGTATTCTTGTGCTTGCATTCCTTTATCTTTCATGTTATGTTTTCCTAAGTCTTAAAATCACCTTAAAATTGCACCTAGCTTCTCTTTATTATGAGAGACCTAACATAATATCAGAATTCTCAATTTACTATAAATCCACATTTGATTTTTATGATTAGACACATCACATTGCTGAATTCTTTGTCTTGTGAAACTAATTAGTAAAGTAACTTTTGAAATAAATTGTATCTTCTGTTGTTTTTTTTATATCAGTTATTAAACCAAATAGAACTCTGGTTTTAAATGTGAGTTGTCTTCATATGGTAAGCTGTCCTAGTCTCTAGTTCTTATTTTCTTTGCACTGTCCATATAGCCTTGTACTAAGACTTTACACATACATTTTTAAAACCAATGTAGTTAAGCATACATTTTTAACTGCAAAATTATTTTCTGTTATTAGGTTTATAAAGAGTTACAAGAAATTTGGTGGCCCACTTGAAAGGTAAACTAATTTGCTTATATTTGTATAGCAACTTGGTACCTTGTTTCCATTAAAATTAAAACAGTACACCAAGAAACCTTAGGCTGAAGAGAAAATAGTGTGCCTAATCTTTTGCCTGTACTATAACATGAATTTAAATTTTTTTTTCCTTTCATCATATATGGTGTGCATGTAGACAGCCAGTTTGACAAATCCTTACATTTTGCAAGACTGCTTGTTTTTTCTTCATACTTAACCTACTATTCTGTTAATTCTGCATTAGTGACTGTCGTTCAGCTTTTTTGTTTGATAAGTGAATAAAACCATTGACTTAATAATAGTTCCTTTTCTATTTAAAATAATGTGTTGAAATATAACTCAGAACTGCATAGATAGGATCCTTTATATTTCCCATTATATAGTCCTTTATGTGAAATACCCTTTTTATAGTTTCTGTATTCTTTTCTTTAGCTGCTTTTAACTGCATGGATTAAAATTTTGCACAGTATAGCAAGTGTGGATGAATGATAACTTACAGGATCACTTACCTAGTTTCAAAATCTGAAGGAGTCATTCATAATACTAAAGTTTTAGAGCTGTAAAAACATATTTGTTTTCTTCCAGGTTAGATGCTATAGCTAGAGATGCTGAGCTAGTTGATAAATCTGAGATAGACCTTAGACGTCTGGGAGAACTTGTACATAATGGATGCATTAAAGCTTTAAAGGACAATTCCTTTGGCCAAGAAAGAGCAGGTAAAGTGTGTTTGGGGGTGGGGGAGAGGAATAAAAAGTGTCAAAGAGATATGAATGATTCTTGCACTCTGATTATAACAAAACAATTGTGTTAGGGGAAAATATTAACAAAATGTTAGCATGCTAGGTGATTTAGAAAAAAGGATTTTAGTAAGAAGACTTTTTGGTTTTGTTTTTCTTTCCCCTTTCCCTGAGTGAGTTGTCATAGTAGAATGCAATATGTTTTTGCTTTACCATGAAATTTAAGATTAATCTGCTACTGTTAACTGGAAGACCTTGAGGTTCTGGAGTTTGATTAAAGCATCTGGTTAAGAAAAATTCATTTCCTATAATTGAATGTCTGCTGATATAGCATCAAACTTTCTTTTTTCTCTACGTTTGTCTATAAGATACACATAAAAGCTAAATATTTTAATAATTTATTCCTTTATTTTAAGGAGGTAGATTTGGGAAAGTTAAAGGCCCAACATTCCGAATATCAGGAGTGCAGGTGAATGCAAAGCTAGTTATTTCTCATGAAGAAGAGTTGGCACCGTTGCACAAATCCATTCCTGCAGATCCAGAAGAAAGGAAAAGGTATTTTTTTTCTTCCTAGAGGAATCCATAATGTAGAAAGTTATTCAAGTCTTTTATGAATATATTTAAGTAATCCAGACTTGAGTACACTGGGACACCCATGCCGCTCCATTACCTCTAAGAACTGGCAGCAGAAATCTGCTCCACATCCTTTCTTTATTCTTTCTTCCCTCTCCCTAGAAGCCAGGATTTGCTTTGGCTTCTGAACTGTATTCATTGGGGACTGGATTCAGTTACTCTTAATTATTCCAGGCTAGAAATTAGACTTGTTGAGGAACTGCTTTGTGTTACCTCTGCCTGAGAGAATGCAATATTTGTCAAAATGAAGCAGATGGTAATTGTTGGTAGTTGTTTAGACCTATGAACTTTTTAGCTTACTACCCTGTGTATCATAGTCCCTAGACTATCTGCTTATTCACTTAGCAGTTACACTTGAGTAATATTTTAAGCTTATCTTCATGGTTAGCCAGTTCTGACTCAGTCCATGGCCACAGATAGATGACTGGTTTTTATATCTTAATCTTGATCTCCTTTAAAACATGTTTTGGTACTGATTTGAATAAATATTTTATAGAAATTGTAAGAAAGCCTGATAGTTATGTGGATTACTTACTAAATATACCAGGCTCTCAGGGATATGTGGCATGTTCTTCTATCCCTTACTAAGTTTGAGAAGTTTGCTTATTTATATTTCTAATTTATTTCTACTAGATATGTCATCCCATGCCACACCAAGGCAGCTCATTTTGATATAGATTGGGGTAAGGAAGATGATTCCAATCTGTTAATAGGTATCTACGAATATGGCTATGGCAGCTGGGAAATGATAAAAATGGATCCTGATCTCAGTTTGACACAGAAGGTATGTCATCTGCAAAATTTCATCAAGGAGTTTTTTTGTTTAGGTAATAATGTTAATAAGAACAGTTACTGAAAGAGTTAATTTTATGATAACTGAAATTGCCCAGAAGTTAGGTCAGTTGTACTCCTTTGTATCCTTTTGGTAAATTATTAGATTTTAAGATTTTGTGTATTCAGTTGAAGTATACCTTCTTAGAGTCTGCTGTGTTTCTGTATTTCTATGTATTTGTGTCTCTATCACTTGAATTCTCTCTTCCATCTTTTGCTTCCCTAGTTTAAATGCTGTAGTTGTGGTAATTTGAATTAATTCCAGACTTTTGGAAGTAGGGGTAGGCAAATCAGGAAGAGTACAAGAATGTTGTCAGGTCATGTAGAGAGAAAATTAGAAAGGCAAAAGCTCAGCTAGAACTCAACCTGGCCACTGCAGTGAAAGATAACAAAAAGTAATTTTACAAATACATTAACAACAAAAGGAGGGCCAGGGAGAATCTCCATTCCTTATTGGATGCAGGGGGGAACATTGTCACCAAGGATGAGGAAAAGGCAGAGGTACTTAATGCCTTCTTTGCCTCAGTCTTACAGTAAGACCAGTTATCCTCAAAACAACTGACCCCCTGAGCTGATAGACAAGGATGACGAGCAGAATAGCCCCCCTGTAATCCAGGAGGAGGTAGGTAGTGATCTGCTGAGCCACTGAGACTCACAAGTCTACGGGGCCAGATGGGATTCATCCAAGGGTACTGAGGGAGCTGGCGGAAGAGCTAGCTAAGCTGCTCTTCATCATTTGTCGTCAGTCCTGGCTAACTGGGGAGGTCCCAGACAACTGGAGGTTGACCAATGTGATGCCTATCTACAAGAAAGGCTGGAAGGAGCATCTGGGGAAGTACAGGCCTGTCAGCCTGACCTTGGTGCCCAGCAACATTATGAAACAGATCATCTTGAGTGTGATAACATGGAACATACTGGACAACCAAGGAATCAGGCCCAGCCACCATGGGTTTAGGAAATGTAGGTCCTGCCTAACCTGCCTGATCTCCTTTTATAAGGCGACCCACCTAGTGGATGAGGAAAAGGCTGTGAATGTGTCTGCCTGGACTTCAGCAAAGCCTTTGACACTGTCTCTCACAGCATTCTCCTGAAAAAGCTGTCAGCCCACAGCTTGGACAGGTGCACTCCTTGATGGGTTATGAACTGGCTGGATGGCCAGGCCCAGGGATCAGTATTGGGCCCAGTCCTTTTTAATATCTTTATTGATGACCTGGATGAGGGGATTGAGGGCACCCTCAGTAAGTTTGCAGATGACACTAAGTTGGGTGGGAGTGTTGATCTGCTGGAGGGTAGGGAGGCTCTGCAGAGGGATTTGAACAGGCTGGATTGATGGGCCAAGACCAGTGGTATTGAGTTCAACAAGGCCAAGTGCTGGGTCCTGCACTTGGGCCACAACAACCCCCTGCAGCGCTACAGGCTTGGGGAAGAGTGGCTGGAAAGCTGTTTGGCAGAAAAGGCCCTGGGGCTGCTGGTCGGCAGCCAGCTGAACGTCAGCTAGCGTGTGCCCAGGTGGCCAAGAAGGCCAATGGCATCCTGGCTTGTATCAGAAATAGTGCGGGAAGCAGGACCAGGGCGGTGATTGTCCCCCTGTACTTGGCACTGGTGAGGCCATACCTCAAATCCTGTGTTCAGTTTTGGGCCCCTCATTACAAGAAAGACATTGAAGTGTTGGAGCGAGGCCAGAGAAGGGCAATGGAGCTGCTGAAGGATCTAGAGAGTAAGTCATATGAGGAGCAGCTGAGGGAACTGGGATTGTTTAACCTGGAGAAAAAGAGGCTCAGGGCAGACCTTATCACTCTTCAACTATCTGAAAGGAGGTTGTAGCATGGTGAGGACTGGCCTCTTTTCCCAGGCAACTCATGACAGGACAAGAGGACGTGGCCACAAGCTGTGCCAGGGGAGATTATAGTTGGACATCAGGAGAAATTTCTTTATGGAAAGGGTTGTTAAACATTGGGATGGACTGCCCAGGGATGTGTTGGAGTCACCATCCCTGGAGGTGTTCAAGAAACGACTGGATGTGGCACTTAGTGCCATGGTCTAGTTGACAAGGTGATGATTGGTCAAAGGTTGGACTCAATGATATCAGAGGTCTTTTCCAACCTAAATAATTCTATGAATTCTGTAATTTTATTCTTGATCTTTTGGAGGGAAGTTGGTTTGGTTTCCCTATCACTGTTTTCTTTGCTTGAAACTGGCTTTCATTTGTAACATGAGAATTGCTGTATTTGTCAGATTGGAAGTAGTGCAATGGCTGCTTAGAAGTAGTGAGCAACATTTAGGCAAATACTGGAGTGAAGCAAACAATGGTACTGCCAACCTGTAGCTTTGGGATTTGAGGAGCCAGGGTTGTATATAAATCTGTTTAATGATGTCCTGCCCCTGCCTTCCATTAATTGCTTGTTTTATGAAACCACTTTTTTTTTTTTTGAACCCCTTTTTTTTTTTTTTTTTTTTTTTTTTTTTGCTTCTGCATATCCTGTGGTAATGAGTTAATGTTAGGAGATCTGTGGATGACAGTGGTACAGGAGCTCTGAATTTTTTAGATAAACTATGAGAGTGGAAACCGAAATCTGAGGCTAGTTTCTTGAGCTGACTGAAAATTTTGTTGGAATATTTTCAAGACTACATTAGTTGTGTGTTTGGGGAAAAATAAAATGTTTAAGTTGTCCATTCCTTGAAGCTGCCTGCATAATGGTCAGGTATAGTTGGATTGGTTTTTTACCTATTTTTTTAATTCAGCTTTTTCTGTTCCCAGTGCTCCACACCAGCAGCTTCCTAATTTGATAATGTGTACTTGTAGTTGATGCTACCATTGCTCTCCTCAGATTTTACCTGATGACCCAGATAAGAAACCCCAGGCCAAGCAGTTGCAGACCCGTGCAGATTACCTCATTAAGTTACTGAATAAAGACCTTGCAAGAAAAGAAGTGCAAAGACTTACTGGTGCAGTAAGTTAAGCTTGATATTCAGTAGCGAGATAATATACCTATGGGAATGTCAACAGATACTTGTTTTATTCTTAGTTCCACTCCTCTTTGTTTTATTTTTCTCTGTATTGGTAATTGTATTATATGCGACTAACTCAAGGAATGTATTGCAAGTTTAATATTGGTTTTTTCTCCCTTATTTGTAAATATTCTCTACTGTTGCATTAGGCTTGGTCTCCAATCCTGAGAAAAGTGGTGCTCATTAGTGGCAATAAATAATTTGAATGCTTTCTTTAACATAAAAACCAAAATCTTTTTCTGCAACTATGGTGCAGACACTTGTCAGTTGACATAATAAAGGTACTAATTTGCATTCAGGGCAATTCAAAGAGGAAGAAAGCAAGAAGTAAGAAGAACAGAGCAACAAAGGCTGCAAAAATTAAAGAAGAAATAAAAAGTGACTCATCACCACCCTCAGAAAAATCTGATGATAATGAGTATAATGAGGTAAACATCATTCATATAAAGACTTGAGCATTTTATCTTCTCAAAATGCAATTTTATTAAAGTCTGAATATAAAACTAATGTTTCTGACTAATCCATTTTTACTACTGATTATGATTCTTCAGATAGAAACTTTTGTTCAGGCTCAGGAAAAAAAATCAAGATTGATTAGAAAGTCCAGCATAAATAAACAGTGTTTTGAGACATGCAAGTGAATGCTTCTGTGTATGTCAGGACTTTCATTATCACAGAATGGGTCAGGTTGGAAGGGACCACTGGAGGTCATCTAGTCCAACCTCCCTGCTCAAGCTGGGTCCCCTAGAGTATGTTACTCGGGATTGTGTCCAGATAGTTCTTGAATATCTCCAGAGAAGGAGACTCCACACCCTCTCTGGATAATCTGTTCCAGTGCTCAGTCACCCTCACAGTAAAGTTCTTCCTCATGTTCAGATGGAACTTCCTGTGTTCCAGTTTCTGCCCATTGCCTCTTGTCCTATTGCTTGGCACCACTGAGAAGAGCCTGGCTCCATCTCTGACACCCTCCCTTCAGATAAGGGGATATTGATAAGGTCCCCCTCTCAGATCTGTCCCCTCCAGGCTGAAGAGACCCAGCTCCCTCAACTTTTTTTCCTAAGTGAGATGCTCCAGTCCCCTAATAATCTTTGTAGCCTTCTGCTGGATTTCTCTCATACTGAGGAGCCCAGAATTGGACACAGCACTCCAGATGTGCCTCGCTATGGCTGAATAGAGGGGCAGGATCACCTCCCTTGAACTGCTGGCAATGCTCTTCCTAATGCACCTCAGGATACTGTTTGCCTTGGCCACAAGGGCACTGCTGGCTCATGGACAGCTTGTTGTCCACCAGGTCCCCCAGGTCCTTCTCCACAGAGCTGCTTTTCAGCAGGTCACCCCCCGCTTGTACTGGTGCCTGGGGTTATTCTTACCCAGGTGCAGGACCCTGTTTGCCCTTGTTGAATTTCAGGGTCCTCCCTGCCCATCTCTCCAACCTGTCGAGGTTCTTCTGAAGGGCTGCATAGCCCTCTGAGGTATCAGCCACTCCTCCCAGCTTTGTATCATAACTTCACTTTC
>VZTZ01011540.1:0-10056 GCA_013400955.1 Drymodes brunneopygia | reverse complement strand
GTCATTGATGAACAAGTTAAACAGTACTGAGCCCAGCATTGAATCTTGGGGGACACCACTAGTGACAGGCCTCCAACTAGACTGCAACTGATTCCTACACTCTGAGACCTGCCTTTCAGCCAGTTCTCAATCCACCTCACTGTCCACTGTGATATGA
Source organism: Drymodes brunneopygia (assembly GCA_013400955.1). Lineage (NCBI taxonomy): Eukaryota > Metazoa > Chordata > Aves > Passeriformes > Petroicidae > Drymodes > Drymodes brunneopygia. Next base: position 9,899 of record VZTZ01011540.1, on the reverse strand, counting down.
GGATGTCACAGGAGACAGTGTTGAAAGCCTTGCTGAAGTCCAGGTGGGCAATATCCACTCCTCTCATCTTTTCAGCCAGTTGTCCCATTGTAGAAGGCAATCAGGTTGGGCAAGCATGATTTCCCTTTGTTGAATCCATACTGACTACTCCTGATCACCTTCTTGTCATCCATGGGGATAGACATGGCCTCCAGTGAGGTGCTCCATCACCTTTCCAGGGATTGAGGTGAAGCTGAGTGGCCTGTAGTTCCTTGGGTCTTCCTTCAAAGATGATTGCGAGTGACCTAGCAGTGATGTTTGCCAGTTCCTTCAGCACTTGTGGGTGCATCCCATCAGGGCCCATGGACTTGTCGATGTTAAGTTTGACTATTATTCAATAGATATTGTTCTAATAGGCTACTCAACTTTGTTATGTTTTTATTACTTCTGATGTGTTCCTTTAGGACTCTGTTTTTGTTGGTTCATTTATTTAAATTTATCACACAGCAGAAACCACTAGAGAGAAGGAAAAAAAAACCCAGCAGATTAAGTTTAGGGGCCATGTTGCACCTAATTTTGTGACTTCGAAAGTAGCTGAAAAAACACTAGATTCTTCAGAACATCTCTGAAAAAGCAAAAGTTGGAGCTCTGTTCCCTTCTCCTGTGACTGTGACTGTTTAATTTGGGGTCACACAAAAGTTCCTGGAGCAAAATTAACCAGAACAGAAGTCTTTTATCATCACCATGCCTCAAAAAATCAGCTCAGTCTTGTGATGTCTACTTCCTTATTGCTTTTAGCTCTTTGCAGCTTAACTACTTTTTACAGGGGCAGATTTCTTTGGTAATACAAAAGTTAAATGGATTTAATCTCTCACACGCCCATTACCCCTGCCCAATCAATACTTGTTTTGTGTCACATCAAGGAAATGAGTGAGTAGTCCTCATCTTGTTTTGCAACTGCATCCAGCTCCATTTGATAGGTGTTAAACCTAAGTCTAAAGAAATCACACACAGAAAAAAAGTACTTTTTAATCTGATGGTTGCAAAACTTGTATAGTTAGAAACTCCATTTGATGTGACATATATGCTTGTGTATTTCAGGATGAGATTGTTTCAGTGAAATGTCCACATAAAAAAATAAAAGCAGAAGAAAATGAAGAAAAGCCTGAGCCAGATATTGGTGTAAAGAAGGAAGCTGAAGAAAAAAAAGAGACAAGAGAAAAAGAAAATAAGAGGCATTTAAAAAGAGAGAAAAAAGAAAAAGAGTATAAGACAGAATTTAAAAATATTAAAGAAAAGAGAGAAAACAAACTAAAAGAATCCACACAGAAAGAAAAAGAAGTAAAGGAAGAAAAGGTAACTAGGTTCATTTTTTTCTTATATAGCACTAGAAAAGGCCACCAGGTTTCTGTGAATGATTTTGAGTTGAAAAGATATTTTGGATCATTGTCATTTCATTGAAATCTTATGCATCATGTGAAGTTTTATTTTTACCACTTGTAACTACAAGAACAGGCAAATGAAATGGGAAATTACCTTTTTAAAGATCTATAGCTTAGTGCGACTGAGTGCAAGTGGTGCAAGAAACTTGTCCATTCTCCTTCTCCATCTCTCAGAGAGAGAAAATAAAAGGTACTTTCACTGCATGGCAGATTTTTTTTCTTTCTTTTTGTTATTATTTAAGAGAATGCAGTGATTGCCTAATTACAGTATAATTTCAGCCCAAAAATAAGGTTTGCTTATCAGATAAATTTTCATGTTTTGTTCTTAGGTAAATGAACTCAAATCTGAAAATAAAGAAAAAAATAAAAAAGTTTCATTGTTGGATATTCCAGTTCATATTACTGCAACTAGTGAAACAGTTCCAATATCAGAAGAATCTGAAGAACTGGATCAGAGGACATTTGGTGTGGTAAGTCCCTTGTTGATAACTTAGTGTTTACACTTGATATTCTAAATGAGCACAATTTCTGATGTTTTTTATTCTGCTATTAGGTATTATAATACAGATATCTATTGCCAGTAAAATCTTAGATCAGTGAAGGCTTATTGGCATTATACTAAATTCAGTTTTGTTTTCAGGTCAGCAGTTTTATTTTATTGCATTTATGCAGTATAATGAAGAGTATTTGTCTAGTTGTCTGTGTGCTGGATAGTTTTAAAATACAGACTGTGAAGATCCATTCTCAAGAATAATTCATGGATACTGCTTCTTAAAGGACAGAAATGAATGAATTTTAATGCAGTTGCTGTAGTCTCTGACTTGGCCTTATCAAATACCCCTTTGTTCTTTGTAAGCTAACAAGAGAAAGTTGCTCTTGAAGTATTACAGACTTCCTGCATTAGACAGAGGAAGGAACAAATCCTAAAGTCCTTAGAAATATCTTGCTGGAATAATATCTGATACCAAAAGAATTTCAGTTATATCACTACTTTTGACCACAACAGAAACAATATTGGAAGAACAAAAGGGAGATATGTAACATTTTATAGGTTGATTTGGGACTTTGGAAGGATGCTAAGAATTTACTTTGAGCAGCTACTTTTCTGCTGTAAAAGTTCTATCATTCTGCTTTCAACAGTTGTCTGTTACTGCTAGACAGGTTTACTGGGTCTACTGTGGTGCTGGCTGTAAGAAGCAAATTATCTTGTTTTCTCATCAGTATGGTACTGACTAGTTTACCTATGTGGGAGTTGTTGTTTTGTATTTTGTTTTTTATCTAAATGATGTTATAAGTGACTCATCTATAATTTCCAGGATATCTTGTGAGCGGCTAGGTGACTGAAAATCACACAATTCCCATGAACAATTGCGCTTCTCTGTTCACCTCTAAACTTAAGCAGTGTACTTTGTAAACTGTCTTTTTAAAGGTTGCTTAAGCTGTGGTTAGTGCAATAGGTAATGTGGCTGCTTAATTACTTAATGGCATGAACTGGTAATGGAACAGCTTCACTGATTTTTGAATTGTCCCTAGATGTTGACACAGTGATGGTGATGTTCTCCAAAATCCCTCATATTTTTGATTCTGGATATACAGACTTGTCTTCCTTCCTTAGTGGGAGCAATTATAGGTTGGGTTTGCATATAGAACATTTTTTTGGCCAGGCCCTCTGTTCTGGAAAGCATATTTATCATTATGCCATGATCAGATGCAATCTAATTAGCATGTTTATCTTTTCAAATGGAAATTACTGCTGTGGGTTGTTGAGGCTAACTCATTTGACTTCTTGTCTATCTTGTGACAGGTAAAAATATGCATTTCATCTACCTTGCCATTGTGATTGAATGGTATTTCCAAGCAAAGGTCTATAATTAAAAACATGCTAACCGGTTTATCTGTATTTACTATTAACGTGTTTAAATTAGTGTGAAAATTCAAGCATACACATATGAAATATATCTATGAGTACATGTGTTGTCATCACTGTTACTAATTCAGGCACACCTAAACTAGCTTTATCCTAGTATCTGCATAGAACTCAGGCTTAAAAGCTGCTCGGAGAAGGAATGCTGATCCTCTGTCGAATGCCAAGATTAATTGTTGCAGAAAGTATCTACTTAAAATATATTAAACATTCTCATACCTAATCTTGACACTGAGTTTGTATAGCTTTCAAGGCTCTAAAAAGTAAAATAACTCTTGTCCTATATACTTGTGCTGAAAGTTAAACCCATGATTGTAAAACCTAGTAATTCCTTTCCTTTAGAAAATCTTTTATATTAACTCAGTGCTTTCTTAAATCATTAGTATGTGTTACATACAATTTAATGCTTTCATATAGGAGTAAATTTTCAGTTGGATTTAAAAAGCTACTTTTTCCAAATGAAACCTTATAGTAAAACGAAAAGAGCTGCAAGCAAAGGCTTGTTTTTCATTTGGCTTACAATAGTACTGTCTTTGCCTGTGTAAGGGTGAGTCATGTTTTCCAAATTTTATTTTTGAATTAATGTATTCCTTTTTTTAAATTTTACAGTGCAAAGAAAGAATGAGGCCTGTTAAAGCAGCATTGAAACAATTGGATAGACCAGAGAAAGGCCTTTCTGAAAGGGAACAGCTGGAGCATACTAGACAGTGCCTAATCAAAATTGGGGACCACATTACTGAATGTCTAAAGGAGTACACAAATCCTGAACAAATTAAACAGTGGAGAAAGTAAGTTATTCTGCATTATTTTTCTTGAAAAAGGGAAATCCATAATAGCTTATATTAAGCAGAATAGTTTTTAATTCTCATTTCTTATTCTCCATTTATTTTATTTTTCTGCTGTATTTAATAAGGACTTATAAAAAGATGATTATAAATGGCTTCAGCTTTTATCGGTTTCACTATTTTATACTTGCATAGCAATGCATTTTGTCCAGTAGGTGGAGTCATCTTACTTTTTAAAACCAAATGCAAAGAGAAAATAACTGTATTTAGAGTATATTTAATGTTTAGTGGAAAAGAGTTCTTATCATTAAAGAATCTGCCTTTTTCAACATTGAGGTTTGATTTTGGTTTTTATTCATGCTAAAAACAGGCCATTATAAATGTGCATGTTGAACTTTGAATGATTTTGAGTTGCAGAATCCTTTATTCTTTTTAAAAATATACTCTAAAATTAAATCATATATTAACTGACTTGATAGAAACCATTTATCATAACATACTCAGAAATGTATTTCAAAATGAAATAAGTGTTTTAAGTGTTCTTATGCATCTGTGAGGGGGTAACTTTGGAAAAAATAAGAAAAATGTTGGTTTATAAACTTGCTGTATTTTGTTGTTAAGTTCTTAATGCAGTTTGAGTTAGTTTTATCATAATGTGCTCTTTAATCCTTTATGGTTGCAAATATGGCTGCACTTCCATATACGAAACTCAGTCAAGTGTTTCATTTTCTTGCAGACTGTTGTTAACAGAATATTTCTGCTGTTTGTACTTGCTTTATTTTAAAATATTGGGGTGAACTGAAATACAAAAACAATATCCATGTCTTAAAGACACTTTGGTAAACATTGTTTCTTTAAGTGGAAATTCATAGTAGGATCATAGAATCGTTAAGGTTGGAAAAGACCTCTAAGATCATTGAGTCCAACTGTTAAGCCAGCACTACCACTATGTTCACCACTAAACCATGCCTCCAAGTGCCACATCTATATGTTTTTTGAACACTTCCAGGGATGGCGATTCCACCACTTTCCTGAGCAGCCTGTTTCAATGCCTGACTACCCTTTCAGTGAAGAATGAGTATAGTAGAGCTACTATAATATTAATTCATAGTAATGCTACAGTACTACGCATAGATTATTAAAATATGTGTTTTATCTATCCTTAATAAGATGTAGAATTTAGTAAAGGTATTTGTGCTATATTTTTATACAGATGTCATTGGGCACACTATTTGCTGGTTTTGTCTAGTTTTGCAAACCTCTAGGCCAAAACTATAATATTTAAATCATCTCAGTGAAAGAGCAGATAGATGCTTCTTGAGCCTACACACTTGAGATGTTTCTGAACTAAACACTAGTTAGAACAGTAATATTCCGTAGTCTTTTATGCATTCCACTGCTAAAAGAATTCTAGACTTTAGATCTGGTGTCTGCAATCATAGAAGCAAATCTTCTCTTTAAGGTTTTGACTTCTTGACGCCAAAAGTGTTGTTTTGTTTTGTTTCTTCTTTCATAGCATAGATTAGGATCAAAGATTTTGGCATGCTGCTTCCATCCTCTTTCAGATTTCTCATTTGGTTTCAAAAGCTTTGACCAGGCTTTGGAATTTCATGGGAAAATCCCGTCCCTGATATCTGTAGGAAATTGGGCACGTAGGTCAAATTTCTTATATTGCAAGAGATTTAAAGTTCAGAAGAATCTTTACTGAGTAGTAAATACTCCAGTTTTCTGACATATTTCAAATAATCTTTCAGAAGGATTGAAAACTACATTTTTATGCAATTGCACAAATCATTCTATTAACAAAATTGCCATTAATACTATTTTTCATGCACTTTGCATTCTTCAGTCATTGTGATAAATATTACAAAATGGCAAACTATTAAAGTATTGATTTCTGAAAAGTTTGTAATACAACTAAGTAATGTTTGCTGTGCAGCTAGGTAATATTCTGTGTAACAGACTTTACAATTAATTCAGTTTACTGAGGTACTGTTGAAATAATTTCATTTAAGTCCATGTTTTCTTGTACGACACAATAAAAACTAATATATGGAAGAATTATAACCTCTCTTTCTTTTTCCTCAGAAACTTGTGGATTTTTGTCTCTAAGTTTACAGAATTTGATGCCAGAAAGCTGCACAAGCTGTATAAACATGCAATCAAAAAACGCCAAGAATCTCAGGTAATATTTTCAGACTCCCTAAATATACAAAAAATATATTCTAAGTTTTATAATTGTTATTATAAAGTATCAATTATTTACACTCAATACACTTTAAATGTATTTTACTGTTCATAGTAAACTAGATTTTCTTAGGATATTTTCTGAAGAATTCAGATGCAGCTTTGGGATTTATCAATGACAATTTTTGTACTTGTCTCTTTTAGCAGCACAGTGACCAGAATATTAGCAATAACATGAATACACATGTAAATAGAAATCCAGGTAAGAAATCTTGAGCATATTGTGCTGGATATCTTAAATGATGGTATGTAAAATGAAATAAAACTGTCTCCTAGAACTCCCATACTGATGGATATCATAAGGATAGGCTGACTTAGCATAACTTCACTAGTTTGCTGATGAAATTCAACTGAGCATGGACTGAATTTGGCACTTAGAGATTTTAGTAGCAAGTTATTTGGCCATTCTCTTAAAGTAAGTAAATTAATTTTTAAAAACCCACACTTTTTTGTATTTAATTTTGAGAAGGGAGAGAGGCCAACTCAACACTTGTAAACTTCTTGGAGGCTCTATACCTGTTTGTAGCAGTTGTAATGTCACCATATCATAATAAAGATATTCCCTGAAGTCATGGTTAGCAATCAGTTATATGGGATGTCTTTTACTATTGACAATAATGCTGTTTTTCTATGTTCCCACAGTTGCCTTCTTGTAATACTTTTTTTTATATCATGTTATATAAAACCTAGAGTATGTTATCATGGGTTTAAAATTAGTATGATGTATTTACCACTAAAAACCTTTCATTAAGGTGTACCTCTAAAACTAGTGTTCTCACTAGGGCTGTCTCCTTAGAGAGGAACTTCCTACCATTCTGTTTCAAATTGCTCTACTAAAGGCACCTGCTTTCTACTCCCTGCTCAATTAGACCACACTGATCTTCTCCATTCAGTCTGTAAGGTTGAAAAGTTTAGTTTCTCAGCCCTACATTTCTAGCTTGCTTGCCTTCTATTTACTTCTGAGGTTTCTCTCAGTTTGCTCACATTACTGCATTTATCTATCAGTTAGTTAGATATTGTTTCTGTCAAACTGTAATGGCACTTTCACATTGCTTTAAATCTGACAGATAGAAGTGCTGTTTAAATGGGTGACGAAAAGAATTTATACTGTATGAGGCTTCCTTATAACCTCTGCTTTATTAAACAGATGTTGAAAGACTGAAGGAGAATACAAACCATGATGACAGTAGCAGGGACAGTTCTGATAGACATTTGTCACAGTACTATGATCATCATAAGGACAGGCATCAGGAAGATGCTTATAATAAAAATGACTCAAGGAAAAGGTCCTATTCAGCCTTCAGCAATGGAAAAGACCACAGAGACTGGGATCACTATAAACAAGACAGCAGGTAAATTGCTCTGTTAAAAATTCCTTTCCTGGTTTTTCAGTATGCTTGTAGTAAACACCAATGAATCTTTTCTAAGTAATGCAAAATTACAAAGACATTTCTCTTATGCAGTTCTGTTGAATTGACATAATTGTAGTCCTTACTGTTTTCAGTAATAAGTAAATTTTTTCAGATACTATAGTGATGGTAAACGTTTCAGAAAGCTGGATGACCACAGGAGCAGAGATCACAGGTCAAACCTGGAAGGAAGTTTAAAAGACAGTCGACCTCATTCAAATCACCGTTCCAATTCAGACCACAGGATATATTCAGATCACCGTTCCACTTCAGAGTATATCCATCATAAATCTTCCAGAGATTGTAGGTACCACTCAGACTGGCAAATGGACCACAGAGCTTCTGGTAGTGGCCCAAGGTCACCATTAGATCAGAGGTCTTATGGGTCAAGATCTCCTATAGGACACAGATCTCCATTTGAACACTCATCAGATCACAAAAGTACACCTGAACATACATGGAGTAGCCGGAAAACATAACAAAGACTGACATTTTCTGGACCATCTTTTAGCCATATACAGTAAACTAACACAGTAATTGCCTTATGTGACTTGAAAGATATGGACTGGATATTGTTAGTCACAGTATTGTTACTTCTTTCCAGGGTGCAAGGTCTACAACAATAGAAAAAAAATATTTTTGTATTTAAAATTTCTGCTGCACTGTGCTGCAAATGTTGTGGCAGGTGTTTTGGGGGTTTTTGTTCCCCTCTTTAAGAAATGGAAAATGTTTACTTTTACAGGGACCTCAACACTGCCCCATTCAGACTGAATCTCATAAAACTGGTTTTAGGGTGAACACAGTTTAAATTGTGTTTGCAAATGAGTTTTTAAAAACAGACCTGTGATCATGTTTCAGGGAGAAATGAGGAGGAGGTTTTTTTTGTTTTCTTAGTAAAGAATTCTCAAGGATGTTTGTTCACTTCTCAAAGCTATTTATTTACATTGTATACTGCAGTCACCTTGCCGCTTTGCATCACAAGCTTGAATATTTAAGTTCTGTACCCATAACTGTAAAATAGCCAGGATTTCTCCTGTTTGTGGTCAGTTGTAATAATGCCTTTTTTCAAAATAAAAGAAATTGCTGAAAATTATTGCAAACTAATTAAATGAGATTTTCTTTTTTGCTTGTTTCTTTTCCCTACCTAATCACTCCTTCTTGTCACAGAGTCAATATACTAACACTTTTTAATAAAAATATTTTTATGAAATCACTGTTCAGAATGCAAAAATGGGGACGGGAACCTTTTTATTCCATTTAGTGCCCCTTTTTTATTGGATGCTTCAGATACATGTTTTGGTTTTGTTTTTCTATTAAACTGACAATATTGTGATTTGTTGTAATGAAATGGGAAATATTCAGCTGAACTGTGGTCTGGAAAGTTTTTCAGTCCATAGGTTTTAAAGAAGGAGTGTTCAATATCTGAACACTTTTGAATCCAAATCAGACAAAATTTATTGGAAATTTATTGTTTTCTCTCTTGAAATGGGCAATAATGTCATATGTGCTATGCAGACAGTTAATCTTTTAGCTTTGAATGACTTTCTATTACAAGAATTATTACAATACACACTGATTGTATATAGATAACTTCTGTTTGACAAATTAAATTTAAAATTAAATTTGAGCTCTTGTTTTCTGCTGGTGTTTTTCTACAGCATACATCTTTCTCATGTAACCATAAAAATATTCAACTCTTAAGTACTAAATACACAATATAATTAGAGAAGATAAATTGTCGCCCTGGTTTTACAGGGCCCCATAAGTTGTGACACTGTAACTGTAGTTTCCCATGCTTGTTCTGTAAACATGGTCCTTGTTTTCCTTAACCAACCAGGATTGTTTTGCACTTGTGGAATTGTTTTTCATTCCTTTCCCTGGGGTGGAGAAAGATGATTGACCATGTCTTTGTCCTGTAAACCTTCAGGGGTGTTGACCCCTTTCACCAATCTTTGACTGTCCTTAGAACCCTATAAAAATAGGTAAATAAAGAAGGGCAGGGCTTTTGGTCGGTCCTGCCTGGTGAAACCACTGCTGCTCTGAGACCCGCGTGTTTCTTCTGTTGCTAACTAACCCACAATAAATGTCTACCCTGGTGTTGTGGTTTGAAAGC